>CM031612.1:24142646-24180146 GCA_018398815.1 Conus ventricosus | reverse complement strand
ATACTGATAGAAGCTCTCCTTGGAAAGTGTGTCTTTGCCTCAGCTCCACGTACAGTTGATGTTTACAGGTGATGGTGTTGGGTTTATTTGTTATTTTGTTGCTTTTTGAGTTTGTTCATATACATTTGTATATTTGCTTATGGAAGCGATTTTTTTCCCTTCTCTCAAATGTATCCAGGAGTGGCTATGTTCTTGTATCAGTGTTGTGTTTGTGTGTCAGGGAGAGACTGTGGTCTCCTTGTGATGGGATGGGGCAGACAGATCAGGCTAATTGATATCACTGTCTGTCTTCTCTTCGTTCCCATCTGACAGTGTAAATGAACTTGGATATAGCAGTTTTACCTTGACTTGTCAGCACAGTGTACAGTTCCTGTTATTCCAGTCTACACACTCTAATCTGTCTTCACTGCGGTTCAGCAGGCAAGGAATGGGTGTCATTATGGAGGCAAACTCACCTTTTGATTGTTTTACATGGACTTCTTCCTGCCTCCAGTGAGGTTTTTGTTCCATAGCTCATTCGTTTGTGTGAAAGGCTGGCTGTGTTTGAGATATGGTTTATTGACGGTTTTGTCAGGGACCAGAGCAACACTCAGGGTTCAGAGTATAGCGGAGAGGGTGTGTTTATCCCTGAACAGTGTCAGGTTTGAACCTGGCACTGCATGTTTCCTGGACGAGTTTACAACCGTCGGGCCACAGGTACCTTTTTTTATTGTGGGTGGCTTGATAATTGTGGGGAACAACAGCAATTCATATTTACCAGGTGACCAGAGTGCAACTGGTCAGTCTTTGGGTGATGTTTATAACAGAGTGGGTGTATCTACAGCAAATCTACATTGTTGATCTTTGCAGCTAGCTTGGCTTTAAGACGCACATTATTGACCGGCGCAAGACAAAGATGGCGACTGTCAAAAGCCTGAAGTGGCAGCAGTTGATTATCATGAGGTGACTTTTCAGGTTGACAGATGATAAGACAACCACCTGCTGCTGCCGTTTTAGCACAGTGTGATTTTTAACCATCATCTTTTTGTGCATGAAAAGCAAAGACTGCAACCATTGCTTGATGTGGTTTAGCCCAGGATGACAGATCTTTAAGAGTATGAGGTTTTGGATTTTTTTTTTAAAATACCCACCAGGCAGTGATGAAAACCATAGTTTCTCACTACCAGTTCAGGGAATTTTTGTCATTCTGTTGCACTGATGGGACCGTAGTGAGTTCTCCAACAATGATGGAATGGTTTTATCTTTCTATAAGCACTTCGTAGTGCTAAAGTCTACTTTTATCTTTCACATGCACTTAATCAAAATGATCATAATGGTGTGTTTCCTGTCAAATCAGGGAGGGTTTTTTGTGTTTTGTTTTGCTTTTGTAAAGCCACATTGTAATCCTTATTAGATCAGGGAATTGTTTGATCTTTCAGTGTAATTTGTTGTTGTATTTATCACCAGACCAGGGAATCATTTTGTCTTTCTTTGTGCACATACGCAGATCCCTACGTGGCCACACACGCACAAACTGGGATGAGGTGCACTAAGGGTAACCAAGGTTTAATGAGATAAGAAAAATACGTTCTTTGGGTTTGAGTAATATATTGTTCAGGTTTTTTTTGGTTGTTGTTATAAAAGGGAAATAAATATTTGTTTCCTTCCCCCTTCACTTTTTGTTAGTTTAAATCCACTGCTGTGCCTTCCCTTGCGTTCACAGGGAGTTGTATTCACCAACTTTGGTGATCTTGTGCACTTGAATACATGTATAAGTGTTCTCCATCCTCCTTCCCTTTCCCACATCCTTCCTGCTCTCACCTCTCCCCTCTACCCCCATTCCCCACACTCCGTATCCTGATCCCTACCAGCTTCTATCCCATGCATGCAAGCTTGCAAACCTGTATGCACATGACCCCATTATTATGTGGAACTGGAATTTTTTTTTGGTCTTTAAATAGATGTCATTTTCCTTTGCCATGCTCTTTGGTATGAAATCTTGTCACAGTGTCTAAGTGTAATTTGCATTCTGTTTTGCCGTCTTAAATCATGAAAATGTGCTCACACTGTTTTAAGGAATATACTGCTTTAATCATATGGCTATAAGTAAAAATGGCTTCAAGTTTACTTCTCCTCTTCCCTCTATGAGTACGTTATCACTGACTGTGCAGTGACTTCTCAGACCCCACCCCCATACTCTGCCTTTCCTGGCTCCTTCAGTCCCTCTCCATGTTCGAAAGATATTGAGCTTAAGTCTTGAGATGTGAGAGTATAGCCAGCCATTTCAGTGTTCATTCAGACTCTCCTTGTTGGAGTTTTATCATCTTTGTGTAACTTGTCAAGATTGCTTGCATACTTGGGACAAATTTACAGTGTTCAGCAGTATTTGAGATAACATATTTCGTACATGTTGCCAGCCACATGAAAGACATAAGCAGTAAGACAATCATGCTTTGATACCGACATAGATATCTGCACACAATTTTTTCGTAAACATCCACGCTGACATGTGTACCATTATTGATTTTTGCCATTGGACCGAGTTGTTTCAGACACACATGCTCACACTTAACAAAACCAGTTTTTCCACATTTTCTAACATGGCCGATTTTTGATTCACTCCTGTGCTGCCTGTACTATTCATTGTTTTCATTGCAGTCTGTTTTTGAACAAATAAATTTGCTGGGTGATTGAATTTTGGAGTCGGCAAAAACAATCACCATTTTGGAAGGGACATAAGCCACATAAATGTTATCTGTTCCTGATGCTGGAAAGTGATTCTGATCGGATAATTGCAAGTAACATCAATAGGACAGATAACTCAACAAAAAACAGTTCTAATCGGCCAACTTTCCGCTCTCAAGCCTGTGGACACTGACAAATGCTTGAAACAAAGTGGCTTAACTCAAGTCCAAATACTTGCAGTGTCTGTGGCTTCATAATGAAATGTTTATTTTTCTTTTCCCAAATGATTTTTTTTAATGGTAGTTCTGTCTGTGCATGCACAATAGACACATGCATACAAGAGGTTATTGATTATATCATGAACTGCATTAATTGGATGTTGCTCTATACTTGTTCATTGGTTCTAATTCTTTTATATTATTGTATTAAATGCTTTGTCTTGTACAGTTGATGTGTTGTACCAAAGATGTGTTTATAGTTTCATTTTTCTTGATCATTTGCCCAAAATTGTGTTTTAGAAATCATACCCCCATCTTTTCCCACCCCACCCTATCCACCCCTTCAAGCATGCATGGGACTGTGTACTTGTGCAAGTATTCTTAAACATTTTGTGCGTAAGTGAGCACATGAAATCAAATCACACACCCTCACACACACAACACACACACACACACACACACACACACACACACACACACACACACACAATCTAAAAAAGTGTTGAAATTGAATACACTTTTTAAAATCGATTTTTATGTGTCTGTTTGTATTGAAATGGTTTCCTAAAAATTTTAATATGAAAATATGGTGGATAGAATAATTTTCTCTTGACGGAAGAACCTGCAAATAGGTGGTGGCATTGATCAGTTTAATGAATGAATAAACATCTTATTGGCAGCCAATAACATACACAGCTGCCATTGAAAATTTAGATGAATTAAAATATCAAAACATGAGTGCTGCTGTCTGACCAGCAGTGATTAAATAGAAATTTTTCCTTTTGAATGTATGAATTTGTGTTTAGCCTGATGATAATCTTTCACATCAAATGAAACTGTAGACATTATCTTTGTGTGCATGTTTGTCTTTGAATATCATCATTAGATTGCCAGGGCTTTGAAAAGAGAAGAGGCTTGTTTAAGCATTTAGGACAGAAACAATACTCGCAAGATAATAATTTTGATAGGAAGACGGAATATCAAATTCAAAATTAAAGGGGGTATGATTGCAAGTTTGCATCAAACAATACAAGATCAACATTAGTAGCAAATTGCTACATAATTGTTGTGAATTGAAGATTTCAAGTAAAAGTTACTCATACTGTAGTGACATTTAACACTATTGAAAAAGATTGTTTGCTTGTAAACATATAAGGCCCAAACTAGGACAGCCCTTCATTCTTTGTGGAAATACATCACAAAATTGATAATGTGAAAATTGCAAATGAAACATTTCAAGAGACAAGGACTTAGCTTAAACCCAAACTTTGACTGTTAAAACTATAGGCAAAGGACACAGTAAAAGAAACGATACCTGATTTTGAATTGTTTGACATCTGGAAAGAGCACAATTCAGAATTCCCAAGATATACCTGAAGAAGGAAAAACACTTTTCAGTCAAGCAAATTCAATTACTTTGTGGTTACAGATACTTTCATTACCCATGTTAAAGACACAGATATTCATAATGATATAGACGTGATCATATACTGATAAATTTGCCCAAATTTATGTGAAACAAGCATTAAAAACTGGAGATTAGCAAAGAAGTTTCTGGAAATTTGATGCATCTTCATCGGAAAGACATTTACATATGTTCAGTCATCAAGAAAACGGTAAGGACAATTTAAATCTTATATTCAGATTTAATATATAATGGAGAAAACATTGGTATTATCTCAAGATCCATACCAGCTATTTCTTGATGTATTCTGAGTCCTGAAAATGAGAGCACAAACCATATAATACAGTATTAGGAAAAGTAAAATTGGATCAGAGCATGAAAAGAAATTGGAACATAATATTACAATCCACTAAAATAATGTCTGATTCATTGCAAACAAATTGAAGAAAATTGGGACACATTATGAAAGGTGTTATTTTAGGTCAAACTTTGTTCGGGTGCTCGAGAAGAGAAAGTCAAGGAATAAACTTGTTTCGCCATAAGCTTGTAAATCGTTTTGTTTTGCAATAAAATGACTTTTGTACTAAGATCACTTTCGGAGCAAACAGATGATTAAATTGATTAACGATAGGGTGAAAGGGGCGAAGAGCTTACAGAAACTGATTCATTACCAGGAAAATTCTTTTTTTTTCTGTATCTAGGGACATATCAGTGGTAAAACCATTATCATCTTTATGCGTGCTAGAACATGCATCACTTGTGTCATGCCATACCATTTCATCAGTTGCCAGGCAAGGGTTTTTCCATGCGCACATTAAGATGTATTTTAAGAGACTTTGGGGGTGAAAATGCCCCAAACATGCGATATCAGGGGCAGTTACTTCATATGATGTTGACTCCATTCAGTTATTGTTTTGATATACACAGTGATATCAGTTCATGTTTTTGACAGGGACTCTATCCCTGACCTTCAGGTAAAGGTTTTGTACAGCACGTAACACTCGCAGGATGGCAGTGACATGAATGAACTGCACATGCCCTGTTACATTGTTGCAGCCAAGCATGATAAGTAGCACATTGATCAGTGTGTACATTTGTATAAAAGCTGCACAAGTTTTGTGGTGTTCGGACATCCCTGCATTTTGGGGGAAGTCGAGGGTCACCAACCCCAGGCAACCTCTGCGCCCAGACTGGGGCCATTGCCCCCAGTACCACAGTGCAGATGCTGCCTTCTTCTGGAGGGCAGCTGAGTGATATATGCTTCCCCCTGAGAGAAACATTGTGCGCATGGACACTAATACGCCACTTAATCAAGAAGTCTTCAACACCCTCTGTGCAGTGTGAAGGGGAAGCATTCTGTGATAAAATGCTCGGCTGAACCTCGTGTTGGTAAAGCTGCTATATAAGAGTGGGTGTCGTTGACTTTTCGTATTTATGCCACCATTTAGTTTGGCTGTAGCTGTGCCTGGTGTAACGAGGACAGTTTTGTGTAAATTTGGTCATGTCTTTTTTCTCACTATCTGTGATTCCATTGTTGTATGCGAGTTTTTTTGTTTAATTTGTAATTGTTATAGTTTATTTTCTGTGTGCGCATTTCCTTTTGTTTTGTTCTGATTTGTGTGAGCATATGTGACCTTCCACCACAAAACCAGTCTTAACTCGATTTTTGAAAGTTCTAAGATATACATATATTTAAAATCTACAGATTTTTCTGATTAATTTGATATGCTATAGGGCAAAAAATAAAGTTATGGTCATTTGAAGTAGGTTACTGTGCCAACGGCCATTTTGAGAAAACGGCTTCTAAATTTTTAGCTATCATCTTCAGCATATTTTCCTTTGCAACAGCATCTTACTTTTTACAATACTTACCGTAAAGTTCGGACTATAAGCCGCGACTTTTTTCCCCAGCTTTAAACCCTGCGGCTTAAACAACGATGCGGCTTATTTAAGGATTTTTCTGATTTCAGAAGCATCACACCCTCGTCTATTCTTAGCTTCTCTGTAACTCACCATATCGTGTTTACTGTTCATGAATTTTTATTATGCTTGTAACTACGATTTTCTGTGTAATCGTGTAATGGAATCAGTAACCCGTTCAGAAATACGGGAATCGACATAAGTAAAGCCCATTACTGATATCTTTTTTCATCAGTTTATCTTCTACAAAAATACGATCGCTTCGAACGGCGCAATGTGTTGGCCGTTTCCGACCTGTTTAATCTTGACTAACACTAGCTGAATTACGAACAAAATAACTCAGCACTGGCACGGTATTAAGCGAAATAAAACAATCGAATCGTTTCATTAATGTTCTGGTTTGTTATTATATGCGTTATCTTACCAAGTGCGTCTTGCAATTCAAAAACGATTAGCGCATTCAACTCATTGTCAGACCTTGGCTTCGATCCGCCATTGTTGAAATCGTGGACAGGGAGTGAAGGTTTGCATTTGATACCTTCGCTTTGATTGGCTTGCGCTTTCGAGTACTCAACCAATCGCTTAGCTTGATACACCAATGAATGCAGGAGAGAACTGCCTTTCTAGCGCATCGTTGATGCGTTGTTTTTTTCGGTATTTTTTTTTAAAGCAATGATGTTGGAAAGACAACACTTGTAAGAAGCCTCATAAAAACTTCGATTCTAATTGATTTAAAACACATCGTACTAAAAAAAAAAAAAAAAAGACTGAAGAAAAGCTGGAAACATGCTCTTGTATTCTGACCTATTTAAACGCCAATGAATGCAGTGAACACATTGTATGTGGTGATTTTCGACACTATGTAAACTCAACGCTCGGCCAGCTGCCGCCTGCGGCACATCGGACTGTGTTGTATATATCTGCGGCTTAAAACCGGTGCGGCTTATTTGTGAAAAAATTTCAGATTTTTTAAAAATTTAGTGGGTGCGGCTTATATACAGGTGCGCTCAATAGACCGAACTTTACGGTATTTTTAGATGACACACAGAGAAACCGGGAGAGTGTCACACACGCTTTTGAATGGTATATAACACAATGGGGTTCTGTAAGGGTTGCTTGAGTTTTAGGCGAGTGAAAATGGGTCATTTTGCGTTAAAAGAAGTTCATTTTGATTCGAGGTTAGGCTTTTAAATCTCAATTTTAACTAATGTATTGGTTGTTTTGGAGCAAGTGGATAGTGCCACGTAAAAGTTTAGGGTGTAAGGAACACATTTCTGCAAAAAAGTCAAAATGCCCCAGGTAGACCCTTACCAGCTATTTTCAGCTGTAGCCGTGAAGTAGGCCGCGCGAGTTAAGACTGGTTTCGTGGTGGCGGGTCACATATGGTTATGATGATATCATTGTGAGGAGTGTTAAAAAGTGGTGGTTATTGAAAATTCAAATTATGACTAGATTCACACATGTTAGCATTTAGTCGTATGTGAATTTCAGTGAAAGTAGCAAATTTCATTACAGATAGATGTCTGTAAAAATATTTGTCAGTCCAGACGTGGAAAACATATAAACAAGGCATGCATTCTTGAAAAATCAAGTGTTTTAAATATCATGCATTTCCTTTTTTTTGTTTTTTGTTTTTTTTTGTTTTGATACATTCTTAACTGTATAAGGTGAACTACAACAACAAAAAGTATGGTTAACACAGCACAAAAAGAAGGGCCTACCTAGAATTAACTGATCTATATTAAAAAGAAAATGAGTAAAATTTTGTTCAAAAGAGCACAAAGAATTTGGTTTGTTGATTCCATCAACCATATGTAAATCTCAGACCTGTTTACTCTTACGATTTTGCCGTAATTTTTACGGGAAAAAATCGAAATTACGGGAATTACGGCCAAAAAAAATTATTACGGGGAAACAAAAAAAAACAAAAATCTTAAACGCAAAGTTTCTTTTGCTACGATTCCGGTCAAAAGGCAAACAGCATTGAAGCGTTTCCCAGCGTGCCTTGCGTCTTATCCTTTGCAAAGATGGCGACGAAGCGAACACGCGCGCCCACGGCTGGTTCATCCAAATGTTAAAAAGTTGCAAAAGTTCGGCAACAGTTCCGTGAATCATACCTGAAGACGCCTGGAATACAGAGATCGTCACTTGGCGAAGAGTATGCCTTCTGTGGTTACTGTTCATCGGATTTTTCTATCGCGCATTCAGGCCAGTATGACATAAGAGTTACACTGCAAAACGAAAAAAACACCTGAAGTACGTTGAAACGAAGAAAGATGCCGAGTCTTCACAGAAACTGACATCGTTTTTCACGACTGAAAAGAATACCAAAAAGGAGTTCGATGATTTGTCTGTCATAAGGGCAGAAGCAATGGTAACGGAAACCTTGGTGAAAATGAACGTGCCATTGTCTGTGTCTGATGTTATCTCAAAGACTTTCAAAAACGCCTTTCCCGATTCTGCCATTGCCAAGAACTACAGTTGCTCCAGGAATAAGACTACAGCAATCATCAACCACATTGCTGAAACTGAACAGAAGTCATTAAAGAAGATCATTGCCAGTGGACCATTTTGCCTGAGTACAGATGGCAGTAATGACCAGCGTTTTTTTTTCTTTCTTTTTTTGTTGTTTTGTTTTTCAGGGGGACTAAGAGGGAATGGGGGCGAGTGTGAATGAATGTTGTGTGTGTGTGTGTGTGTGTGTGTGTGTGTGTGTGTGTGTGTGTGTGTGTGTGTGTTCAGTTATTAAAAATTAAATACTATAATTGTATAATTAACCAAAGTCTTGTTATTATGGTATAAATGCTTTACATTTGATATACATGTGAAAGTGCAAAAAGTCGCTAAATATTGCGATTATGAAAATTACAGGTTTTTTTTCTGAAATTACAGGTTTTTTTATGAGACATTACAGGTACACGAAATTGGGGTAAACAGGTCTGAAATCTACAAAGGAGGATTGAATACAAATGGTCAGAGTGAATTGAGTGGAAGCAGAAGGAAATAGTTTCCTAGCTAAAACATTGCATCTGAAAGAGAGATCTGATGTAAAATGACTTCAACAAGCATCTCAAAGGAAGACCAATCTCAAACGGTGATCTCTGATTCTCCAGTTCTTATTTCTTAACCAGACTTTAACTGTCCTTGAAAAGGTGCAGTTTAAAGCATTTTTTCCACCACAATTTGTTCCAGTTTCATATTTGCATTTGCGTATGAAGACTAATCTGTTTCATACTTTGGTGTCTGTCTGTCTGTCTTTTTCTAAAAAAAAAGAAAAGAAAAAATATTATATACAATAGAGAATTGCATGCTGTTAGAAATGAATGTGTGTTTATTTATAAAACCCATTTGTAAAAGAACTGGATGAATGTTTTAGGAAGCACAATGCATTTAAGTCCGTATGAATGTTGTGAATATCGTTTGTTTTAATTTTTGTAATAGGTACAGGTGTGAATTCAGGTGTCAGAATTGTCCTCAGATCTTCAGTGTTTGAAAAAGTCTGTAGAACTTTTCTTTTTTTCTGAATGCGTAGAAGCACTTTTCCCCCTGAATAGTTAAATGCATAAGCATTCTTTGTTTACTGTAGGCCATCTAAAGCAGCTATACCATGAAATCGGTATCTTTATATTTTTGTTGAATCTCCCAGCATGTTCTCCCCCCCCCCCCTCTCTCTCTCTCTCTCTCTCTCTCTCTCTCTCTCTCTCTCTCTCTCTCTCTCTGTCAGTCTCTCTCTGTCACTGTCTGTCTGTTTCTGACCATCTGTCTGTCTTTCTTTCAGTCTCTCTCTCTCTCTCTGTTTTCCATCACAGTCAAAATACATTTCACAACATTTCTGGCTTTTTCGCTTGCATTCAAACACGGGCACGGTCAATCAAATTCATGTGTCTTTTTGCGTATTTGAAGTAAGAATATCAGTCCATACATTGTGGGGAAGATGCACTGTTGACATGCAAGCAATAGATCCGATTTATTTTACTTTGACATGTTGTGCTGAAGAGGGGTAAGAATATCAGTCCATAGGTTGTGGGAAGGAGGCACTGTTGTCATACAAGCAATAGATCTGATTTGTTTTTAATTTGATGCTCTGTGCCACACTTCTTGTAGAGTTTTCATTTATTTTGAAAACCTCAAAGTGCTGTGCATGTTGAGTGCAGATACACCCTTGATTTTCTGGGTAGGTTTTGGATAACTTCATGTTTTTTAGAATGTACATGGTCTAGTAGCAAATGGACTAAACTTGGATAATATGCATGCGATTGTAAATGTTGATGGTAGTTTCATAAGTGAATGAATGCACCACATTGAATTACATGTGGTGTGTGTTTAAAGAGTAGCATGACATGAGCATTTTTAATCATGGAAGAACATATTGATGCCAACCATGTGAAAATGACTAATAGGTTTTTACTTCATGTCTGAAGATACTTTTGTGTGTTCTGGTTTGAAGAAGGAAGGATGCAAGTTGAACTTAAAGAAAAAATACACAGCTGAACATGGAGTTGTTCCAAACTAATGAAGAACAAGATGTACATGTACACCCTCATGTAAATGAGTTGTAACATTAGAAGATGGCTAGTCTTTTTACATTGCTCCACTGTATGGGGGCACCCTGTTCATCATTGGCTAACAGGCTTGCATTATTGGGATGCCAACACTTGCCTAATGTTGTTCAACTGCAGTGCAGATGCTGAACAAATTAACATCGTAAAATCAAGTGTAGAAAGGTTAATTGTTGGGTTTGTTTTATATGTATATTTGTTTGTTTGTTAGTGTTTGTGATCTTTCTGGCTTTGTTTTATTGTTTGTTTTTTAAGGCACCAAGATGTTCCACATTACCTGCAGACTGTGTCCTGATATCTATGAGGACATGGACAGATTCTCATGCAGATCAGTGCCATAAGAAGTGGTGAATGTGTGCTGAGGAAAGACTGGATACAGTGAAGGCTTTGAAAATTCCCACAGTATTCTACCCTTCTTTGGGAGTTTATGCTATGGAACAGTTAGTGGAGGTCTGTGTCCACAAGTTGGACTGCAAGTGTTGACTGTGTATAAAGCAGAAGTGGTTCTGGTCTGTTTCTGTTGTGAAGTGCTGGCACTACGCAAGCCATTTGAGCCACTTGGTTGGAAAGGCCTTTCACACTTGCTGTTAGACCTGTTCATGTGAGCCATGCTACATGCTAGATGATGTAGCCAGCCCTAAATGGTAAGTTACAGAGTTACCTGTCCTGCATTAGTAGGAACATGGAAAAGTTTGAACATGTGAAAGCATGATTAGAAGATTTAGAAGATATAATTTTAGAAGATTTAGAAGATACAATTTTTTTAAATTAATGTCAAATATGTAACACAAGACACAGAGGCTGTTGAAAGCTTTCAGAATGTTTTTCCTCACTCTGAGTTAGTGGTTTGGGGAGCCATTTGCTGTCTGGATGTGTCATGACTATTCAGCCTTTTCTGAGATATGGATGTTGTCACACACGATGTAATTATGTGGTTGAAAAAATTTGTATAGTACTTTTTATATTTTGGCTACCTTGAGCGAAAGGAAATATATATTGCCGTCTCTCTCTGAACTTCTCACTCTCTCTCTCTCTCTCTTTATGGTCAGGGACTTGAAAAAGTCTGAAAATTAATGCATTTTAAGTGCATTTCATGTTGCTTGTGTTTCAGCTCTTATATTGTGGAGGTTCCCCCTACTATCGCTTATCTGATCTGTAATGATTGCTGCATGCATCACAAACTAGCAACCCCAAAGAGGCTTAAGATTCACATTCATAAGGTTCTTTAAAGCTCTCCCATTTGTTAAAATCAGGACTTCAATTTCTTTGGAATTAATGCAGACTCTCTGAATAACTGAGTGAAATCAGGTGTTAGTGTACTTTCTTCACATTCAGTTTCATCAATGCTACTGCATTCAAAAACAACTCAGCAAGACATTTCAACAATACAATTCTCTATAGCAACGTGAATTTTAGGTGATAAAATAAATATACATTTTAAAAATGAAAATCAAATTGTTATGGCCAGTACAATTCTCTCTGTCATTTAAATTTTTTTTATGTAAGATGCTCTATTATCAAATTGACATGTTCTTGGACTTGTACCTGTAAAATTGTGTTTATGTTCTCACCAGCATTACGCGGTCAGGTAGCTCTATGAGTACCAACGTGGACAGTGGTATGTTTTGTTATCATGAGAATGATATAGATGAACTGAAAATCAGCCATTGTCATGAAAAACTTTCTTTTTTTTTTAATCCCCCGGTGAATGAGGGGTGGATGGATTTGGGGAATGGGGATATCGATTTTTAAACATGTAAGTGCAAGCAAACCTCATGGAGTGATGATATGTGATGTGATATTGTGCAATGACATTATGGACTACATTGTAACCTATTTATAGCCAGCTGAATTCTCAGACACATGATATAGTATTTATTTTGTTTTTAAATATGTAGCATGGATTGTGGATTAACCAGCATATTTACTCATACTTTTTTTTTCACTTTTAGTTCTTCGCATGTATTTAGGGCTACTTATTTCAGTTTTGTGTTTTGTTTATTCATCTTGAGGGAGGTAGGGGTAGTGACTTTGAAAATTTGAGATGAGGTTAGTAAAGTAATTAAAGGAATCATCAATTTTATTTGAAGATAATTGCCAATGTATTATAGCCTTACTTTACGTACTTTTTCAGCAAATCATGTTTGACTATAGGTGCTTTTTGCGTGCATGTAACGTTTTAACTGCTTTTGCGTTTAAGATATGAGCTTGTGACAAAAAGTGTGCGACTTAGCCACATACCTGTTGTTTTCTACATGTACTGTTCCTAATCTCTTACCACCATTTAGCTATTACAGTCAAAGCCAGTTGTATCAAAGTGGCTTGTGTAGTAAACGTGTTGTACCCCAGTGACGTTGTGTGTTTGCCACAGTTCATCAGAATTCTTTTGCCATGAGCCATGTTGAGAAAAGATGGTTGTGGCAGGCTAATTCTGTTACACCTGTAGACTTAGTAAAACAGTTTTAATACAAATGTTTCATTACGAGTGGTTTGAACCGGATATTCATCTTGAACTTTGTTATAACCACTTTGGGCTGGCCATTTATTTTGCGTCGTATAAAAACACTTAGGACTGGATCTGCATCCTTTGTTGTTGTTGTTGTAACAAGTTTGGACTGGATGTATATTATCTATTTGAATACAACTAGTTTGGACGGGATATCTAACCTGCATACCATTAAAATCACTTTGGGCTGGATATGTATCATCCACTCCATTATCACTAATTTGGTCTCGATATTTATCATGCCCTTCATTTTAACCACAGTTTGGTCTGGATATTTATCCTCCACATTATTATAACCAGTCGGGACTGGGCCTGTGTCTTTCACTTCATTAAAAGAGCAACTGAGCTATTTTGGCCACAAAATAGCTCAGTTAGTAGAACGCTGGACCTGTGATCCTGGGTTTGTGGGTTCAAATCTCCACCAGGCTGTTTAGGTACAGGGAGATTTTTCCATCAGTTTATTTTTTTCTGACTCAGTGTCCTGAAAAATCCTTAGAATGAGACCATAAGTCGAGGTTTCGTATGTGAATGCACAAATAATGTCTGAACGCAGACATAAAATTCCATCACCAATTTTTGGATGAGAAGGCTAGTTTGGCGGTTGGTATGGATGACATGTGTACAAGCGGCATGCATTCTCTGAGAGAAATTGAAAAGGAATGAGTGGGAAACTGAGTTACTGATACTTCCACTGGATATGAAGTATTAGCACCAGCAAGCAGCTTTTTAGTCGGCTCTACCCAAGTAGGCAGCCCGTTTTGGAAACTAGGGCATGGATTGTAAAAATGCTTAGAACTTAGGCTGTCATATTGGACAGGTGCTACATAAAGACTCTCAATACTGATAAGAGAATCAGTCTTGCAGTATAACTGTTCTATTACTATACTTTTGTTATCAGTTTTTATTCCAAAAAGTTGACGGTGGGGCTTGAATATTTGTCATGTCAGCCATGGTGAGTATATTATCTACAACTGAAAGGGTGACATAACAACAATGTCTTTGTCTATAATTTTTAGATCAAAAGAAAATTATAGGTCAGGAGAAAAATTTGACTTTACTCATTTGAAAAATATCAAATCAAGGTCAAGCCATGTTCAAAATTATCTTATGCATTTTGCTTTTGTTCAGAAATAGTTACCTGTATGAAAGAGACATAAAAAGAGAGAAAGAGATTGTGACAAGCCGATGTGTTTGATGCCTTCAATTTCTGTTTTTCCATGAATCACATTGTTTTGTGAATGCCAAAAATAAAGGCTTCCAAGATAACTCATTTTCTACCCAACAGCTTTTTTTTTTTCTTAATAATTTTCTACATCACTGTATTCTGGTATTTATCACATCTGTCAAAGACGCATTCTTTTCATTTGCCTTCGAAGGTGATGCCAAACCATTTGATGTTCTTTTAAACATTGTTGTGGCAAAGGGCATGAAAACTCACAGTGTTCTGCTTGTAATATTCTGTTTCTTATGACTCTAAGAGTCAGTATAAATTACCACATGATAAAAAGATAGCGTCTAATGACACATAATTGTGATTGTAAAACCTTATGCTTTCCAAAATGCACAGTTGGTTTTATGTACCTTCAGGTAGAATTATGCATACATAATTGTTATGCTTGTTTGTGCCAGATTCTGTAGCAAGGATTGCACATCACACGAGTCAGAAAGTCAGTTGAATTTAGCTTTTGTTTGGCATTTCTGCATATCTGCCTTGTGCACAGTATACGCAAGGACAGTTGAAATAACTATCAGACATTAAAGAAAATAAGAAGTCACAATCGCAATCATTTACACCATGTTTTATGAGAAGAGCAGTAAGAATGACTTGGAAACTATTTCTTTGAGGTTTTTATATTTCACTCTTATCAAAACACAAAATATTGTGTCTGTTGGCTGTGATTGAGCTGAGGTGTTAGGTGATCACAGACAGTGAAACTCGTCCTCCTTGTGGTAAGTGGGTCAATGAAGGATAGAGCTGTGATGGTGGAATGTATTTCCAGGGATGGCGACAGGAGCCAGACTGGCCTAACTGGAGACTGAACTTGCCAGTGGACTCACATCTTTACTCATTCCCTCCCCCCACCCCCACCATCCACCCCATACCTGCATTTCCGTTTTTATGTATTGCTTTTCTTTGGTGGTAGTTTGTCACTGGTGCTGGATTTTGCCTACCAAATTAAACAGTTGATCACACTTGCACTGACTCATGGATGGAGGAGGAGGAGATATTGTGTTGAACATGACATTGGTAGATTAAGTAATTTCATATTGCAAATAGCTTGGCCTCTTACACACACACACGCACGCACACACACACACACACACTTTCTGTCTCGCACACAAGTGCTCATCTTCTTTCATAAAACTTGGCAATATCCCTTATGGTCTTGTCCAGTTCTTCAGTTTTATTTTCTGTTTTATGTTCAGAAAGTGTGAAGTGAAAGTTGTTTGAATTCAGTGAGTGGTGTAGCCATCATATCAATGATATCATATTTTGTTTTATTGTTGTAGTGCCTAGCTTGCCTTTCGACACCCGATTTAATGTGTATGATGAATTCAGAATAGTGTGCTTCCATCATACTAAGTTGATGTTTCTTACATTTTAAAGTATTTTTTTTTCTTTCATTTCAGCAGTACCTTTTGTCACAAGCAGATTTTTTTTCTTCTTAGTTTTCACAAAGAGTAAGTATTGATTGTCAGATTTTAAAGTATTCGTGTGTCTCTATTGACTGTTGGATGTATAGACTGTGTTCAAATATGACGTATTATCATATTCATACTACACCATACCATGCCATGAAGGACTTGGTCCTCTTCAGAATCAAGTGGTATAATCCTCACTTCCATTACATGCCATGTATGACGATTGTGAAATAACATGTGTCGAGCTTTGTAACTTAAAATTGTTCACGTAAGTGATGCAGCAGTATTATTGAAGGATCAAATTTTGGGTGTTGTTTTTACTTTTTTTTTTCTTGTTGTCTAAGTATAGTGGTGGATATGTTTGGCGAGATGAATATCAAATAAATAATACACTGACACTAGAATATTGTGTTGCATTTTCAGTGGTGAAATTCAGGAAGAATCTTTCTTTCTCTGCCTCTGTCTCTCTCTCTGTCAGTGTGCGCGCGTTTTCCCTCTGTCTCCCCCTCTCTCTCCCTCCCTCTCTCTCTCTCTCTCTCTCACACACACACACACACACACACACTCTCTCTGTGTCAATGTGCGTGCATTTTCCCTTTGTCTCCCCCTCTCTCTCTTCCTCCCTGTCTCTCTCACACACACTCATTCTGTGTGCGTATGAGTGCGTCTTCCCTCCCTCTCTCCTGTTGTTATCGTTTCCTCAGCATTGTTCCGCCCCCCTCCCCTCCCTCCCTTTTTTTTACTCCAAATCCTGACATGCTTATTTAGTTTCTATGGAAGACAGAACATCTCAGTTTATTGAAATTATGGGTTGTTAGCATGCAAACCAACTCTGGAAGCATTTTGATGCATGCTTGCTAGACAAAACATACACAAACAAAAAGTATGTTAGCATACGTTTGTGTTTGCTTGTCTGTATTAGAATAACAAATAACGAAACATATTTGTGAAAAAAATTAGGCTCATACATGCACACACACACACACACACACACACACAGACACACACACACTGAGCATAAGTTAGTCTTGAGCGTATAAGGGCAGTTGCTAAGATGGATAATGATTTCGAATCCTGTCCCCAAGGTTGTTTGCTAATTATTTTTAGGAAATTCAAGCTCTTTCTTGCTTTGTTTAAAATATATTCAATATGAGCGTTCCAAGATAACTTACTACTTAAGATAACACCCAAAAATTTGACACTTTTTGCATAGTTTAAAACAATGCCATCCAACGTGAAAGTAGGAAGTTGTCCTGGATCGTAACCAGCATTAAAAATAATCATTAGTTTTTCTGGGGAAAGAGAAAGACCATTTACATTTAAAAAATCATTGATCTTATTTAATTCAAGTTGATACTTTATTTTGATGTAATTTAATGATCTTGATGGTGTATTTCTTTTCATTGTCACTTTTGTCCATAGGAAGTATTCTTTAATGCTCCTCAATACCTGTTAAATAAACTTCAGAGTACTGATTGCAAAGCTTATAAAAAATACATCTAACTTAGGGACGTATAATGAAGTAGGAATCTTACCTCTTGCAGAACTTCGGAAAGCTTCTACTTCAAAATTTATCTTAAAGAGCTTTTCACAAAACAATTTTAGCTCAGAAGAAGTATGTTTAAAATCAGAGGAGGATTTCGGAAAACGTGCCCAAAATATACTATCAACTAGGTCTATTTACTCGTTTTCCTCCGATCTTCTAAAGGATACTAAAATAGATAAAAACAACATTGCCCAAAAGCCCACATATTCACCTATTCCAAAATGGGAACAAAGTAAAGCCTCCTTTGATATAGATTATACAGATGTATCAAAAAAAGATTGTCCACATACCTTAAGAACATCTGTTTACGCTCATTTAGAAAATAACTACAATCACCATTTGAAAATTTTTACAGATGGCTCAGTGCTAGATAATGCTAATACGGGAGCAGCCTTCATAATCCCTAGTTTCAAAATAGAAAAGCTCTTCTATCTTGGTAGACAGTTATCGATATTTAGTGCCGAATTAATTTCTATACTTAAGTCGTTAGATTTCATCCTAAATTCTCCAATAAATAATTCCCAAATTATGATAGGTATTGATTCGAAAGCAGCAATCCACTCGATTAAGTCTGCATGTCCTTCAATTCGTCTTGATATGGTATTAGAAATTCATCATTTCATTCATCTTTTATCCTTGAAAGGCATTACTGTTACTTTTTGTTGGATCCCCTCTCATTGTGGTATTGTACCCAACGAGCGCGTAGATCAACTAGCAAGAAAAGCAGCTCAAAATGTTAATTACGCAATACCACTTAACATTCCTTTAGATTTGAAAGAATGTTTTTCAATTATAAATTCAACGTCAAGAGAAAAAGTTAAAACATTACTGATGAACTCAGACGTCCAATATTATCACAACTGTGTAAAGTTTAGTGATGGGTACAAGGGGAAAACGTACAAACAAGTCTCTTTCTCGTCTAGGGAGATTGAAAGCTTAATCCATAGATTTCGTTTGAACGCATTGAAAACAAAATATTGTCATAACGTTAAATGTATGTGTGGGGAAACCTTAAGTATCAGTCATTTACTAATTCAATGCCCACGAGCAAGAGAACTCTTTACAAATTCGGGTATTGATGGTTACACTGATGGATCGACTTCCTTACCTTTACCAAGTATTTTAAACAGTTCTTGCGTTCTTGAGTCAATTTGCAAATGTTTGTTAAGTAGTTCAATTGGCCTTTATCTTTAGATCTTATCTCTACTCAGTTACATAATTTTTGTTTTGTTTAAATGGAAGAGGGATAGAGGGGAGGGGTGGGGGGATGAGGATGTCATATTCTATCATTAACATATTAATACACTCAATCACTTAACATACTTCATTCACCCACACATGAAAGTGTCTGAATCACTGTAGTGGAAGGACATTAAACCGACGACAACACACACACTGAAAATAAATCGGTTGAAGTGGACGTGCCAGATTTAAGTTCGAGATGGATTAAAAATCACCAACAAACACAACCCTTTTAGTGAAAACGATAGAAGGACGACGCGATAGCTGTCAGTGGTGTCTACCAAACAACCACTGCATGTAGAATTACTCCTGCGTTTTTGCTACACACACTATACCAGCAGCAATGAGAGGATTCACATTTATTGGATAGATGATTTAGTACTGCACCGCAAATACTTAACATTTAACGTTATTGTTCACTAGTCATGGCCCTCCCCCCCTTCTCCAACTCATGTTTACCAGTGTAATCAGCACCATTGATGTCGACAGCCATGGAGGAGAAGACTGGTGTATGGAACATGCCACCTGATGGTTACTTATTTCATTTCTGCAAGTAGCTCAGTCCTTTCACACACGCACGCACGCACGCAGCACACACACACACACACACACACACACACACACACACACACACACACAGACACACACACACACACACACACACACACACACACACACACACACACACACACACACACACACAGAAGAGATCGAGAGAGCTCTTTTTCAATCTGTGCACCCATATTCGCATGAATGGCCGAAAGTTCCCTACAAAATAACTTGAGCTGTATGGAAAGATGCTTCACAATCTTGTCGTCTCTAACGCTAATTTAGGACACGTTTCATTCTGCCAAGGTTAGAGTAGCTACATTGGAAATTGTGGAATACATTTGCCCAAGTACATTGTGCATTCAACACATGCACAGAAGCGCTCTCATGTACATATACATGCTCTTATACGCCCACACACAAACCTACACATATTAGGATGCATCATGGATTCGTGCATATACCTATGTAGTACACATGAACACATACAGGCCTACTCGCACAAACGCACGCATTTTTCAATCGCACACCTATAAATGAACGCACACTGGCAGGTGCCCAGACACGTAGACCATGGTAACGTAAAACAGAGGACCTTGATATGAATTACACTTTGGTCTTGGGAACAGCTGGCCTAAGAATCGTAGCTCAAAGGACACAGATTTCACCATTCACTCAACATTACTCTAAATTCACATGCAAAGCCGGGTATAAACGGCGGAAAGCTGGCCTTCGGTATAACGCACCTGCTTAAAACGTGAGACCATCTTAAGTTAATGGTTCCGGTCTCACAACGGATTTTGAGACTGTGTGTGTGTGCGTGTGTGTGTGTGTGTGTGTGTGTGTGTGTGTGTGTGTGTGTGTGTGTATGTGTGTGTGTGTGTGTGTGTGTGCGTGTGTGTGTGTGTGCGCGCGCGCGCGTGTGTGTTCAATTAGGGCGACTGGACATCTTACGCTATGTGGAGACTGCCTTCAGAGGATTCTGTGTGGTCGGCTGGGCAAGCTGAACATACATTTTTTTTTTTTTTTTTTTTTTTTGCTATCCCATCTTCTGTGCCAGCTCAGTGGCACTGCACCCACGCCGCTCGTTCCGACACTTTCGACCCCCCCCCCCCCCCCCTCCCCGACCACATCCACAGTCCCGGCATCGGTAGTCCACAGGGAGTAGCCAATGTCAAATCGTCAAAAGGCAGTTCCCACCGGTGGAGAAACTGCACGGCTGCCGAGTCATTTCGGTGCTCTTCAGTGGCGCCTGTTCTGATCCAACATGCCCAGGACACCACCTAATAAGCCCCTTACTGACGATAGTAATTGCTTAGTCGCGGAGCCGGCGTGAGTGAACTCTTCCTCCGGTGTGCGCCACCACCTACGTCCAACGACAGGCCCCATGAATTTGCCGATACCGGTGACCCCGACGGAATCAAAACCAAGGCCACAGAAGGTGGAGAGGACATCGAAACTGAGGTCACCATGAGAGCAGGGCACGAAGAGCCATAGAATTTGTAACTTCTTTTTTTTTAATGCTGATCGGTGAGAATGGGGATTATGAAGACGATGCTACGGATTTCCATTCCGGTCTGAGACCGCATGACAGGGCTGTACTTTCATATATATATAACAAAGAACAACAAAGAAAACTCGACCACTTTGCTATAGATCAATATTATTACTGTAAATAATTTCGGCTCCTCTGCGAAGCCTTCTTCAGTACCTTCACGTCTAGAAACGTAGTTCTAGCACTACGTCAATGTTCAAAAAGACGTCAACTCTCTCTCTCTCTCTCTCTCTCTCTCTCTCTGTCGCTTTACATGTTTAAGGCACACATCACTTTAATTTTTCATTCATCATTCATCCTGCTGGTCGGTGGCAGAGACCAGCAGAAGGCACCTAGGTGGCAGATGGGTGTAGGGCGGCACAGATTTCCTTCCTCGCACTACGAGTGACGACGGGACTAGCCTGTGTCGCCGGGGGACGGCTCTCGAGGCGGCGTGACACTTGGCGACGAGGCGCTGCCACTCTGCGAACTACCCAGTGGCCTGCACATCTAGCAGGGCTCTCCCTTTGGGGGGGGAGGGGGGGGGGGGGGGGGGGGGGGGGTACGTTCCTCATTGGGCGCAGAGTGGGCATGGACCTATACGTGCAGCGGCTCGGCGACTTGTGCCTCGTACGTCTCCCGAGTCGGCCTCACGCGGCACAGGACCGTCGCCACTCAGCATGAAGATGGCCGCCCGGTGGCCCTGACGATGGCCTTGGAAACATCAACATCAACCGCAGCCGAACTACCTTCAGACGACCGCTCGGCGGTCCCAATGACTACCAACATATAAAGTAAAAATAAATGTCCCAATATGTCCTGTTTGTGCAGGCCGGAGGACGTTAAACAGAATCATCCAGGCACACATCACATCCGAAATATATTTCTTCGCCCGGTCTTCACCATGAAGTGGAAATCCTTTCTTGAATCATATATATATATATTTATATATGTCGATCACAGCAAAGACAGACAAAACAACAAGTTGTACATATATATATATATATATATATATATATATATATATATATATATATATATATATATATATATATACAACAAACTAATAAATTCCAAGGATAAGTACCGCGCACCGTTCCAGCAACTTACAGAGCAGCTTGGTGTTGCAATGACTGCAAGAAATATTGAATTATAAACAAAGCTTGCTCTTATGTCTTAGATTGACGAAATAGGGGGAAATAAGCATTCATATCTGCAGTGGTAGATGATTCTGCCTAACTAACAGTATGTGCTTGAGTGGGTGAATGGAGAAAAATAAAATAAATGCTTCTAAAAATGAGCCTTCAGCAAGCTTATAGTCTCCAAGGGGGAGACATCCTCCAATAGGGAGGGAAACTCACTAACATATAACTCCTGGTCATATACCGATATTTCGAAACCTTGTTGTTTCTCCTCACTTCAATCTCAGCCCACAATATCCTCCCACAACACACACACATACTACCTTATCTCCCACTATTCACCTCACACATAACTTATAGCTATCTTATTTATGCATTTATTATCATTATTTTTATTTTTATTTTCTTATTTTATTTTTTATTATTATTATTTTTTTTATTTTTTTTAAATTAATTTTTTTTTTTTTTAATGTTTCCTTTATTTATTTATTTGATTATTATAAAAATGTATTTTCTTAATATGTTTATGTATCATGCTTTCGTTACCTTAACCTTCACTATCGTTGTTAGCATTATCATTCAGTAATGCTATTGCTTGTATTGATACTACCACTAGCATTGACATCACAATCGCCTTCGCCTCTGGGACTGTTGCCACGGCAACCCTGCTGCTTAAGAATCCTCTAACCCACTCTCCTTTCTCCCATACCCATACTTATTGACACCAAGATTGATCCTGTCTCCCCCCCCCCCCCCCCCCCCCCCCTAATATTTTGACCATTATTAGTATTCCTATCAGTAATATTATTATCATCATTACGACTTTGACTCACTCACTATTTCCCTTCCAACAGCCTCGTTCTCATTCAACGCCTTCTTCCTTGCGCTGAACCTAAAGCGATCTGAAGCGATCAAAGCTAAGTGAATTTTCGTTGTTTTATTCGTTTATACATCACCTGACGAAGACCTAAGAGGTCGAAACGCGTTGTGTTTTGTCTTGTGACTCGTTTGTCCACGTTCTCTGGGCGGTTCGCTAACATTTATTTAAGATTTGTTTAGATTTCCGCCTGCAGTCGTCTCGCTTTGCAACTAAAAGATAAAGTTAACATTTTCTACAAAGCCGTTAGAAACATTACAAAGCACTCATGAACATGAATTATTCGTTAACTTAAAAGACAGAACATGTACAAAAGCGGTTGAGCACAAAATAGTGTGTAGGTGCCTGAAGTTAACATTTTCTACAAAGCCGTTAGAAACATTACAAAGCACTCATGAACATGAATTATTCGTTAACTTAAAAGACAGAACATGTACAAAAGCGGTTGAGCACAAAATAGTGTGTAGGTGCCTGAAGTTAACATTTTCTACAAAGCCGTTAGAAACATTACAAAGCACTCATGAACATGAATTATTCGTTAACTTAAAAGACAGAACATGTAGAAAAGCGGTTGAGCACAAAATAGTGTGTAGGTGCCTGCTTTTTACAGTGTCTGCTATTGTTTGTTTGAAAAGGAGAGCTGGAGCGGCGCGATATTTATGCTTGTGTGTGTACGCGTGCGCGCGCGCATATGTGTCTTTGTGTGTGTGTGTGTGTGTGTGTGTGTGTGTGTGTGTGTGTGTGTGTGTGTGTGTGTGTGTGTGTGTCATTCATTTAACGTCTTTCCACTAAACGTGATATTAGACGTGTGGTGTGTGTGTGTGTGTGTGTGTGTGTGTGTGTGTGTGTGTGTGTGTGTGTGTGTGTGTGTGCGTGCGCGTGTGAGTATGCGTGCGCGTGAGCGTGCCTGCGTGCGTGCCTGCGTGCGTGTTACATTGACTTCCTTAACTGTGCTTCCTGCTCAAAAACCACTTCATATGGTATCGATGACTTTGTCTTTTTAATTTTGCTTATGCACATTTTACCCACTAGCAAAATGTTATTGATGCACACATAATTATGTGAAGATTTCTTTTCATATAGCCCGAACAGCACGTCTGTTACGGACAGATGCAATTTCATGCCTACCTTTGAGAAAATAACATTTCAATTTCTAACCAAAATTGTCTCACTGAGGGACATTCAAAGAAAAAATGTTCAATGGTATCCACAGTGTCCGGACAATAATCACATGAAATAGACTGGCACACGCCCATTTTTTGTAGCATAATATTTGTGGGATAGATATTATGTAACAATTTCCATTGCAGCTCACGTAAGCGTACTTCTTTTGTTGCCAGTCTTGGCGTAAGCCACATCTTTTCACTCAGTTCAATGTTAAGTTTTCTGCTCCAAAAATCTACGGCGTGTGGAGTTAACGGTTTGTTGTTACTCTTTTTCAACAGATATTCTTTAATTTGTTTTGTTTTAGCATAGAAATGATTTGCGTCAGAGGTACCATGATTCTCCAGTTCAAATCGTCTATTCCTATCTTTTATCAAGTCAATCCAGGTTTGTGGTATGGCATTTAGTAGAGCATTGTATTGAAACATGGTTATTGCCCTGGTTTGGTTAAGTAAGTCTTGTACTTCCACTAAAGTTAAAAAACGCCTTTCCTGCGTTTTAATAATATCGTTTATTGTGACGAGGCCTTTCTCTCGCCATTTTTCGAAATTAAGGACCTTACGTTTATATTTGATTAACTTATTATAAAAGAGACATTGTGTACCAATATATTTTGCAAGAACACTATCGCTTTCTACTTTAGTTTTGTTATCTAGGTAAGTTAATATAACTTCTTTCCAAAAATTATTTTCGATTGAAGAGATCCCTGGTATATCTTTAGGAGAACAGTTTATTTGAAATATTTCCTCAGCTGAGGCTATTCTTTTCAAGTGCCAAAAAGGAATGAGGCACCATGTCTCAGCACTTTTGTTGTATAATCGTCCAATCCACTGTAGGTTAAAGATATTTTGCAATTCAATCATGTCAACCATTCGCAACCCTCCTTCTTTATAATCTGCTTTCATGACCTTTCGTTTAATCCTTTCAAAGGCTTTTCTGTTACTGTGTTTCCTTTGCCAAAGAAATTTATATAAAATTGTATTAACTTTAATCAGTATTTCCTTTGGCAGTCCAACCGACTGCATAACATAAATAAATTGGCTGGTCAAAAATGTCTTTATGATCACTATTTTACCATGTATGCTAAGGTCTCTCTTACTCCATTCTTTTATCATAGCTGTTAGAGTTTTCAGCCTACTTTTCCCAGTTGTCTTCTATTTCTTTGGCCATTTTGTCTTTTGCAAAGAATATTCCTAAGATTTTTATTTTGTCTACAATTTCAAAAGGTATGTTAAGAACACTTTCATCAACATCACCTATTGCCAAGACTTTAGTTTTACGTATGTTTAGTTTCAAGCCAGAAAAACATGCAAATTGTCTGAGAATATTTGTTGCTGTTGTTATATCATTCTGGTGTTTTAAAAAAAGGGTTGTGTCGTCAGCCATCTGTTGGATTTTGATGCAAGCGTTTGTTTCATTTCGTATCTGTATTCCTTCAATGCCACTATTTCTAATCTTAATAGCTAGCAGTTCTACAGCCAAAACAAAGGCTAAGGGGGAAAACGGACATCCTTGTCTAATACAATTGACATCAAAACTCTCCGATATCCAGCCCCCATGATTTATGTGATTTACAGCCTTTTTTAACATAATTCGAACCCATTTCTTAAAATCGGGACCAAATCCAAAAACATCGAATGCTTTTAATAAGTACGTTTTTGTTACGGAATCGAATGCTTTTGAATAATCAAGTGCTAGTATAAAACCTCATTTACCTGTTTTGTTTACGTAACTGATTGCATCGTCAATTGTAGGAATGATTGTAGATATATTTCGACCTTTAATGTAACCAACCCGGTCTTTGCTGACCAGATCTTGTATAACACCACTAAGTCTCTGTGCCATAACTTTAGCTAGAATTTTATAATCAGTATTTGTTAAGGTAATAGGTCTCCAGGTTGTTAGATGCTCTTTATCTAGTTCTTTGCCTTTATGAATTAGTGCTATCACACCTTGGTATTGAGTGTATGACAGCTCATCTTTCTGAAAAGATTCATTGAAAGAGGCGGTTACAATATCTTTTAATTTCGGCCAGAAAAATTTCATGAATTCAACAGTTATTCCGTCCATACCTGGCGCTGATCCATTTTTCATGCTTTGTAAAGCGCCTGATGTTTCATTGACAGTGACAAGACCTTCACATGAGTTGGAGTCAGTGTCACCAAGGCGAGGAATATCTTCTCCAGCAATAAAGTTTTGCGTAGCTTCAGTCACATTTGCAACGTCAGTCTTTTGATTGTAAAGATTTCTATAGAAGGTTACCTCTTCTTTCATTATTTTGGTCTGGTCAGTGGTAGTAAACCCAGAATCTGATACAAGACGAGTAATCACATTTTTTCTTTCCTTACTTTTTCAAGGTTACAGAAATATTTGGTGTTTTTTTCTCCTTCCTCAATCCATTTCACTCTTGATCTAATTTGAGCACCTCTCGTTTTTTGCATGTCTAGTAGTTCTAGTTTGTGTTTAGTACTTAATAACTCATTCTGTAAGCGTGCATTTCCAGGGTCTTTTGTTATGCGAAATTCGATGTCATTAAGTTGTTTTCGCAGGTCTAACTGTTCGTTTCTTCGACAACAGGCTAATGGTTTGCCAAAATCAACACAATAATTACGTATTTCGGATTTCGTAAGTTCCCATTTATCAACAGAATTTATAAATTCCTCATTATTAACACAATGATCTATTAACGCATTTACATTTTTTACAAAACTTTCATGTCTGAGGTAGCTATTATTAAATCTCCAATACCCTGGACCTCTTATGAACTTAATGTTTTCTAATTCTGTGACTACAGCTTTATGATCCGAATTAGAGACTGTATAATGTTCGCATGACGCAATAAAAAAAATAATATCTTCTGAAGCAAAGCAATAATCTAAACGACGAGCGATAAAAGGGTGAAAACGGTTCCAGGTATATTCTTGATCATTCTCATGGAAGATCCTCCATACATCTGTCAAAGAGAGCTCACGTATACAGGTCTTAAAGGCTTCAACTTCTGTCTCATTGAAAGGATTTCCGGATATGACATCATGCTTGTTGTTTAAGACACAGTTGAAATCACAACATAAAATAAAATTTTCAGCTTCCAAATCTTGTAGTTTCACATACAGGTTGTGGAAGAAACGCCTTTTGTCCATAGACTCGTTAGGCGCATACACATTTACAATGGTGATCGGGATTTGCTCAAATATGATATTAATTGCAACAGTGTGATCCTCTGTTAAAACAAGTTCAATGTCATCATTAACATACTTGGAGACCAGTATGACTTCGCCCTTTCTTCGGGACGTACCCTCTTTTGCGAAAATCCTTCCACCCCATTCTTTTTTCCATTGCGATTTTTCCTTTTCTACAAAATGAGTTTCTTGCAAACATATGACATCAAACTTTTGACTTTTAAAGTATTTAAACAAACTATTACGCTTCATTTTATTATTTAGTCCCCGGCAGTTCAAAGAACAAATTCTAAACTTTTCCATTATCTACTAAGAAGGATAAATGTATGACTAAAACGAAGCACTGAGCTCCCACAAAAGTCAACATAGGCATTTCTATCTGAGAAAAAAAAAAAGGGGTGGGGGGGGAGGTAAGACAACGGGGGTGCAGAAAAGAAGAAAGGGGGGACAGACGGAGAGGAGGAAAAGGAGGCAGTTGTAGAATGAGAAAAGGGGGCAATAGAGAGACAGAAGGAGAGAGTGGGGGGAGGGGGGGGGGGGGAGAGAGAGAATGTAATACTCGACATGAATGAGAGGAGAAGAGTGGAGGATGGAGGACTGTTGGGGCGTTGGGGAGGGGGGGGGGGGGGGGGGGGAGACAGACAGGCAGCAAACAGGCTGGCAAACAAATAGCCAGACAAAAGACCAAGATACACAGTAAGTTTAAACGCCGACACACAAGGAAAAATGACGCTGACATTCAAGCAGGTTATTTTTCGTATTCGGAAACATCTGATCGTTCCTCTTCAGTGTCTGCATCACATTTAGCCTGTTTTTCTCTTGGTGCTGAAGGGCTGTCCTGCTCACGACATCGCTGGCGCTTTGGAGTTTCTGAACGGTTCCTTACATTGTCTGAGTGGGGGCCCATACTAGAATGTAGGGTTGTTTGGCGCTTAGAAACCGCCCGCCCTCGATCAGACTGTTCTCGTTGACTTTTTTTGTCACTGGCAGTGGGCTTACCTTTCCCGCCGCGGGTGTCTCCCTTACCAATTGATTTGGAGGCAGGAGAGGTAGAGGATGGGTCGGAAATCTTGCTTCCGGAGTGGCCTGGTTGAGGAGTCTTAGGAGAACCAGTGGGAGGTAAACTCTCCTTGTCCCTGACCTGACTATCTGGCCGGCCTTTACAGCGGACATCTCCTCTCTTATGCCCGGTTCCTTGCACTCACGACACACAACCTCATTCACACACACAGACACATGGTGGTTAGGCTGCAGACAGTTTGAGCAAACAACGGATTTCATAACATTTTTCTGTTCTTTGTGGAAAATTTTGGCAGTGAATGGACCTACTTTTAATGTTTTTTTCGAGAGGGTTAGCTGGGAGGGTTATGAAGACGAATCTTCTCCCCGTTTCAAATCTAGTAAGTTTATTGTCTGCATCCCTGTATCGTTCCATTTTGATATCAGATCGGAGTTCACATCCAATTTTAGTAAAGGAGTGTTCTATTTCACTGTTGGCTACAGACATAGGGATGTCTGCCACCCACACCTTCGTAGCAGGTTTTTCTTCCCCGGAATCCTCTCTCAGAATAAACGGATTGGTGTTGGCTAATTGGATCAGAGTATTCCGGACAGTCATACCTTTGACCAGAAGATCATTCCTTGCCTGTCTGGTAGCTGGGTAGATCCTCCAAAGGCCTCTGATGTCCTGGGCACCAACGATGCTGCCACTGCCTGCCGTACGCTCCGCAGCCAGACACAGTTCCAGCCCTGTTACGCGGTTTTCCGCCGAGTCCGGAATGTCCCGATTTTTTTTAGAAAAACGGGCTGGACGGAAGACATTTTGCTTTTATCCGCGTTTAACGGTCACGAAGAGAGAGGAAAAACGTTGGAAAAACACTGAGATTGAAAAGCAAACAAAAAAAAAAAGCACTAAGTTGAAAACTCGCGTAGGCTTAGATCGAATCGGCACGGCGAAGAGCGAACAAATCCGTGACCGCACGCCACGAGTGTTACTCACCGACTCCCGTTTGGGCCGTATTAATGTAAAGTCTTCAATGACGGCAGCAGATTTCGCATGGCTCGACCTGCTGCTTGATCTTTTACATGCTTGCTCACTGGCGATACAATCACTATTTCTGATGTTTTTGTATCTTGGGGATAACATCTGATTTCAGTGGCATGGCTTCCTCGTCCCTAGATCCGCTGTGAGAGGCCGTGTCCCGCGTGCACACAGGAAAGATGCAATACACTAGTCTACACAGGAACCCCACTCTGTGTTTCATGATGTTCTTGTCCTTCCATACAGGCGTTAGTCTGGACAGTGGCGTGGTTGTCTTTGCTGCCCTGGACAGGATTTCTGATGTATTATGATGAATCCCGGGTAAGTTAACTGTTGAACGGTTTGTATCTCCTGCACGTGGACATTGATGTCAGCAGCACTGGTGGTGGTGGTGGTGGTGGTGATGCGGCTGGCTGTCAGCTCGGTCTACTCGGTTCCGATCCCCAGGCCACCACTTACCGGGAGGTAACGTGCTGGTTAAGACCCCGACCTTGCAGTGGAAACAGGAACGACCAGGAGACGTTGTGGATGGCGACCCCGCAGCTCCACAAAGATTTCTGGATAAGATTATCACAAAATTAAGGCTGAACACATGGAAGACCAAATTTTCTCCTGAAGTTGCGTGTGTCTGTGGAAAATTCATCTCTGTGCATCACCTTCTACTAGATTGTCCAGTTTTAACTAAAATGTATAAGGCGAAAGGTATCAATCTTGACAAATATGAAAATGAGAGTCAAGTTCTATCTGACTCATGCATAATTGAGTTTGCCGCCACTTTAGCCAGTTCTGATGTAGCTAGACTATTATGAGGGTCCTTAACTGGTATGCTGTTTTCTTTTTCATAAGTGTATGCAGATGTGTTGAAATGACTTAAGTGGTTTATTTTCTTTTCTTTTATTTCATTTTTTGTCCCCCCCCCTTTTTTTTTCTTTTTTTTTTCCCGTCTAATATCATCTGCCGGATGAAAAGACGTAAAATTAAACCACCACCACCACCAGATTTCTGGATGAGAAGGGGGTTGGGTGGGAGTAGGGGGTGGGGGGGGGCTGCTTTTCTAGGTCATATAAGTGACAGATCTTCAGGTAAGAAATTTTAGGACACCCTCCCGTCACACACACACACGCACGCACGCACGCACACACACACGCACACACGCACACACACACACTCTTACTGAGTTGTTCTCTTTATGCAACAAACCTGTTTACCGACTTCTATTAACGCTAACTTGCACGCGAGCGCCGCATGTGCACACACACACACGCACGCACGCACGCACGCACGCACGCACGCACGCACGCACACGCACGCACACACACACACACACACACACACACACACACACACACACACACACACACACACACACACACACACACACACGAACACACACACACGAACACACACACACACACGAACACACACACACACACAGAGAGAGAGAGAGAGAGAGAGAGAGAGAGAGAGAGAGAGAGAGAGAGAGAGAGAGAGAGAGAGAGAGAGGTCACACACCTTGTACAGCAGTTTTATGCATCCCCATGTTCTTCAAATATTTTGTTTCCATTGTCAGACATGCTCAAGAATACAACATTGCTTTTTCTCATGCAAATGTTGACATTAAAAACGAACAGATTTGTTCAGCATTTTGTTTCTCTTTTTACACGTGTTCTTCATCACTTTCTTTGCGAGTTTATTATTCTTTTTCCTATTTTTCTTCTCTTATCATCTAAAGACAGTAAAATGCTGGAATTGAAGGTATTAGATCAATTACCGTGTCAAAGAAGCCCCGGATAAAAAAAAAAAAAAAAAAATCAACACGCTACACATCACATTACATTTTTTTCTGTTTTCTGTTTGTACATCACGCTGCCCTTCTATTTTCCTGGTCTGATAGTACCGCACGTCACTTTTTCTTTATCTGTTTAGTATCATTCTACGTATCACATTGTGCTTCTCTTGTTCTTTGCGTATCGCACTTCATGTTACACTATTTTATTTCGTTGGTTTTTGTTTTGTTTTGTCAATATTTAGCACTGCACTCACTACAGATTGCTTTTCCTTTGTTCTGTATAGTATGGCACGAATCACATCGCACTTCCCACTCTCTTCTTCACGAATCAAAGAAAGTTGGCATCTTTCAGACAAGACAGCACGAACGTGAAGGCGTCACCATCGGGCGGTTCAGGATCGTAAGTTCGCAGAGCCCTGGCCCTGTGTTCTGGTGGGCCCCGCCCCGCCCGCCTGGAGAAATACACCAGCACCAGAGACCTTAGAGACTGAGGGCCCCGCAGCAGCGTCTTCAGGGTCTCACGGAACCGGTCCAAGGCCCGGCTGCCCTGTGTCGTCTGCACGGCGAGCCGTCTCTCTGTGTCGGCCAGCATTTGCTTGAGAACGCTCCAGGTGACGGCACCGGCACAGTGCAGACTGACCAGAGAGCCGGTGTCCAAGTTGTTGAAGACGGTCCGCAGGGGTTCGGTCTCCCTGTAGGGTCCAGGCTGGACTTGGTGGGCCAACCCTGTGGTCAGCAGCAACCCCAGCATGGCCTTGCGCACGGAGGCAGGCCGGAGATCGCAGACCCTGGACAGAAGGGACCGACCCGAAGAGTCCGCCTCTGTGGGAGAGGCACCCATCTCCAGAAGTCTGCGACAGGCGTACACGTGACCTCGGCTGACGGCCAGGCGTAGAGGAGTCTCACCACTCTTGTTTTTGGCGTTAACATCCAACCCCCGGCAATCCAGCAGCGAGTCGTAGACAGCATCGACTGTTCCGACTGCCGTCCCATTGCACCACGCACACAGTAAATTGGTTTCCAGCTGTCGTCTGTGGTTGGACAGGAGAAGATGAAGAGGGGTGTTATCGTTGTCAGGAATGGGAGAATTGACGTCGGCACCGTTGTTGATTAGGAGACGGATCATCTCTGCGTTGCAGTTATCCACGGCATGGTCGAGAGGAGAACTGTGGTAACCGTCCCTGAAGTTCACGTCGATGTGAGGGAAGCGTCTCAGCAAGGCCTTGACTTGCCAGTAGTTGTTGAGGTACACAGCCACGTTGAAGGCCGGTCCGAGAGCCGTCTGTAAACACTGGTCAGGGGCAGCAGAAGCCAGCAGGAAGCGGGGTCGAATCAGTGCTGGAGGCACCAGGAAATCAAACCCGAAATTGACAGACCAGCATCCACCGCAGTCGCACTCGTAAAGGAGCTTGGCACCGTCTGAGTCCAGAGCAGAAGCCTCCACCATCTCCACGCACACGTCCGCACCATGGTCCAGGAGAATATGAAAACAGTTGTTGGATTCCAGTTTCGACTGGCCGTGGTCGATCAAGGTTAGATGCAGGGGGGTCAGGCCATATTTTCTGCCTCCTATTTGCCGAGATCCGGCGTCCACTCTGGCCCTCCTCTTCAGGAGCAGTTTGACAACGTCGGGCCGATCGTTGAGGACGGCAAAGTGTAGAGCCGTCAGCCCTTCCTTGTTCTCTGCCCGCACCAGGGACTGTCGACTCTTGGCCAGAAGAAAGCGGACCACGGTATCCGGCTCGTCATGGGCAGCGCAGGCCAGCATCAACGGAGTGTTACCCATACTGTCCCTGGAATTCAGCGCTTTGGGATTCTCCCGGAGATAGTCCACGAGACGACGAAAAGCCTTTTGCCTTGGATAGCCAGCATGTGCGCGGCATCGCACGTGTAGCCTGGTTGCAGCATAGTTAGGTAGCAGGCCTTGGTGGACATGCACCACCTGACAAAGGCCTTGGATGTCCTGGGCGGCTGTTGGGAGAAAGTCCAGGAGGGACAGCCGGCACATGAAGAACCTGCAGCCTCACAGTGCGAGTCGGGCTGGCACAGTCTGTCGGAACAGGTTGGAAGCGAAGTGCTGACGCCATGCTTGTCATCGGACTTGTCATTGGTTTTGCGTGACCGTGATGACGTCAGCTGTGATTTCCTGACGTACGCTAGCTTACCCACATCTGTGCCAGCTGAAAATGACACACGGAGATAGAAACTTCTCTGGAAGACACATTAGACACGGGTGTTTTCTGTTGATATAGACACAGTCAGAATCACTTTCAGATTTGAAGTCCGGCCCTGTGACCGTTACCATTACAAGCACAGCTTACCCTTTCAACAGCATCACTCAACAGCAACAACTTAAAAGCGAACAAAAGTAGTTTTTGTTCTTTCCTTACTTTATCTATCTATCTATCTATCTATCTATCTATCTATCTATCTATCTTTCTGTCTATCTATCTATCGATCTATCTATCGGTTTATTCATTTATTTATTTATTTATTTATTTATTTATTTATTAATCTATCTATTTTTGCTCATAATGATTATCTATGCAATCATCCTGGATTATCTTAGTGGTACCTCGTGTGAACTGAAAACAGCTAAGGGGATCGGAGGTGGGGGTGAAAAAAAAAAAAGGGGGGGGGTAGTCTGTGTACACCTGTGAACCTCCATCATTGGCAGCAAACAAGAAGCATTACATTCCGTCACGTGGACAGTCGCCTGATGTGCCTGGTTGTTAGTCCACTTTCCCATCACGGAGGACACTCGTCAGCGGCCTCGGCGTTGGTGTGATGGTCCACCCACGGTTCACAACGAACGTTATTACTACCATCACAGGAGCCAATCATAATACAATGGCCCCACAGAGCAGCCAGCAACAAAGAAAATTAAACGCCATAAGAACTGGGCCGATTTTTTTTTTTTTTTAATGTATGTGGAAAGTTTCAATTTCAGTGTCATCAAGGAGGCATCACTGCGTGCGGACTAGTCCATATACGCTACACCACATCCGCTAAGTTTTGAGACCACGCTACGCATGATTTAGAGCTGATGGATAAATGAATTAACAACAAAGATGAGACAATTGAAGAAGAGGGTCTCGTGGCTACGACTCAGCGGATGTCTGACCTACGCATTAGCCCAACCATTGTGTGTGTGTGTAGTGTGTGTGTGTGTGTGTGGTGTGTGTGTGTGTGTGGATGTACACGTGGTGATGTGTGGCCATGGCCCATGTGTGTGCGTGGGCGCATGTGTGTGTGTGTGTGTGGTGTGTGTGTGTGTGTGTGTGTGTGTGTGTGCGGTGTGTGTGTGTGCGTGTGTGTGTGTGTGTGTGTGTGTGTGTGTGTGTGTGTGTGTGTATGCGCGCGCGCGCAGGCATTTGTGCGCGTTTGTTTGTTTGTGTGTGTGGTGTGTGTGTGTGTGGTGTTGGTGTGTGTGTGTGTGTTGTGTATGCGCGCGCGTGCAGGCATTTGTGCGCGTTTGTTTGTTTGTTTGTGTGTGTGTGTGTGTGTGTGTGTGTGTGTGTGTGTGTGTGTGTGTGTGTGTGTGTGTGTGTGTGTGTGTGTGTGCGTGCGTGTGCGTGTGTGTAAAAAGGAAATCTTATACCTAAAGATCTCAAAGGACGCAGGAAAGTCCAAAAATATCAACAGGAACAGTGGTCAGTTCTGCTGTAAGGTATTTCAAGCATTGTCAGATAATCCAGCGCTGACAAAGGGTACGAACTCTGTGAAAACAATGTAGACATGGATATCTGGAGAGATGCTCTAATCTGTCGATCAAATCTCTCTATGAAACAAGTAAGTAGAGACAGGGAACAAGCACATGAAAAAAAAAATCGTGTCTTCACCGTGGTACGGGTTTTTATAACAATGACTGTGCAATTTTGAACCACAGAAAAAAGGAGGATAGAGAGGGTGAAGGGTGGAAGGCGTGGTGGGGAAGGGGGTGGGAGCGGGTGTACATGTATACATAATTATTAATCCTTCCGTTGATAGCATATGGGAAGCATTAAAGTTTGGTGACGTGGACAGAACCATCTGTTGTGCAAGCCCTATGTCGACTTCCCTCTCCTGAATGAGACTTGTCGGTAACCTCGATTATGACCGTCATCTTTAATACATATGATAACAAATCGGGTACTTTCTCTCTCTCTCTCTCTCTGAGTATATGTCTATATCTATCTATCTATCTATCTATCTGTCTATATGAATTGTTCGCCTGTACTTGCTTTCCCCACTACTAAATTGTTCAACATTTTGCGTGGTCAATCAGTGGGAGATTGCATCTCTTACGACATCCAAGTAAAGGCTGCCGTGTGCCGCTGAAAATGCTTGGGCTGTTTACCACTTGAGCTGACCACTCTGATTGTTGACACTTTTTGATCTCCCTTGCATCCTTCAATGGATCCTCAAGCATAGGCTCGAAGATTTACCCTTTTATTTCTTTATACATGATTTTAGTTTTTCAGCAACTAATTTCCTTACCATACTTTCTGTTCGTTTTACTTTCTACCCTTCACTGGCTGCTTTGGGTTCCGTGTTTGAACTCCTTGATGGTGAGAATACCGTAGCATTGTAGACTGTATATCTCTATTTGATGCCAAGCGATCACAAACATTAACAGCCGTCTCTCCCTGACGAGTCCTATCCAGCAGATGAAAAATTAGGAGCAAACAACATCAATAGTTCTGTTTTTAAGATGGGTTGCAATGGTCTCCATAAGACGGCTCGTGAAGGACCTTACATTTATAAGATATATTTCTAACTTTTTATTTTAATTTACTGTGTCCTTACTCCCTCCTTTTCCCTTTTTCTTTTATGTCCGTTCATATCTTTGCCAAGTCATTGAAGAGGAAGAAAATGGTAACATAAAATGAAGCAATTATGTTGTTAATATGAAAACCTTTCACTAGCTGCACGAGGAAACCATCGTAATCCCTGTCGAAGGCACATATATTTGTATTGCCTGCTCCTAGGCCTTTCGTCCGCTGGATCGGACTCATCAGGGAGACACGGTTGACTATGTCTGTGCGTCACATAGAGACACACCACAGTCCATAATACTGTGGTGTTCTCACCACCAAGAGTTCGAAACAGAATTCAACAGCACCACCAAAGCAGCCAGCGAAGGGTAGTAATGAAACAAAATGAAAGTGTGGTGAGGAAAAAATGTTGATGAGAAACTAAAGACATCATGCAAACAGTATAAAATGTAAGGGACAATCTTTGAGCCTACGCCTGAGGATCCACCCAAGGATGCAAGGGAGATCAAAAGACAAACACAAAGACGGACAGAAACAACTACAAATAACCTCGATTTGATTGAAACGAAGAAAAATTGCTTAAACTGTTTCATCACACCTGTTAATTTTTGTTGTTGTTGTGAGGTATGGATTCCATAATATCTTTTTCGTTAAACTGTACAATGCGAAGACAGGAAGTAGGTATTTCAATGCTGTGGCACCACTGGAATAATCTGCCCCCCTTTTGGCCGCTCTATTGGTTCATTTACTACCAGAAAAAAAAACTGAATGGGGAGGCCCCCAGCAGAAAACAACATTGTTCCTATTTACTGTTCAAGCATGCGTACTTCTGTTGTTACATAGTTTTGCTTACGCGCGCGCCTCTCTTTGTGTGCGTGTGTGTGTTGTGGCATGAACTTTAACGTGTGAGGCATTGACCAACGATTAAGGCACCGACTTAAGGTCGCCTCACAAAGAGTATAGCTTAAAAACTTACCATGAAAATATCTGATCTTTCTCGAAGACATTTCCTCTTTAACGGACTTTCTTCCTGGAATCTGAAATGCAGAGTTACAGGAATGATACAATGTGAAGAAGAAATGCAAAAACAACAACAACAACAACAACAACAAGAGATTATTGTAGCATTTTAAGAGACTTCAAACCTGTAAACTGCGAATTTTAAAAACACGGACAGACGTCAGTGATTCCGTATCCATTTTCTTTTTGAACTGGATCTCATTCGTCGGAGAAGATGGGGTGGGGTTGCGGAGCAGGGGAGGGAAGAGGTGGATGGAGAATGGGAGGGGGGAAGGAGGAGAGTGTGTGAGAATCGATTTTGCCAGGAGAAGCTAGATATGAGCTTTCATTAGAATGACGCCACGCATAAATAATAGCGAGGAAATATTCTGTTGGTAGTTAGGTCTTCCAGTTTTCATTTATGTACTTTTTGTTTACATGTTCATAAGAAAAGAAGGAGAAAGAGGCGGGAGACAGGTCGAAAACCTTTCAAAGTACAATAACAATGCCGGGTTTACAGCTTACCTTTTTTTTCTTCTTAAGTTGACGAATTTGAAATCCTTGTATTTGCAGCTAACACGCAACCACATACAAACAGGGTCGTCGCCTCCCGTCTTTATGCTTCTATGTTTGAGTTGTGTTCACGAAGAGAGAGAGAGAGAGAAAAAAAGACAATCGCAACCTGGTTAATATGAATGGGGTGCAGAGTGGAAGCTGAAATGAAATCCTTGTATATCCAGCCAACACTCAACCACATGCAAACAAG
>CM031612.1:24130146-24137646 GCA_018398815.1 Conus ventricosus | reverse complement strand
GTCTGTCATTTGTTAGTGTCAATGACCCAAAGGATCATATTAAGTTCAAAGTTCCGTCTTATTTGCCGGCAGTGTATCAAGTCTAATTGTTACCCTCCTCTCTTCTCGCCACGGTGACTCAGATTGGAGAACTTTTAATTCACCCCCAAATTCAGTTCTAGATCAATTTTTCATCCCCGACCTTTTGCTAGTTGAATCTGGGAGTTTTGTTTTATTTTATTATCATTCATTCAATGGATTAAAAAAAGGAAAGAAAAATCTCAGATTCGAAACAGTTTCACAGGAATTTGTGTAGCAATCATACCAGTCAGTGATCGTCATCATCATCATTGTATCATGCTCAACAACTCTGCCATCATCGACAACAACGCTGTCATCATCATTGCAGCAGCAGCAGCAGCAGCAGCAGCAGCAGCAGCATCAGCAGCGGCAGCAGCGGGATAGTCATGTTCATGATCATTATAGTCACTACAATCAGCAGAGGCAGCAGCAGCAATACAGCTGTTGCACTGAGATAATCATTGTCATAGTCATCATCTTCACTAGCAATCATCAGCATCGGCAGAACTCCTGATAGGTATCAGTGTCTTTATCATCATCGTCATCATCACCTTTAGCAGCGGCCTAGGCATGTTCTCTCTCTTCGTCGTCGTCACCATCATCAGCTGCATTCTCTCATACATTTACCATTATCAGCACTTGCTGCAGCGGCATAGTTTACATTGTAGTGGTCGTCATCGTCATCATTTTTATCGTCGTCATTATCATAGCCATCACCATAGTGATATGATCGCTATCGTCATCATCACAATCATCATCATCGTCACCATCACCATCATCATCATCATCATCATCATCATCATCATCATCATCGTCGTCGTCGTCGTCACCATCACCATCACCATCACCACCACCATAATCATCATCATCATCATCATCATCATCATCATCATCGTCATCATCTTCATCATATGTCATGCTTCCGTTGCTCACAAGACAGTCAGGGCGATCGCACAAACCTTCCTCGAGCCCTGACCCTTGTGTAGCAAGCAGTCTGTGGCCTGAAGTGCCCACTTAGCACACTGAAAACTGAACAGGTCAAGCCTCTTTCTGTGTTTTATATACCTTCTCCAACAGCAAGCGTCTCTGTGGCTATCGACCTGATCATTGCCCTTAATAAGGGACACAACTTCAGAGTGACCCCAGAGCGTCGCATTCTTTCAGTTTGATTTGCGTTGCGTCGTGATACTATTGTATTGTGTTGTGTTGAACGGCATGTTTGTTACACAGTGTTTGGTGGCTGTGCTCCGTTGCACTGCATTCTGTTGTAGCCTGTTACGCGAATTGTAATCCATGACATTTCTCAACACAACAGATTTCTCTCTGTTAAATCTGAGCTACTCTCCACAGGGTGAATGTTTTGTGACGGTTCGGGGGCCATTTCCATCCGAGGCGGTCTGTTGTGCTTTTGTATACCTGTTACATTTCCGCACTTCCGTCTTAACTGATCGGCAGCTTTGATGTTGCCTCCGTGGTTGGCAGGGACGTAAAAACATAATTGGTACCTGTCGATGTTGGCTGGGATGTAAGCAGTATGATTTATACCTGTCGAAGTTGGTTGGCCTATAAACAGTAAAGATCTGTATGTGTGGAAGGTGGCTGGGCCACTATGATTTGTACCTGTCGATTCTGGCTGAGTTGTAAAGAACATGATTTGTACCTGTCGATTCTGGCTGAGTTGTAAAGAACATGATTTGTACCTGTCGATACTGGCTATGTTGTAAAGAACATGATTTGTACCTGTCGATGCCGGCTATGTTGTAAAGAACATGATTTGTACCTGTCGATGCTGGCTATGTTGTAAAGAACATGATTTGTACCTGTCGATGCTGGCTGAGTTGTAAAGAACATGATTTGTACCTGTCGATACTGGCTGAGTTGTAAAGAACATGATTTGTACCTGTCGATGCTGGCTATGTTGTAAAGACCATGATTTGTACCTGTCGATACTGGCTGAGTTGTAAAAAGACCATGATTTGTACCTGTCGATACTGGCTGAGTTGTAAAGACCATGATTTGTACCTGTCGATACTGGCTGAGTTGTAAAGAACATGATTTGTACCTGTCGATACTGGCTGAGTTGTAAAGAACATGATTTATACCTGTCGATACTGGCTGAGTTGTAAAGAACATGATTTATACCTGTCGATACTGGCTGAGTTGTAAAGAACATGATTTATACCTGTCGATACTGGCTGAGTTGTAAAGAACATGATTTGTACCTGTCGATGCTGGCTGAGTTGTAAAGAACATGATTTATACCTGTCGATACTGGCTGAGTTGTAAAGAACATGATTTGTACCTGTCGATACTGGCTGAGTTGTAAAGAACATGATTTGTACCTGTCGATACTGGCTGAGTTGTAAGAACATGATTTGTACCTGTCGATACTGGCTGAGTTGTAAAGAACGTGATTGTACCTGTCGATACTGGCTATGTTGTAAGAACATGATTTATACTGCGATACTGGCTGAGTTGTAAAGACATGATTTGTACCTGTCGATACTGGCTGAGTTGTAAAGACCATGATTTGTACTGTCGATACTGGCTGAGTTGTAAGAACATGATTTGTACTGTCGATGTGGCTATGTTGTAAAGACCATGATTTGTACCTGTCGATACTGGCTGAGTTGTAAAGACCATGATTTGTACCTGTCGATACTGGCTGAGTTGCAAAGACATGATTTGTACCTGTCGATACTGGCTGAGTTGTAAAGAACATGATTTATACCTGTCGATACTGGCTGAGTTGTAAAGAACATGATTTATACCTGTCGATACTGGCTGAGTTGTAAAGAACATGATTTGTACCTGTCGATACTGGCTGAGTTGTAAAGAACATGATTTATACCTGTCGATACTGGCTGAGTTGTAAAGAACATGATTTGTACCTGTCGATACTGGCTGAGTTGTAAAGAACATGATTTATACCTGTCGATACTGGCTGAGTTGTAAAGAACATGATTTGTACCTGTCGATACTGGCTGAGTTGTAAAGAACATGATTTGTACCTGTCGATTACTGGCTGAGTTGTAAAGAACATGATTTGTACCTGTCGATACTGGCTGAGTTGTAAAAGAACATGATTTGTACCTGTCGATACTGGCTATGTTGTAAAGAACATGATTTATACCTGTCGATACTGGCTGAGTTGTAAAGAACATGATTTGTACCTGTCGATACTGGCTGAGTTGTAAAGAACACGATTTGTACCTGTCGATACTGGCTGAGTTGTAAAGAACATGATTTGTACCTGTCGATACTGGCTGAGTTGTAAAGAACATGATTTGTACCTGTCGATACTGGCTGAGTTGTAAAGAACATGATTTGTACTTGTCGATACTGGCTGAGTTGTAAAGAACATGATTTATACCTGTCGATACTGGCTGAGTTGTAAAGAACATGATTTGTACCTGTCGATACTGGCTGAGTTGTAAAGAACATGATTTGTACTTGTCGATACTGGCTGAGTTGTAAAGAACATGATTTATACCTGTCGATGCTGGCTGAGTTGTAAAGAACATGATTTGTACCTGTCGATACTGGCTGAGTTGTAAAGAACATGATTTGTCTTGTCGATACTGGCTGAGTTGTAAAGAACATGATTTGTACCTGTCGATGCCGGCTGAGTTGTAAAGAACATGATTTTGTACCTGTCGAAGCTGGCTGGGCCATACTCGATATGATTTATTCCTGTCGATGCTGGCTGTGCTGTAAACAACATTATGTGAACCTGTCTAAGTTGGATGGGCGATGGTCAATACTACTTGGACCTGTCAAAGCCGTTTCTATTTATCAAGTTTTTTTCCCGACTGTTTCCGGGGACACCATTTTCAATATAATTGATTTCTTCACGTGCGTTAAATGCATACCGCTCTAAGGTGCTGGCTTCGCCAGAAAGACTAGCACCCAGTCCACCTTTTGAGATTAGTTCTGTGTAAAAGTACGAATCTCAGAGTTGAGGTCTTCTGGCCTCTTAGTGGGGGGGGGGGGGGGGGGGGGGGGGGGGGGAGCAGATGGGGAGGGGTAGGCGAAGGTGCATTATCTCCATACCATCAGTTGCAATGAAAATAACAAAGTAACTTGTTAAAAAAATAAACAAATCTGATAACACACTAATTGGTAGAGCCAACCAATGTCATTTATGTCGTCCCGGTACAATAAAACCGTTCGCTGTCTTGACGGTTTTAAACACCAAGCGGGGAGAATAACACAGCTGATTTTCAGGTTTTAAATGAAATCGGCAAATGTCTGGGCTGAAATACTGACAGGAGGATAAAACAGAGAGGAAGAAAGAAAGAAGACAGAAAAAATCTCATAGTACAGTGGTAGCAAAAGAGAAATGTTAGTACGTTTAGGAACCACCACGCATAATTAGTGTCGTGGCAACAAGAGAGAAATACTATTCACACACTATAGGAGCTTCCAGCCTCATGGATACAGTAGTATCAAGAGGGAAATATTAGTTCCCAAACTCTGAGAGGTTCCAGCCTCATGAATACAGCGGTAGCAAAAACGAAATGGTAGTACCTAGACTCTAGGAGCTACCACGCCAAATCAGTGCAGTGATAAGAAAAGAGAAATATTAGTCTCCATACTCTAGCAACCTCCAGTCTTATTGGTACAGTAACAAGAGAGAAATGTTAGTTCTCAAACTCTAGCAGCCTCCAGTCTTATCGGTACAGTGATAAGAGGGAAACAAATACCCAAACTCTAGGGGCCTTCAGCCTAATTAGTAGTGTGATAACAAGGGAAATATTAGTACCCAAACTCTAGGAATCCCCAGCCTAATAAGTACTGTGATAACAAGTGAGAAATAGTAATACCCAGACTGTAGGAATCCCCAGCCTAATTAGTACTGTGATAGCAAGGGGGAAATGGTAGTACCCAAACTCTGGGAACCTCCAGCCTAATTAGAACTGTGATAGCATGTGCAAGGACAGCTGTTGTATGTTATCGTCCGTTGTAAATTAAACTGGTCTTCCAAACAGGGGATATCATCGTCATCATCATCATCATCATCATCATCGTCATCATCATCATCATCATCATCATCATCATCATCATCATCATCATCATCACATCGCCATCATCGCCATCATCATCACATCATCATCATCATCCCCACCACCACCACCAACTCCACAACCATGACCGCCGCCACCACCACCACCACCATAATCATATTCATCTCTGACCCCTTTTAAAAGGCTCCTTCAGCAGATATTGCTGCGCTGCGGGTTTATCAGTTCCCGGCAGTCGTGGAGCTGCCGAGTTTATCATCGGTTCCAACGTGCAGAAAACACGGCGCATTCCCTAACCGCATGGGGGAGGGGGTGGGGATCTCACGATAAACCTGTGCAGAGCTGTAAACGTCGATCATTCCAGGAGATCAGTCCATCAGACAGGCTGAGAGCACCTGCTGATAGACACTTGCATAGTTTGCAATCAAAGGGAGGTGGGGGAAAATGCGGGGGAAGGGGATAAGGAGGGTGGGGGTGGGGGATGGGGGGTGGAGAAGAAGGACAGATAAGGAGCATGTGTGATAAGGGAAGTGGGAAGTGTGGGCAGAGGCGTGTTTACTCGGCGCTACCTTCTCCAACAGAAAGGAATCCTTTACCACGCATGTTATTCTTCCCAGATTCCTTTTTCTTTCTTGGGATGTTTCATTCCGCTGGGGTGTTTCATTCCTAAGTGTCATTTCACCAGTGTTACTACTTAGCGCAGATTTAGCCAACGCTTCCTTAGGGGTCAGAGGTTAGGGCTCCATCATGATCGACAGCACAGAGAAAGTGCACACGTCCGTGAAAAAAAAGAAAGAAATGTGTTGTCGACAAAGAATGTCAAATACCACCCGCAGCAATGGAGAAACTGGACGTATTCAGCTGACTTGGGTTTGAGTCAACGGTTTTCCTGTATGTACAGAAAAAAAAATGCGCGTGCATACAAGTGTTCGTGTGACCAAACTTTTTTTTGGGGGGGAAATGGTCTGGGAGGAGGGATGGTGTTGGGCGGTTGGGGGTGTCTTGGTACCCATACAACTGTTAGTGTTGTAGGGGGGTTTGTGTTATTTTCGTGGTGCAGGCCGTTGTTTCACATTCCTTCCTAATTTTGAGCCTTTGCATCTGCCGTTCTTCGATTCTCTCATAATCTTAGATCAAGCACCCACGTCTCTAGACCCAAGACAACACCCCCCCCCCACCCTCCACACTTCCCTCCCCCTCTTTCTCTCTCTCTCTCTCTCGCTCTGTCTGTCTGTCTGTCTGTCTCTCTCTCTTTCTCTCTCTCACGCCCACACCCTGGCTGGCTTGCTCGCTTTCTGTCGATCATAAATCACTTGCGTGCATCGTTTACAATCGTATCGCCTCTCTCGATTTCGCGCATGAATTTGATTTTTGCCGACAGTGCTTGAAAAAAAAAAAGCATTCCCTTCATCTCGCAGGTTATTTTCTTGTGGAGTTTAAGGAAGGGAAGAGTGAGGAGGGAGGGGGAAGGGGGAATGGACTGGGGGTGGTTTGGGGGTGGGTGTGGGGGCTGTTACGGTGTGCAGAGTATCTCTCTCTCTTTCCTTTCCGCGCCGTAGAAGCGGAGTGATCTGTTACGACTGACGACGCCCAGTTACAGATACGTTTACGTTACAGACCGTGTTTATGGCCCAATTGTGGGAGCCCACACAGTATGCGTATGTCGGATGAAAAAGAGAGGGAGGGCAGATTTATCTTGTACACCTAATACATCCACCTCGATTTTCGCTGAACTGACTCAGACAGTTGCCGCTGCCTTGTTTGCCCTTCTTCCTGCTACTCTTTCTCTCTCTCTCTCTCTCTCTCTCTCTCTCTCTCTCTCTCTCTCTCTCTCTCTCTCTCTCTCCTCTCTCTCTCTCTCTCTCTCCACACACAGCGCGCGCGCACGCACGCACACGTGCTTATAGTGAATGTACGTACGCGCGCTTCCTTGAGGTCAGTGAAGGTGCAAAACAAGGCCAAAAGGACACTGATACCAGACATAGCTTTGGCAGTGTTGATAAGGTGACCATGGATCCATCAGGCTTGTTTTCCGCCTTCTGCCATCTTCTTGACCGGAATAACGCTTGGCCAGCTAGGATTGTCTTGTTACGTGGGTGAACCGTCCGTCACCTGCAAAATGACTCCGACTTTTGACACGGAGGAACTTCTGCTGCTGCAGCACCTTTGCCGTTTGGCTGTATTATGGTATCTGTGGTGCTTGTGCTTCTAGCTGAAGAGGCGACTCGTTGAAGCTGTTCAACTGTTGCCAAAAGACACCTGCTTCCTTTTTCGATTTACACCTGTCGGTCTACCCCCCCCCCCCCCCCCCCCGTCCTCCCTCCCCTCCCCCCGGCCCTTTTCTACCTCCCCTCTTTCTTCCGTAGCTTCTCCATGGCTGGCATTCTTCTTGCGCGGCTGAAACAGTATATGGCCG
>CM031612.1:23982646-24125146 GCA_018398815.1 Conus ventricosus | reverse complement strand
ACAGCTCTTGCAATGAAGTGCTGTCCAAGCACACTAAAGACAAAACAGCTCTTACGATGACGTGCTGTCCAAGCACACTAAAGACAAAACAGCTCTTACGATGACGTGCTGTCCAAGCACACTAAAGACAAAACAGCTCTTACGATGACGTGCTGTCCAAGCACACTAAAGACAAAACAGCTCTTACGATGACGTGCTGTCCAAGCACACTAAAGACAAAACAGCTCTTACGATGACGTGCTGTCCAAGCACACTAAAGACAAAACAGCTCTTACAGTGACGTGCTGTCCAAGCACACTAAAGACAAAACAGCTCTTACAGTGACGTGCTGTCCAAGTACACTAAAGACAAAACAGCTCTTACAGTGACGTGCTGTCCAAGTACACTAAAGACAAAACAGCTCTTACAATGACGTGCTGTCCAGGTACACTAAAGACAAAACAGCTCTTACAATAACGTGCTGTCCAGGTACACTAAAGACAAAACAGCTCTTACAAGGACGTGCTGTCCAAGTACACTAAAGACAAAACAGCTCTTGCAATGAAGTGTTGTCTAAGTACACTCAAGGGAAACATTTCTTACAACGAAGTGTTGTCTAAATACACTAAGGAGAAACAGCTCCTGCAATGAAGTGCTGTCTGAGTACATTAAAGAAAAATGGATCTTGTAATGAAGTGCTGTCTAAGCACACTGAATAGAAACAGCTCCTGTAATGAAGTGCTGTCTAAGTACACTGAATAGAAACAGCTCCTGTAATGAAGTGCTGTCTAAGTACACTGAATAGAAACAGCTCCTGTAATGAAGTGCTGTCTGAGCACACTAAAGAGAAACAGCTCCTGTAATGAAGTGCTGTCTAAGTACACTAAAGAGAAACAGCTCCTGTAATGAAGTGCTGTCTAAGTACACTAAAGAGAAACAGCTCTTGTAATGAAGTGCTGTCTAAGTACACTAAAGAGAAACAGCTCCTGTAATGAAGTGCTGTCTAAGTACACTAAAGAGAAACAGCTCTTGTAATGAAGTGTTGTCTAAGTACATTAAAGAGAAACAGCTCCTGTAATGAAGTGCTGTCTAAGTACACTAAAGAGAAACAGCTCTTGTAAAGAAGTGCTGTCTAAGTACGCTAAAGAGAAACGGCTCCTGTAATGAAGTGCTGTCTAAGTACACTAAAGAGAAACAGCTCTTGTAATGAAGTGCTGTCTAAGAAAACTAAAGCATTTGATTTTTTACCTGAAATTGCTATTCAATTTCTTGGCAATAGCTATGTGACGGGTTTTTTTTGCCTCTTGGCAAGTTAGTTTTTGAGATAATAGAATTTGAATAAATGACCTGTCCGTTGAAGCAGGTCAGTCCAAACTGGCCAGGTAGGAGAGGCTGCCCAGGCTGTCAACGGAGAAGGGTGGACAGGGTTCTTAATAAAAGAGAAACAAAACACAGCCGTTGCATTGAAGAACAGTAAGGAGTACAGGTATTACAAGAAAGTCCGGTCTGGGTTTTTTAAAAATCTTAAATATGAGTACAGCTATTGTAATGAAATACGTGTATGTTTTGCTCTGAGCACACTAAAGACAAAACAGCTCTTACGATGACGTGCTGTCCAAGCACACTAAAGACAAAACAGCTCTTACGATGACGTGCTGTCCCCCCCCCCCCCCCCCCCCCCCCCTCACTTTTTTCCCCATACAGTCTTTCCCGATTTTTTTAAGCGCATTTGACCGTGAGATGTCAATAGCCGTTGTATTACTTTACACAACGCACTGCAGCACAATCCATTGCTGAACAGTAAAGAGCATGACACTTTTGCCATGCACGAAACAGCGGAACACAATGCAAAACGGTAAAATCAGCAGAGCGCTGCCGAACACATCACAACAAAACATAGCACTACACAGCAGAACACCTCACAGGACCGTACAACATACCAGAGCACAGCAGAATACACCACAGCACAGGAGAACACACAGCACAGCAGAACACACCACAGCACAGCAGAACACACCACAGCACGGCAGAACACACCACAGCGCAACAGAACACACCACAGCACAGTAGAACACACCACAGCACAGCAAAACACACCACAGCACAGCAGAACACACCACGGGACCGTAGAACACACCACAGAACGGCAGAACACACCACAGCACAGGAGAACACCCAGCACAGCAGAATACACCACAGCACAGCAGAACACACAACAGCACGGCAGAACACACCACAGAACGGCAGAACACACCACAGCACGGCAGAACACACCACAGCACAGTAGAACACACCACGGGACCGTAGAACACACCACAGCACGGCAGAACACACCACAGAACGGCAGAACACACCACAGCACGGCAGAATACACCACAGCACAGGAGAACACACATCATAGCAGAATGCACCACAGCACAGCAGAACACACCCCAGCACGGCAGAACACACCACAGCACAGGAGAACACACATCACAGCAGAATACACCACAGCACAGTAGAACACACCACAGCACAGCAGAATACACCACAGCACAGCATAACACACCACAGCACGGCAGAATACACCACAGCACAGGAAAACACACAGCACAGCAGAATACACCACAGCACAGTAGAACACCACAGAACAGCAGAACACACCACAGCACAGCAGAACACACCACGGGACCGTAGAACACACCACGGAACGGCAGAACACACCACAGCACAGGAGAACACACAGCACAGCAGAATACACCACAGCACAGAACACACAACAGCACGGCAGAACACACCACAGAACGGCAGAACACACCACAGCACGGCAGAACACACCACAGCACAGTAGAATACACCACGGGACCGTAGAACACACCACAGCACGGCAGAACACACCACAGAACGGCAGAACACACCACAGCACGGCAGAATACACCACAGCACAGGAGAACACACATCATAGCAGAATGCACCACAGCACAGCAGAACACACCCCAGCACGGCAGAACACACCACAGCACAGGAGAACACACATCACAGCAGAATACACCACAGCACAGTAGAACACACCACAGCACAGCAGAATACACCACAGCACAGCATAACACACCACAGCACGGCAGAATACACCACAGCACAGGAAAACACACAGCACAGCAGAATACACCACAGCACAGTAGAACACCACAGAACAGCAGAACACACCACAGCACAGCAGAACACACCACGGGACCGTAGAACACACCACAGAACGGCAGAACACAGCACAGCACAGGAGAACACGCAGCACAGCAGAATACACCACAGCACAGCAGAACACACAACAGCACGGCAGAACACACCACAGAACGGCAGAACACATCACAGCACGGCAGAACACACCACAGCACAGTAGAATACACCACGGGACCATAGAACACACCACAGCACGGCAGAACACACCACAGAACGGCAGAACACACCACAGCACGGCAGAATACACCACAGCACAGGAGAACACACATCATAGCAGAATGCACCACAGCACAGCAGAACACACCCCAGCACGGCAGAACACACCACAGCACAGGAGAACACACATCACAGCAGAATACACCACAGCACAGTAGAACACACCACAGCACAGCAGAATACACCACAGCACAGCATAACACACCACAGCACGGCAGAATACACCACAGCACAGGAAAACACACAGCACAGCAGAATACACCACAGCACAGTAGAACACACCACAGAACAGCAGAACACACCACAGCACGGCAGAACACACCACAGCACGGCAGAATACACCACAGCACAGTAGAAGACACCACAGCACAGTAGAACACACCACAGCACAGCAGAACACACCACAGCACAGTAGAACACACCACAGCACAGTAGAACACACACAGCACAGTAGAACACACCACGGGACCGTATGACACACCACAGCACGGCAGAACACACCACAGAACAGAAGAACACACCACAGAACAGCAGAACGTATCACATGACAGTAGAAAACAGCACAGGAGAACACACCTCGGCACAGCAGAACACATCGCAGCCTGACAGAATACAGAACTACGCAGCAGAGCGCAACAAAGCGAAGCAGAACACACAACCACACAGCACAGCAGAACACTGCACAGCACAGGACAGCAATACAGAGTGCAGCGTAGCACAGTACAGCATAGCTCAGCAGAACACAGCACAGCACAGGACAGCAACACAGAGTGCAGCGTAGCACAGTACAGCACAGCTCAGCAGAACACAGCACAGCACAGGACAGCAATACAGAGTGCAGCGTTACACAGTACAGCACAGCTCAGCAGAACACAGCACAAGAACAGAACGGCAACCCAGTGCAGCGTTACACAGTACAGTACAACTTATCAGAACATTCATTGTAGTAGCTGGTCTTTACATGCATCTTAATGTTCAACAGTCTATCGATTTTCCCAATTTCAAGTTACGCTACTTCTATTCTTGCAAATTGGGACAAATAAGTGGTCTCTGGAGAGAACCCTTCCTCTGATCTCGTGTGAAGTTATCTGAGTATCAGATTCACCAGTTTGACTCCTGTGTCAGAGTATGGGGAGGATGTGAGGGGGTGGGGGTATGGAGGATAACCAAAGCAGTCATTCAAAGTAAATCACGTGCGCAGTGAAAACAATTTGGACGGTGTAAAGTCCGAGGTGAACCAAGGCGTTGAGAGCTAGGCAGGCCGCCTCCTGTCCAGCACATGACGTTCATTTGCAAGATGCGTCAGGTAGGCGGGGTTTGAGATGTCTTGGCATAGGATATCAACAGATCCCTGCGATGAAGCATATATGGCCTTAGGAATGGAACTAAAGGTGTGTGCTGTTTGGGAAAGGTTTGTGGGGAGAGGATAGGAATATTGAGGGTGGTGGGTGGGGGGGGGGGGAGGGGGGGGGGGGGGGGGGGGGGGGAGGGGGGAGGGGAGGTGTTTTCGTCTCTAAATTAATTTGAAAACGAAGCTAGGCGCGTCAATGTGATGTTTGAAGTGTTTGGCCGGAAATGTTGTGAGGACATTAGGGGGGGGTGGGGGGGGGTGGGGGGGGGGGGGGGGGGGGGGGGGGGGGGGGGGGGGGGGGGGGGGGGGTGTTTTTCGTATCTAAATTACTTTGAAACGAAGGCTTGCAAATTATTCCAAACCCAGCCCAAGCTGCTTTGAGTACTTCTTCTTTTTTATGGTGTATTTGCAAACTTCAGACATGTCACCAAGCGACAACTGTATTGTTGTATGAGTGAGGATATTTAGATTTTCGTTTTGTTCCTTTATAAAGAAATGCACAAGAAACAGAAGCATTTTTTTTCCACACCACGTCGAAGGTAGGCCTAACACTCTTAGAGAAGGCAGTTCCAGCAGAATATGAAAACATGTCTCTATGTTTTGCATCAGCTTTTTATGTTTAAAAAAAAAATATTGGGGTTGCCAGTATTGTATTAAAAGCATCAATTAGGAAAAAACGATCTGCGTGCATGATTCTTTTTTGTTTATAAGTGATGCTCATATGCTTGCAAAAAGACGCGAGGGCTATGAAAATGTTCATCCTGAATCCTGAGATATCTTTCTCTCTGCCTCCCCCACCCCTTCCCCTCCAGTCTCTCTCTCTCTCTCTCTCTCTCTCTCTCTCTCTCTCTCTCTCTCTCTCTCTCTCTCTCTCTCTCTCTCCCCCTCTCTCTCTCAATTTCTCTTTCTCTCCCTCTCTCTGTGTTCATCTCCCCCGTACTTTCTCGTGTCTCATTTACAACAACGCAACCCAATCATTTTGCCGACTCAGTAACGACGCCAGCCGAAAGCAATGCCAGAACTGTAGCGCTTCCTTGTGTTTTGATGATTCACCGATTCCAGAGCTGTTTTCTTTTCTTCTTTTTTTTTTTCTTTCTTTCCTGGCAGCAACCAGGTTCCGCTATTAATAGCCAGGCAGGTGGAGCGTAGGTACCGTGCCGCCGCGTTGCTAACGTTTACCTCGTGTGCACGGGTACCCGGAATTGGCTAGATGACAACGACAGCAACTGCATTCACTGTATCAACAACAACAACAACAACAACAACAACAACAACAACAACAACAACAACAACAACAACAACAACGCATAGCAACCACAGCGTAGGCCCTAACAGACAGCAGAAAAATGTTAGCAGCAGCAGCAGTCTCAGCAATACCAACACTGCAACCCTTGTTGCCATCAGTGATGACAATGACGATGATAACACAATGAGGGATGAGCCAACACTGATCGCAACGATGCAGTCATTTAAATACACGCGCTCCAGACCTTCAGTGTCTCCGCGCACACAAGAACGTCTGCAGCGCAAACCACGTTAGTGTATGACGTCACTGAAACAATGATGTGAACCACTGTGCCCCAAGTCACGGACCGAAAAATTCAAGCTTCCTTTCTACATAATTTTGACCCCCCCCCCCCCCCCCCCCCCCAATAGATAAACTCGATGGTGACGCATGCAACATAATCATATAGCGATCGAACAAACGTGAAAGCACATCGGGACAAAGTGATAATGTCACATGGCATGAAGTCAGCGTTGGCACGCCAAGCGAAGATGCCGTTGAGGATGGTTGCCCTTTCCGGTTGTTCCTGTACCACTAGGAACGAGTCAAGGTTCATAACGACATTGTCTGGGAAGATCCACTGTCTGGGTCAGAGAGATTGACGAAATACCAGAAGCGGTTAAAAATGTCTTGTGTGTTGAACTTCATATCGGAAAAGTTGCTTCAGGATGGACATTATGCAGATTGTAATAATGATAAGTCGTATTTATATAGTGCAATTCTAGTTGAAAGTGTTCATTTCGCCTTCTTCCATCATTCATAGTTTCATTTATTCGCAAGTAACAGCTAACTTGTTATAGAACTTACTGTACACAACACACACACACACACACACACACACACACACACACACACACACACACACACACACACTCGCGCGCACTCTCTCTCTCTCTCTCTCTCTCTCTCTCTCTCTCTCTCTTTCTTTCCTCTCTCTCTCTCTCTCTCTCTCTCTCTCTCTCTCTCTCTCTCTCTCTCTCTCTCTCTCTCTCTCTCTCACGCTGTGTTGGAACAATACCATTAAAAATGCTTGAATGACAATGCGGTTTATAGAGTTTGGAAGCCGATGAGATGGAAAGATAACGCACAGTGGGACACAATGAGTACCGTACAGTCAGAGTAGCCAAGTTAATGGAACGCTCACCAAAGCTCCTGAGTCAGTCTGGAGGCTGTGATTGGAGAGTACACAGCAAGCAGGATGATGGAAGAGGACCGCGAAAGAGACGGAAGGCAAGACTATCAAACATGTATTGATAACGGACTTTAACTGGCAGCCATTGAAGCTCCTTCAGCAGTGATGAAACGTGATGCCGCTTCCTGTAAATCACCATGAAGACCAGACGCGCGGCGCTGTTGTGAATTCGCGCTTTAACCTAAAGTATTGAATTATGGTAATGGAACCGAGGAATAATCAGTGAATTCACTCGTCTTGCTGTTGCATCAGATGAGAGGGATGTACGAACTGAGACACTAAGGCGGAGGTCCAAGACTGATGACTGCTCTGAACACAGAGTGCTGGAACAGTCAGTTACAACAACAGCTGAGAAAGCTGTCTTTTGCTGGGTCTACACAGTTGTGTGACATGGTCACATCGGGGAGTGAGACATGCCTGTGGGCCTGCTGTTATGGCGTACGAATCAAAACGTCCGGCAGGTCCATTCACAGTCTACTGCAACATGATTTGGCAAACCATGGTGGTGTGTGAAAGCGGACCAGTTCCATTGTGAGAATGCCACATTTTTTTATGCTTAAAAAATACTTCTTCTTTAGGCTATAATGCCGCTAGTTCTGTTAGTATGATGCAGCCTAGCTGAAAGAGCTAAAGATCATACATCTACATCCAGACAAACAGTCCCGAATCCCGACTGTTTTGTACATAGTTCTTCAAGTAATAGACCCTTAACTTCAACTTAAGCTACACGAGGTATGTCAGGCCTGTGTTGTTATATTCACTGCATTTACTCCCGATTGAAACCCAGGTCTGCTGTTTGCGTTGGTAACTGGACGTGAGAAACGCTGCAGTGATGAGAATTGAAATGCCATGAAACGACGTGTTGAAACACACGACGACTCTGTCAACATGATCCTTGAGGTTAACAGTTCCCTAATAGGCTGTGTTTCGTGGTTTGGCATTAATCTGGATAGTGCCAAGCAACATAAACAACTTCTAATTTTCGTGATTTTCAAACGTTTGCAAAACGCATGGTTGTGAAAAAAAACAACCCTGATTTCTCGGTGATATCAGGTTAATTTTATTTTTAACATAGCGCTGCAGCAATGACAGCAGCAGCAGCTTCAACAATAATACAGCCTGAGTTTGTAGTCGAGGTAGGCTTCGAGTTGTAGCAGCTGCAACACAGGCAGTCGGTAACTGCAACAGTGGTGCAGTTGTGGAAGTACAGGCCGTTTGTTGTGTCAGGACGGCACATTTGCACACAGATGAAACGTTTTGTTTTTAGTTCTTTGCGGTTGCATGGAAATTCACACACACACACACACACACACACACACACACACACACACACACACACAACACACACACACACACACAACACACGCGCGCACACACGCACGCACGCACGCACGCCGCACGCACGCGCGCACACACACACACACACACACACACACACACACACACACCACACACACACACACACTCACTCAAACACACACACCTTGTCTAATATCACATCTTGTGAAAAGACGTTAAATTGAAGGAACAACACACACACACACACACACCACACACACACACACACACACACACACCACACACACACACCACACACACGCGCGCGCGCGTGCGCGCGCGCGCGCGCATGTACGCTACGCAGACATCACGAGAGGAGAGAGAGAGAGAGAGAGAGAGAGAGAGAGGAGAGAGTGAGAGAGAGAGAGAGATGAAGAGAAATGTGAAGAGTATCGACTGCTCGTCTACAGACTATTTCAAAAGCGGGGGATGGCGAGATGGGTTGAGGGAGAGAGTTAGCACGAGACTGGGGGGCAGAGAAAGGGGGTAGAGGTGGGATGGGGGTGGGGGTGGGGGGTGGGGAGGAATAATCAATTCAAAATCGAGACCCAAGAAGTTGAAATCGTGTTAGGGGACTGCCTCGCAAACCTGTCTGCGGCTTTTGTGTTTCCCCCAGCCAGCAAAACCGAGGTTTGTTTATTATGTGAGGAGAGAGAGAGAGAGAGAGAGAGAGAGAGAGAGCTTGGCTCAGCACAAACGCATTTGGCAAGAGCCCCAGTCAGGGGGGGGGGGGGGGGGGGGGGGTTGCCATGGCCGCGGCATGTTTTCCTCCTCAGCTTCGAATGTCAGGTAAAGGGGGCGATGAAAGCTGACCACCCCAAACACAAAGCACATGACGTGGACCTGATCAGACCTCGTGGAAAACAACGCAAATGACGGGGGTGGTCTTGCTGTTTTCTGATGCGCTCCGTCTGTCAGGTCAGTTAGTGACTGACACAGCCCCAAAATGCCAGCAGAGGAGGATATGAGCGGCTGGCAGTGAGCGAGGATGGAGGTGGGGGAGGGGGGGGGGGGGGGGAGGGATGCTGGCACGCATTGCACGTGCTGGCAGCGAGTGCGCACAGTCATGCAGCCAAAGCAAGAAGTGGCAAGGTCAGCGCCCTTGCCGGGGGTAAGGAGGCTTATTAGGTCGAAAAGCTACAGCAAGAGGCTCGGGGGCGTCGCTTTCCATGCCACAGGTGCTTGAAGCGGGGGAACACGAATTGTCGAGTTTATATGATGGGTTTCTGTCAGGCTGTAAAAAGACATAGAAATGCGCGCGCCAAACACACAAGATTGAGCCTGCATAAGCCTACGCTCCCTCACTCCATCCCACCACCATCCCCTTTTCGCACCCCCCCCCCCCCTCTCCGTACATTCCTTGCCCCTCCCAGTACGCAAAAATACAGGTATACGGATCCAAGAGAGAGTAGAGAGAGAGAGAGAGAGAGAGAGAGAGAGCTATTATCCTGGAAGGGCAAGATAGCCAATACTCTGACAGTTTTTTTTTTTTTTTATAAACTGACGTAACATTAAGCGAGACAAACGAGACATTCTCTCTCTCTCTCTCTCTCTCCTCTCTCTCTCTCTCTCTCTCCTCTCTTCTCTCTCTCTCTCTCTCTCTCTGTGCGCGCGCACACATACACGCATACATAACATACACATACAGCGCGCGTGCACACGCCCCATTAGTAATAAGGCCATAGGTCAATTTTAGTGAACGAGCATCCCATTCCCTCCAAAACATAATGCAACACGAAGACAGGTTGCGAGGGTGGGCGAGGTTTGGGGGGTGGGGTTGGGGGGTTGGGTTGGGTATAAATTGGTGGATGGGTGGAGGGAGGGAGGGAGGGAGGGAGGGGGGGGACTGCTGAGAGAGAATACTGTCCCGGAAGATCTACTCTGTTTCGCGATAACACGTCTAATAAATTAGGAATTAGGAATGTTGGCGTTTATGAACGTTCTGTCTGTCTGTCTGTCTGTCTGTCTGTCTCTCTCTCTCTCGCTGTCTGTCTGTCTGTCTATCTGTGTCTGTCTGTCTGTCTCTCTCATGTGTGCGTGCGTGCGCGCGTGCACGTGTGTGTCTCTGTGTGTGTGCGTGCGCGCGCGCGCGCGCGTGCGTGCGTGCGTGCGTGCGTGCGTGTGTTGTGTGTGTGTGTGTGTGTGGTGTGTGTGTGATAGAGGAGAAAGAGAGAGAGACAGAGTGAGAGAGAGAGAAGAGGAGATGAGAGAGAGGGAGAGAGGGAAGAGAGAGGATCATGGCCTTGAATTTTCGATTGAGAAAGTGATCGCGATTTTACTTAAGATATATCGGCCTATGCAATGAAATAACGAAGTCCCGCGTGGAAAAGGGGGATGGGGAGGGGGGGGGGGGGGGGGGGGGGGGGGGGGGGACTGATCAAGAGCTCTTTACCTCGAGATTGTGGAAGGCCAGGTCGGGACCAAAAAGATAGAGATAGGGCTGACTCCATTGATCTCTCTCCTCTCTCCTCCCTCTCTCTCTCTCTCCTCTCTCTCTCTCTCTCTCTCTCTCTCTCTATATATATATATATGTGTGTGTGTGGTGTGTGTGTGTGTGTGTGTGAGTGTGTGTGGTGTGTGTGTGTGTGTTCACGCGCGCGCGTATGGGTGTGTGTGTTTGAAAGAGAGAGAGAGAGAGAGAGGAGAGAGAGGGAGAGAGAAGAGAGAGAGAGAGAGAGAGATAAACACACAAAGCTCACGCACATCGGCGTTGTCTTTCATGCAGAACCGGTTGCCTTCGTAATGTTATATATAATTTGTGCCTTCATTGCTGCTTTAAACTGCTAAACAAATATGCTAATCGTAGCAGCAGCAGCAGCAGCAACAATAACAACAATCGGAGCGCATCAGTAATACTTTTTATTCTTCTTGTATGTCATACCTATTCATTGCCATTTCCTCTTTAAAGAAACACCACGTTTTTGTCCATCGCGCTTTGGCAGTTAAAGAAACAAAAGTTAAAACACCACAAACACGAGGAAAAATGCGGCTCCAAAATGCAAAGGTGCTGTCAAATACCACGTTTATTGCGTGCGCGTACCACATCATATAGGTCTTGTACTGGCCGTGACCACATTAGAAACAAAAAGAAAACAAAAGAAGAAAAAAAAACTAAAAAAAAAAAAAAAAATCACCACACTGTACTGATCCCGGCCCGTCGGTGATTTGTCCTTAAACGCTTACGCTAGTACTACGTGCTGTAATCGCACCATCCATAGACTTAAACAACAACGGCAATGCCACGTACTCTGCTGATCCCACCATCCACATTGTGATACAACAAACAACAACAACAACAACAACAACAACAACCGTGGTTGCAATGCCCAGATTCTTGTCACAAAAGATCACCGACGCAATCGCACAAACCTACACACAGGTACGCGCACGCACATACACACACAAGCACATACACACGCACGCACGCGCACGCACTCACACACACACACACACTCACACACACACACACACACACACACACACACACACACATACACATGCACGCAGCATGCACGCACGCACGCATGCTCGCGCGCACGCTCGCACGCACAAACACCACACACACACACACACACACACACACACACACACACACACACCCACACACACACACAGCCAGTTCAACTGGAAGCCAAGAGAAGAGAGAGAGAGGAGATGAGAGAGAGAGAGAGAGAGAAGAGAGAGTAGAGAGAGAGAGAGAGAGAGATGAGAGAGAAACTCAGAACTCAGAAGCTTTAATGTACATCGCCTTGGGCCACAATAACAAGAGAGAGAGAGCAGAGAGAGAGAGAGAGAGAGAGAGGAGAGAGAGGAGATACATACAAGCACATATTTAGAGGGCTATCCAAACCTCAAAGCACTTTGCAATAACAAAAGCACACTTGTACACAGCTCTCTGCTGCTTTATTTTTCACAGAAGCAAAGGATGAATACGACGTTAACTATGAATATTAGATCCTTCATGACATTCAATGGGAATCCCTGAGTTTGCTTTTGAAAAGAAGCATTTGTTTAGGTCCATCCAGAATAGACATTTTGTGTAGAATAAGAATCACAGCCGAATTAGGGTTAACGGAAGAAGCTGGTGCAGTTAGTTGCCTGGACAGCTGTCAAACTCGTTGAGCAGCCTGGGTAACGTTTTTGGAGGAATCGTTCATATTGTATTAGGGGCAGTCTCAGTTATGATTTAAAGGCAAAGGAAAAAAGGTCTCGTACTTTATTCTTTGTTCAGCTGGAAGCGGCAGAGCTCTTTAACAGGAGATGTTGCATGAGTTTGGCGGCAGAACTCGGGACTCACTGGGGAGGTCTGAAAAGTTTTTGAGGATAGCCAACAGAAGTGATTACCATAATCTAGTATGGACAAAGTACATGTCTGTCATTACATTTTCACACACGATAAAATTCAACCCAAAATACACTTTTCGACAAAAGGAATATTCAAAGGCCAGAAGCAAACAACGCTGACGAATGAAGTGGCAGCGGCCACTCCAGAGTGAAACTCTCAGCTTCTAGACGCCAGATCACAGCGTATCAAATAGCATGTGTAAATTGTCAAAAGGGAAGCCACGAAAAGATAAGAAATAGATTTGCGGATATAGGAAGTTAAAATGCCTGAGTGAAATAGTGACACAGAAAAGGGTAACGTTCTAGCCCATGATTTTTATGCGGTGAGAAAACAGTTTATGTGAAACAGCCCATGGCATTCTACGGGACAGTGATTATAAAAACCTGTTGGTATTCTGGGTTTGTGTTCACTTAGCCTGACATCTGACAATCGGTTCAATCCGTAGTTTTCAGTGCTAGCAAGGGGAGTATGGACAGATGCAACTGTTTGTATAGCAGCGGCGGCACTGCATGTCTGAGGATGTCATCTGGCAGGCGAAGGTATCATTTCTAGACTGGCATTAAATCACTTTAACAATGCACACTATGACCGTCAGCAAGCTTCCTGGTAACGACTAGGTACAATTGGTGATGGCTGAAGGCGCCCTTGGCTAATGCCTGCTGCACAGGTAATTGGGAGTGTAATGTTTTTAACACGACATCTGTCTAGTCTACAGATGTATGGTCTGTGTTCCCCACGTTTGCCCCCAGGAAGCCTCGTGTACCAGCAGTAGACCTGTATGGCCGCTGCTAATTTATCAGAGCGCAAGACGTCTCGGAGCAGAAGCTACGATGCCCTGCCTGTCCGCAGCGCTCTGCACCTTCGGGGCGCTCCCATATCAAGGGCCGACAAACTGGGCTATGGTCAGTGTTACTCTTACCCTCCTCTTCTTATAGTCATGCTCACGTCGACGTCAGTTTCAGATAATATAGGGTGAACGTGGTGGGAGACTCGATGGGGAAGTGGGCAATCTACCACATAGACACAAAACGTAGCTTAATGTTCCTGGACTAATTTAGCATTTCCTTTCCGGAACTCACTTACTTAACTCATTCTTTCTGTCTCTGTCCGTCTCTCTGTCTGTCTGTCTGTCTGTCTGTCTCTCTCTCTCTTTCTCTCACACACACACACACACACACACACACACACACACACACACACACACACATACGTGCGTGTGTGTGTGTGTAGTGTGTTGTATATATATATTTATATAATAAATATATATAATAGTGTGGTGTGTTGTGTGTGTGTGTGTGTGTGTGTGTGTGTGTGTGAGAGAGAGAGAGAATTGTCAGTTTCATTTGTCTAGCTGAACCTCGTCAGACCTTTGTAGAGTTCATGAAGGAGAGGGAAATAATTCTAAAACAAATCGTTCGAATAGAGGCATGTCCGTACAACACATCTATTTTTTGTGATAGAATGATTTGTCTGTGCTTCTTTTTACTAAGAAGATGTATGAATGCTCTTGACTTTTATGATCATGTCCTATAATCCTATTGTGGAAAAGGAGATTTTATGTTCGTAGTAGAAGTGATAAGTGGTAAACTTAATAGTTGTGGTAGTAGTGAGCTGATTGTTTGTAGACCATGTCAACTTATGTTGTATGGAACGGTATTTGTAAAAGTGAATCAGGAGTGAGTGTGATAGTCGTCGCCATGATGCTGATAGCAGTGGCACAAACAAAATTAGCATAAGTGCAAAGGATATTTAAAGAAAATTTAAAGAAAGAATGAGTGAGCAAATTAAGGTAGGAGTAAATACGTTAAGGAGTGAATTAACTTTAAAAAAAAAAAAGTTTGCCGAAATGAATGAATAAGAAGTGGGCCACTTGCCCTTGGATGTGTGTCTGGATGGACAGTATCAAGGGCAGACGATTACCTGAGTGATAGGGTGACCAATGCTGGCTACTTTTCGAACTACGCTCTGGAGGAGGGCTACGATACGGCCAGGCAGTCCAGAAACCGTGATGCGCGACTGCTTAGAGATGCCACCGACGCGATCGTGAGTACTGGCTGGTCCGGACGGGAATGCTGTGTGTGTTTTGTGCATTCGTTCGGCTCAGGAACTTTCTGTGTCGAATGGTCCCTTGTGAGTGCGGATCGGTCCGAAAGGGAGCTCTGTGTTTGTTGTGGATTGGTTGGCTTGGGAAGTTTTTGTTTTTTTGTGTGGTTTATTGTGAGAATGGTTGGTCTGGATGAGAGTGTTCTGTGTTTTGTTTGTTTGAGAACTTCCTGTGCGTCCCGTCGTCCATCGTGAGGATGACTGCGCCGGGGGATTGGGGTGGGGGTGGGGGGTGTTTTGTGTCATGCGGGTCGGTTGGTTTGGGAACTTCTTATGTTCAATGGTCGATTGTAATAATGATTAGCCCGGACGATAGGGTCTGTGTGTTTGTGGATTTGCTGGTATGGAGAATTTTGTGCCCTTTGGCTTATAATGTGTATGGCTGGACCGTAGAAAGTAATGCTGTGTTTGTCGTGGATTTGTTGGTTTGACTACATGCCAGGTTCCGTGGCAGATTGTCTGTCCAAACGCATTCATTGTTTTGAAGGCAGGTTCCGTGGCAGATTGTCTGTCCAAACGCATTCATTGTTTTGAAGGCAGGTTCCGTGGCAGATTGTCTGTCCAAACGCATTCATTGTTTTGAAGGCAGGTTCCGTGGCAGATTGTCTGTCCAAACGCATTCATTGTTTTGAAGGCCCTCTGTTTGCCATTGCTGTGCAGATGGGATGAATCTGTGGGTTCGGGATATGTGTAATGTCCAGTAATGATTGGTCTGTTGCTATACCCACGCTTCTAAACAGGGGTTAGAAGTGAGGGAACCTCGTGTTGAGTCTTCTTGTTCTCTGATTGACAAGTTGAAAGCTGTAACATTACGTCTGTTATGTACAATGAGTTCTTGTCTGTTCGTTCTCACTGATGCTTTTGTCTTCTGCTTAAAATGTTTTGATCGTAAATTCTGATGATTTTTTTCTTCTCTCATTCTGAATTGAACCCCCCCCCCCCCCAACTTTTCTCTCTTTTATCTATTTATTTATTTTTATTTCTTTTCCCTCTTATGAGTTTTTGTCTTGTGCTTATAATGTCTTACGCTGAAGTAAAGATGTTTTTTTTTTCCGTTGATATTTTACTTCGTTTTACCTACAAAGACACCGTTCTCTATTCGGTTCATATTGTTTTTCACCGTAGTTATTTTTACACCTGTAGTATGATTTTGTAAAAGTGTGTATGTAGATTGAGCTATTTAATTTGAAACTATATTATGGTTGTTCGTGAAAGACTAATGTAATCTTTATACCCATTTGCAATGTCATTGACACTTTCTTGTTTTCTCCAGTTGGATTGCTTCAAGGAAATCGTTTAGCAGATCTGGTGACAGGGGCGATACTGCCATTGGGATTATTGCTGGATTGTCGGAATTTGTTAGATTATTGCCCAGACGCTCCTCCCCACCCCACCCCACCCCTCACACACATCCGTCCTCCCCCAACCCTCTTCTCACACCTGCTTTTATTTCCTCGGACAATAAGCAAATGCCGTGACATGAAGCCAGAATGAAAAGGGACATAACTTCAAACGTGTGTTCAGCGATACTCCCAGTCCAGTTGCAAACGTACGATAATGACCATTTTTGTTTACATGGTAACGTTTGATTTATAATTCACTTTTCTCCCCTTTTAAAGTGGGTGCTTTCAGCTTAAATGCCAGAACAGATTATCTCCCCGTGATAATGTTCATTCGTGATGGGGGAGCAGGGAAGATGGCTTTATTTTGGTCATGTGGATTCCAGCCGGTCTGGTGGCCTTCGCTACATAGGACTCGGTACTGTTAGTCTCCAGGTGTTGCCTAGACATTTTCTAACAGACAAAACTGATGTGCTTAGTTCTGGAAGTTTGTCATTCCTCCTCCCTCTCTCTCTCTCTCTCTCTCTCTCTCTCTCTCTCAGTTCTTTTCCTCTAGCTGTCCCGTGTGTAGTTTTTTTTTTGTAATTGTAAAATGTATGAAGATAAAAAGGATGGTGCGATAAAACTGGCATCATTCTATGATATGATGTTATTGTATTTCCTACCTCTTGTCATGCCACTCTGGTTTGTTTGTTTGTTTGTTTTTGACGGTGGGCAGTTGACAGATTTGTAGTTTTTTTTTCTTCTGGAACATGTTACAGGTTTGTCCATACACTGCTGATTTATTCTATACACAGGTGTGCCCCGCCACCCCCCCCCCCCACCCCAAATTCACCACCTCCTACAAGACTAACTAGTATTTAGTTTCTTCTTTACAATCTTGTACAACCTGTTCAAGGACTCTCTTTTTTGACAAAGCGTTCTGAATTTCCTGGTGATGAGGTATATAGAAAATCAATTGAGAGCGATGCATTGCGACCACATTGGTGACACATCGTTTTGTGCGTTGGCCATAGAAAACGGTTTTTTTCCTCATTTGTCTTGTGATTAAAGACCTGTTGCCTTTCAGCCTTGAGGCCTTTGGTTTGCTGTTATATCAGACTTGTGGTTTGACAATGTTGCTGTATGTCTGTCCTACTGTTTGCCAGGGTTAACAGAGAAAGGAAAGGAAAAGAATAAACCACACGGCCGATTGAAGTGGGTGAAAGGAATAGACGCCTGTTGACTGCCTGAATTTAATGGCGGTGCAATGCTTTGGTAGTTCGATGCATAGAGTAGACATCAGCGCGTGTGTTGAGTTTTGCTCATTGGTGACATGCGTCTTTCTTTCCTACCATGCTTTCCCCCCCCCCCCCCCCCCCCCCCCCCCCCCTGATTATTAAAACGTCCCATCAAAGCATTTAATACGCACAGAATGCTCATGCTTCAGCTTTCACTGCATGGCCTCTATTGCACCAGCTTCTGTTCATCACTCACATACCCCACACCAGTCCACTCAATGGAAACACGCATCAGTTGAGGAGAATGGCGGAAGGGGATTTTATCTTTATCCCTAGGCTGCATGGCGATATGCTGTGTCATGAGCATAGTTTGTCCCTCGAAGCTCAGGCGGGACTTTAGCTGGCCGCACCAGTTAGAGCGAAATGGCCAGTGGCTATGGCGCTGGGAAACTGTGTGGGCGTTGATCAGTTTTGCAATCGTGATGGCTAGAGCACATTTCAACCCTCTACATTCCTGTTTTAAGTTGTGTAGGATGTTGTTCGAGATGTCAGTGAATCGATTAATGGGTTTGACATAGATAAGCAAATTAACGTAACCATTGCATGACTGATAGACTGGGTAGGTGGTAAGATACAACATGTATGGCTAGAAGAATGGAATGAACATACATGTGGTGGTGTGCAGCAGTCTCCACGGTCTTCAGCCAGCTCGTCCTCCAGTGTCCTCTTAGGACCTCGACGTTTCCCTCGGCGTTTTGGCAAGCCTAACGCTAGGAAGAAACAAGAGCTCGAGCTTTTATGCCACTCGCCCTAACTAGAGAAGTGGAAAAGAGTCTTGCTTCAGCCCTCCCTCCTCCTCCCGTTGCTCATACCCCATCCGGGGATTGGCGGAACTACGCTCGCCCTCCCAGGGCTCGTTCTGCATCTGTTGCCAGACCCCGTTTTGAGGATGACGTCACTCTGGAGAGGCCAGGTTTCAAGGTCCGAGCCCAGTCGGTGGGTCCTTCCGTGTTCAGCCTAGGACCCCCAAGTTATCTGAGGCGTCGCTCATTGCCTCCTTCCCCTTTGGCTGCTGTCGCAGAGAGCCGAAGACTGCTAGGGATGCCTGCGTATCCTGACTACAGCCCTTCTATGAAGAGTATGAGCCCAGCGCCGGACTCCTCCCTGCTCGTCGACGTCAGAAGGTCCTAGCATCGCGTCGACCTCCTGGAAATTACTATGACCGGCTGTTGAGAAAGCGAGGGAAATTTCAAGGTCGTCAGAAAGCGGATGTCCCGGGGTCGTCCTCTCTGATAGGCAGCGATCTGACCGGAGCCCTCAGCCGAGTGGGCCGTGCCAACGGTACGTATTACAGCACCACGTGTTGGAATGCTCCAGTGTGACCCTCCGATCCTATCGATTTTTTCCCCCCTCTCTACCTCCATTTTCTTCTCTTCCCATTCCTTTTGACCGGCTGTCGGACCTTCTGTCATGAAAACCACCTTGATCTCATAGCGTGGAAGACAAACGACGTTGCCAATCCAGGTTCTGAAATCCCACCCTCCTGTACTGCCCACCCTCCTTCACCTGGTTTCCTTTCCGACGCCCCCGATCTCTTCACTTCTTCCAGTGTCTTGCCCCCACTCTTCCTCGTGGGTTATTTATTCCAAGCTAGTTTTCTGCCGCCCAAACTTCCCATTTCCGATGACTTCCCGCTTTCCATAGTTTTCGTCGTGGACCTCCTTTGTGAACATGACTTGTTTCTGCTGACGACTGTTGTGAGAACGACCGTTGCACCTTTGCCATTTCAGAGTACAGCGGAGCCAGCCTGCTGCTGAGTATAGAGGGATCGGGGTTGTCCACTGAGGGAAGAGAGTGGGGTTCACCTACACGCCTCTACCGATCCGTATCTATGGCAGTGGTTTGGGCGTGGACGAAAGCATCTTTCGGTCAAGGGTGAATCTCCAGCCGCTGGACACCTTCCTTTCCGGTCACGCGTCGCGCATGCAAGCGTTGAAAATGCAGCTGGACGATAATTCGGACAGAGTCAAGGCCCAACGCCGGGAACGCGCTCTGAGGCCTTTGGAGATGGAACCCATGCCCGTCGTGACACACATCCCCGCCACCATCCCGAGACTGCCCGAGCTGGATCGCCCTCTGATGACAACAATAATGAGGCAACAGGCAGGCGGACAAACTCAGCGCCTGGACCTGATCCCTCTCGGCGACATCAAGCCCCACCTGTCCCGCGCCGCTGCCAGATCAATCGCTCTCCCCCAAAATCTAGCTGGCGGACTCAGTCTCTCAATGCTTGATAAGATTAACATCAAGGTATCGCTTGCTATGTGACTTAACCGTGTATGGAAATCAACGAGCATGTGCCTTGTTCTGTAACATATGCGATAACGTATGACGTTCGGTGATTTGTTAATAACCTACTTGTGGTTCCATGCCAAAGGAATGGGTTTTGCAGTCGCACGAATTAAATATCTATGTCAGAAGAAAACAGCAGTGATAAGAACACTAAAGTCTTTGTTGCATTCCTGTTGAAGATAACTGGCGAGAAGATTACAGAGAACATTTATATATATTGAATTTCACACGTTATTTCTTTTCTTAAGTTAAAAAAAAATCGTGTATTCAGGTACATTGAATGACAGGTTTCCTGGTGTGTCTTACGAATAAATAGATGGATAACACAGGATACATTCGAAGTGCATTTGTATGGAAAAGATGCACCACTATCGTCCTGTAGAAAAGGCATTTTGCAACACAGAACTGTCACAGGATCCACACAAAGACCTCCGTGGTAGAACTGAACCTTCACGGGAAGGTTTGTCTTGGACCATGAACGGAAACTCAAGCAGATAGTGCGTGGACTGCGTAATCCATTTCTTCGTGTCACGCTCTCGCTGTTGCAATGTGATCAGATAACATCATTGCTTGTTCTCACACTAAGCAATGCATTTTGGACATTGGCTGTCTGATATGATAACTATTATCGTGAATATGTGTGACTTAAATTACTGTATTTTCTTTTCATGAAAAAGTGATATTGTCAGAAATATGTGTGGTTCTGTATATCATACTTTCGCATGAATCTGAGTGGGAAAGTATTCAAACGTGTGCCAAATTCTCTTGTGGTTATTAAACTTCTAGGCCATTTGAACTTGAGTTACTGTCACTGCAGCATTCGTAACACTCAAGACACAGCACACTCTCCAGAACCAGCCACAGCTGTAGTTCTCAAACCGGTTAGGTTCCGGTTAACAAATGAAGGATGGTAATTCTTTGTCTGCAAAATAATTTTTTCACTTGCCAGTTAGTGGCCCAAGATTATAAATCTGTTCGAACAAAGTATTTGTTCTTTATATTCTTGAGATAATTACTCTCCAGCACTTTTTTCTGTGCAAAAGAATCAGAACTTCTTTTTTTTTTCTTTTTGTTAAGTGGACATATGTTATTCTTGGTGTAAAATACATTGTTGAAGGGCCATTTGTCATGAATATAATCAAATAATTTTGAAGACGGAGGTATCTTTGATAAGTTTAACATTATGGGCGTTTGATTTTCTTGATATTTGCTGTCGCACTTGTTAACATTGTAATGGTTGATTTTTCACTTTGTTTGCTTGCACGTTTGCTTTCTTGCTTTCTTTTTACTTATTTTAACCTGTTTAACGATGCATGCTTCACAGAGACAATGTACTTTTGAAATTGTACACCGTTTATGCCCTTTCATAATCTGGATTGTGCGCGTGTGCATTGTAGACGGATACTAACCTACTAATCCTCATCAGCTGCTGACTTCCATCGGTATTGGCTCTTCAGGTCATAGCTTGTTAACTCCGAGCTCTTGCCCAGCACCCACTCCAGCGGTTTGAGCGAGAAGAAAGAAAAAAAAAACGGATTTCAGACATTCCTCCAAGTTCCGCGAAAAATGACTGGCACACATTTTGTGAGCTGTGGCGTGCGAGTTCCGTTTCGTTTCGTTTCTATCTTCTTTTTTTTAAAATCCATCCTGTTCTTCAGTGGTCAGCTAAAGCCGCACACTCGTGTACTAGGTATACGTAGCTTCGACGTTTCGATTGAATATAAAACAGAAAGGCGATGAATCGGTTAATGGTTACCCTTGCGGTGTTTGATTTCATTTTGAAACATGTTTTTCGTTTTAAACTGCCCCCTGCCCCCTCCAGATAATAGCGATTTTCCTTTCCTTTCCCTGTTCTTCATTGATTTTGGACTGCTTTTGCGTTTTGTTTCAGGTCTCTCCACTTCTGTATTACCGTTTTGATTGGTTCCGGTTTTTGTTTGTCAGATTCTTGCACTGTACTTCTTTGTTTTAACTTTGGTTTTTCAGTTCTCCAAAGGCTCGTTTTATTCCCTTTCGGTTCCTTTCTTTTCTTTACCTTTTTCTTTTTTTTTTAGCAGACAGCGGAAGACAGGTCACAATAGGATATGTGGTCATGTGCATTGTGTAAGCGCAGGCCCACTCACTTGCACACACACACACACACACACACACACACACACACACACACACACACACACACACACACACACACTCACACACACACACACACACACACACACACACACACACACACACACACACACACACACACACACGTACGTTTCCGTTGGTAGATGTCAATAGCTGGCAAATTTAATATCTGGCAAAAATATAAGGTGCAAAAAATCTTTGCAATACTGAGTTCACGTATGTGTCTGGAATTAGATCCTGAAATGTTTATAGTTTACAAGTTTTTTTTTTTTCGAACGGTAGGTCAATAATAACAGAAAATAATGTAGCACGCTTGCCAATGGAAAGCTTGCCACTGGGTCAACAAATTTGACGTAACCTCGGTAGAAGACAACTCCAGAAAAACATTAGACCATTTGTTTATATAATATATGAAATCAATAGATGTGTCTGAAAACTGTGTGTGAAAGAAACCCTGATAGAACTGAAAGAAAACAATGGGTGAACAAAGCGGTATGGGAGGACCTTAGATGCAACATCTTGAACAAATATCAAAAGTGTCAGGTATGAGGAATATGTGAAGTAGAAACATCTTCAAATATTTGGCCAGGAAATTATCTTCAAACTGTTGAAGAATTTTTTTTAAAGCGTTTGTCAAAGGCATTCACAGTACTAAATTATTTAAAATAACCATGTAGATTTAGAGGCTAGAAACGAAGTCATCTTTAAGGAGAGAAAAAAAAATCGTCATTAAATCAACGATAATTCTATTTGTTTATTTAAAAGCAGACATCAAGTCAGTAAAAGATGTCTGGATTTACAATGATTGTATTTGTTTGTTTAAAAGTAGACATCTTTTCAGTAAAACATGCCTGAATTTTTAACATTGGCTTTGTGTGGTACAAAACACCATGCTCCAAATTAAAGATTATTTTTTTGTGCATTTTCGTGTTTAAGTTGGATTCAAGACGTTACAAGCACACTTGATCGAGAACCATAACTAAATACAATGAATGTAGACGAAAAATAACAACTATTCTTTCTACAGTAGCAAAAACAATTCTAAAATTATGTGCAGAAATACTGTATAGATGTATTGCAATCATTTGATCAAAAATGGAAATGTGTAAACCTTGAAAAGTTGTCTTTACATGTTGAACTGATTTGGCTCAGAGCTGATTGACGAATATCATGGCTTTGGATGAAGTTTTTCCTTAAAAAAAATAGTAAACACGTAAAGGAAAAGTACTGGAGAAATAATGAATATCTTTCTGAACAGCATGCTGTTCAACAAAAAGTGTACATGTGAATTTGTGAGAAAATCTCTTTATATATTAAAACTAGTATTTACTCCTTACAACAAGGTGAATTTGACCATAGGATTACACAATGAAAAAGTAAATTTTAAAAACAGGGTGGAAAAGGTAATCCAAGGAAAAGATTAAGATGTTTTTCTTTTCCTTGGATTACCTTTCCCACACTGTTTTCTTTAATATATATATCTATATCTATATATATATATATCTATATATATCTATATCTATATATATTATATATATATATATATGATGCTGAACAATTATATATATTATATAACATTATATATATATATATATATATATATATATATATATATATATATATATATATATATATATATATATATATATATATATATATAGCTGGTAGTATATTTTCCGGCTTTTTTTTTTGAAAAAGTGCTCAACCATGCGGGAGCAGCTAAAACACCTCGAAACAAATTTGTAGTCCCGGTTTTAAGATTTGCTTTTAATCATTGTTTTATATATATATATATATATATATATATATATATATATATATATATATATATATATATATATATATATATAACATTATATATATATATAATGTTCAAAATAGTAGTATTATTTTTTAAGAAAGATGATGAGTTTAGCATTTTGGAATTACCGTCGAATGTTCTTCATCGTCAAGAGTAATGTCGATAACGTCGATAAAGGGAGGAGGGTGGGGGATGTGAAATAGATAACCTTTTCACATTGTTACTAATTTTCTTGTGATGGTAATGCACCGTACTGTTAAATCAAAGATATATATATATATATATATATATATATATATATATATATGTGTGTGTGTGTGTGTGTGTGTGTGTGTGTGTGTGTGTGTGTATCTATATCTGATCCACCTCTCACGTGTAATGTTTTGTATTACCTGGAGAACGAAAGACAAAGGCCATGACATTCTAAATGGTCACACTAATATCGCAAGCACTGGAAAATTTGATAAATGACCGCCTTGTTTTTTTCTTTTTTCCCTGTTTGGTTATGCAGCCCCGAGACGGTCTTTGGGATTGGTTGGGCTGCAGACTGCATGAACTTAATTTTTTCTGTTTTGTTTTGCGTTTTCAGCGTCACCGATGAAGGTGGTGCTGTGAGCAGTGTTCCTACTGTCGCATCAAGCACCCGTTCCTTCGTTGTTGTTTTGTGTTTTTTGTTTTTCCCGCTGGTTACTTCTTAAAACCAGTCTATCTTAATAGACAGCCAAGCTGCAGAATCATTAAGCAAACTTGAAAATGATCCCGACTTCAGCCGTGAACGCTGTTTCCCTTGTCAATCGGATTCATTTTGTGTTTTCAAGGTGATCCTAATTATTCCAGTCTCCGTATGTTTAAGGTAAAACGGAGGTTGCCTCATTGATCTGATAGTGTTTTTTTTTTTCCATTGGTGTTGTGACTGTACCTGACATGTTGTTGCCTGCCTTCCCACAGGTGTCCTCAGAGAGCTTCGCCACGCCTCAGACCTCTGTGGCCGCAAGACGTGTGGCGCGCGGCCAGTCGATGGCCCCACGAGCTGCATCTGTCCCACCCCGCTTCCTCTATCCAGAGGTAGACTTCTGGGACTACCCACGAAGCTATGTACCTCTGTACAGGAATTACACCCAAGACACCACCACCACTGATGATTATTACCCGTACTATACTAGACGCCCTCTGATCGCCTATCCAAAGCCTTGGACACCCGAGGCCCTGAGTCGGGTGATGATGCGAGGAAGCCCTGAACGGGCCATGAGTGTGCCTCCTCACATGCTGTTCCGGGAAGAACAGCAGCGCAAGATGCAGGCTGTCCCTCTCTATGACGAATGGCGCAGCATCGCGCGCGCGAAGAGTGTCCCTCCTGAAATGCTGCCCATCTCCCGTTCTTGGTACTTGCCCTACTTTGAACGGAGCCTGTCGCCTTATTACAGGAGGAGGCAGGCTCTTTCCCAGTGGCCTCGAGGAGTAGCAGCACTGTGGCCACTTCCTACAGAGGGCCTCCGAGCTCACAGGATGCCTCGCCGCTATCCGGCATATGAGACCGCCAGAGCTGGCTTTCCCAGCCTCTGGGCCGACTATGATTATGAGCCCGGCCTCAGACGCCGCCAGTTGGAAGACGCAGTGAGATATGGGGTGCGGCCTCGTGTCTTGGCATCTCCCTTGGCGAGGGCCTCTCTGGCACGAGCCTGGAGATACGCTGCCACTCCGTCTGCCCCTCCCAGGGCCACCAGGGCCTATGTCAAGGAATCCAAGCACGGCTTTCCCCTGCTGTATGTGGCGCGTAAAAGCCCTAAGCAGGGCAGACGTATGAAGGTGACTTTTTTGTGTGCACGGATTGTGCCATTTTCAAGCTGAATGTTTGCTGTTGCACGACAAGTTAAGCTGACGAATTTTCGCTCGGAATAATCGCTGTGTTCAGCCTTAACAACGTCGGTTGTTCTCCCCACCCCATCCTTTTTTTTAATATTTTGTTTCACGAGCAATGACATCCTGAGCGCTCTCCGCCGTGCAGTTACCTTTCAAATTTGGCTTGTTTTATGCTGTGGTCGTCAGTGTCATGTGCGGTGTGCACTTTGTGAGGTCATGGCACTGGCGCTGTCACTAACCTCTCCTCGCTGCTTCATCGTCTGGTCTTGCTTGTAGCTTCACTGTTTCGCTATGTTGTTAAGAGAAGTTTTGCACATTACTCACTGTACTGTTTTCATCTTCTACTTTATTGTTATTATTTCTTTCTTTTTTTCTATTGCTGTGATTATTCTTGTTGTCGTTATCACTTGGTCAGCAGTGCGAATTATGTTGATAAATTTGTCGCGAATTTGGAACTGCACTTAATCGTTTTTGACTGCTTTCATCACTTCTTACTGACTAGCAGGCTGTTTAAGCTAAGCTTCGGCACTGATGCACATGAGCAGTCACGCAGCTGGCACTATCAGATAGCCACCACAACTATGCCCAGGAAAGATGTGTCTGTTGTGTTGTCTTGTCTCTCTGACTTGTCAAGTCTTCAACGTGCATGAGCAAAGGTTATTGATCGGCGGAGCATGCTCAATCAAAAGAGAAACCCCTTCTTTATCGTGTTTAGTGAGCAGAACATTTTTTATAATGTGTTGTCCACATGGTGGTGGTGGTGTTAGTGGTGGTGGCAGTAATTGTATCTGAACGGCGGAATTTCTGAATGTAGTTCTTCTATTGTCTGCACAATAGACGACTACATCAACAGAAGTTATGCCTTGCGAGACAGCTGCATCTTGCACCAAATCCATTTCTGACAATGACGGTGAAGGATGGAAAACATGGAGGTTGTATGGCAGCCAAGTTTGGCAAGGCAAACGCGGGGTCAGGCTATGACCATGAAATGAGCCGTCGTCACGCATGTATTTTGGGCAAACGTAAATCGCTCACTTCACGCTACACTACACTAGCGCATGAGAAGCTCATCGGCTTTAATCCAAAGCAGTTGTGTGGTTAGCCTGCCTGTTTTGGAGTTATACTACTAACAAGTGCTAGTCGTGCTTACACGTGTTATTCACGACACCGTTAAGTTAAGCTGAAAATGTCCAGTCTGGTCATAATGAGAATCTCTATTTAACTTAGATTTTTCGTGTTGTATTTTATGAAAATGAAGATCAGAAAAAGTAATTTGATTCAATGAACTTCCATATTTATTTCTGATAAATGGCATTCTTATCGCATACCTTTGTTTAAATGAAAAGATATTGAAGAATTAAGTGGGTGCCTTTGTTTCATTTGATAATTTTGTCTATATTTGAATTTTCGATCACTAAAGGATACATGGAAAACTCACTTTTGGATATAAATATGAAATTTCATGTCTATAATGGGAATCAAGAATGACAAATTTAATACAGTTCTAACGATCATCATTGAGTTGTGAACAATGTGATCAATTTAGAGCAAATGATTTAACTATGAACTTACACTGAAACAAAAACGAAGAAGGGGAGAAACAAAAGAAGAAAAAAAAAACTGGGATGGTAAAGCTTAACGTTGTGGAAAAGCCAGTCAGGGATCCAAGTGTCAGTGGCATAGCGGGCTGATTGTGCTTGTCCATGCGGTGTTGCCATCTAGGCGGCAATCATTGCCAGCAAGATGGAGGTGGACTCCTTCAGAGGCAGGCGTCCACGCTCTGAGTATGCTGCCAGGAAGTACCGGGCCATGCGCATGGCTGACCAGTAAAGCACACTGATCTCAACACTCATCGCTTTTTATTTCTCTTAGCTGACATGCGTTGATGCAGGTCCACAGAAATAATGTAACCGTGTCATTGAAGTAAATTGCATTGCCAGGACATGGTGACCATGTCTTTCCAGTTGAATATGTTGATTTTTTTCACCTGTTTTTCCATGTTCAGCTACAGGCTGCAAAGAAAATTGCTGAACCTTTCAGTCTTATTTCTGATTGCTTTTCGTCTTTTTTTTTTTAATGACGTATGTTCTTGTCATCCTGATGTTTTTCTTGTTTTCATGACTTCTCGTGTTATTATTTTTCCAGTCTCGCTGATTACTTGGACCTGGTCATGTTTCTTTTAAAACCAAAACCTTTTCTCTTTATGAACGTGATTTTATTTTTGTTTGTTGCAGTGATTCATACAGAAAGTTGTAAGCCAGAGTATTTCCTCTTGTCTACAAACATATGATTTAATGCGGTGATTAACTGTTCAGTATTTCACAGCCGGAGTGTTGTCTTCTTGAAACTTTCTGTACTGTGTCTTCATTTCTGTGTAAGTTATCTGTACAGGGACTTAATTTCTACAGTAAAAGTCTCCTTCGTATCCAACACAGACGATAATTGAATAATGACACTTCTCTCTCTCTTTCTTTCTCTGTCTGTCTCTCTGTCTGTCTCTCTGTCCTCTGTCTCTCTGTCTCTGTCTCTCTCTCTCTCTCTCTCTCTCTCTCTCTCTCTCCCACCCTCTGCCTCTCTCTGGCTTTATTAGTCTTAAAAAGACCCCCACCTGACTCTCTTTCTGAACAGGAATTATTTCAAACATAAAATATCTATATTGACCAGTTATTTCTCGTCAGCGGACAGTTATTGAGTTCCAAGAATTCCTATGGATCCCAGCAGTCACTGACCTCTGCAAGTAGGTCTCCTGCTGGAGAAGGGCTTTCTGTGTCATCTCTACTTCGTTCTGAAAGAAGAAAACCCACAGCCTGGGTGACAAGATCTTCAGTAGCACCTTGGACCCAAACGCATCACGCAGAAGCCCGGTGACAACAAGTGCCCCAAACGTTGACCTCCCCCTCCCCCCCCCCCCACCCACTGCCTTGTGCCTGTTGTGTTTGCGCACCCCAGGCCTGTCTTTCCAGCTCTTGGCCCTGGCCCACCTCCCGCTCAGCAGTGAGCCTTGTGTTGCAGGAGAACATCTACGCCAAGACGCCCCTGACTGCCGGCTACTATGCCTCCCACCCTCCCCTGGTAAGTGGTGTCCCCGCTTCAGTGTCTTGACCACCACGTCTGTTTCGTGCACCTTGGCTTCACAGACACATTCAGCCCCAACCCCCCCCCCCCCCACTCCACCTTCACACACAGCCCCCCCCCCCCCCCCCCTCCCCAAAGCACCCATTGTCTTTTGTAAAATCAAAACATGTCGTCCATTACTGTTCACGTTCTTCCGTCCTGTAGCTGGTCTCTTGTAACGCCTGAGCACAAAATCATCGCTGAGACAGGGTTTTATAAGCCGAAAGAACACCACGCTAGCACTCACTGATGTATTACACCTAGATGTTTTCGTACATTTTTTTTGTTTTTGTTTTTGATGACTACAGTTTGGTGGAAGTAAGCTTCCAGTCTCCTGCCATGTACAGCGTATCATTCACAACATTTTGATAGGTTTTCAGAATATATATATATATAATATATATATATATATAATATATATATATATATATATATATATAATATATATATATATATTGTTTAAAATAAGTATTAAAAAGGAATATTAAAATACTCTACAAATTTGTTTTAAGCTGGGTGGCTATCTTCAGGATGAAGATAGCCACCCAGCTTGAAACAAATTTGTAGAGTATTTTGATATTCCTTTTTAATACTTATTTTAACAAATGTTGCTCCCCAAGGGTTGAGCGCTTTTAGAATCGTTTTAGGCTGTGCAGCTTACATTGATCTATATCTATATCTATCTATCTATCTATCTATCTATCTATCTATATATATATATATATATATATATATATATATATATAGTCTGGTTTTTATTTAAAAAAAATTATTTTTTTTTTCAAAGACGGTCTTTCTGGAGTTTCTGTGTTAAATGTACTTCTGTGGTAAAATCATCATACTGTACATGTACACTGTAACGATATCTGTCTATAAGTAGGGAGGGAGGGGAGCAGTATCATTTGTGATTTCATTTGAACCAACACCTTTCCTTGCCACTTCATATATCTCTGCCTACCCCCTGACATTGTCAAGCCATCACCGTTAAAACCCAAACCCCGCCCAACAGCACACACACACACACACACACACACACACACACACACACACACACACGCGCGCGCGATATACCCAAGGTGACCATGGACGGTCGATGGATGTATGAGTGCATCTTTGGTTGATCAGCATGGGCTGTGTGCTGTTTGTCTTCAGGTTTTTGAGTCGTTTTGTTGCATGAAGTTCTGAAGGAAGCTTTCTGACCTTTTTGTTTTGTGTTTTGTTGAAATACTGATTATGACCTTGTTGTCCAACGCCAAACGCCAAGCTGATGATTTTGCTAATGCAGAATGCAATCCACTGCTCAGTGCGCATTTGTTGTCTGGTTGCCTGGTAACCGCATCCGTGGGCTTTGTGTGGCACTTGCAGGGAGCAGGTTGTCTAGGAGGACTAGCGGTCACCCAGCACATTCTTTTTTAACTATGTGACATGGAGCATCATGTGATTAATGTTGACTTGTCAGTTTTATTCATGGTCTTTCTTTATGCATATTTCTGTTTGTTTTTCAGATTAGATGGTATTTTTCATTTGTTCTAACGGTGATGATTGTTTCTTCAGATTTCCTCGATAACCTTTTTTTTTGTGTTCAGGTTGTCCATGGTTACCACATGATATATCTTCAGTAGAACACTTTCCCTTCAGCGTTGTTTCCCATGGTGCACTTGTTTACATGTCTGTCCCCGTTTTCTGCATTCACCCGTAGTCAATCGTCCGACCACTATTGTTCTCTCCTGTTTTATGTTCTGTGGTCACTTTGTTTCTTTCCGTGTGATCTGCTTTTATCTCTACAAAAATGTCATGTTTCAGGGACTGTTTAAAGGCTTGTTCTCTTGTACTAAATGAACAGCAAAACGGGGCACATCGTAGCAAACATGTGAATAATCGACTTTTATGGCCATTGAAAGGGAAATCGAGTTCACTGCGTTATTACTTAGCAGCTTAGAAATAATGCTAGGATATACAAGACGTTTTCTTGGAATGTAGAAATTATGTCAGTGAAATAGGTTTCCTTAAATTTACTTAACAGTAAAACTCGCCCCCCCCCCCCCCCCCCCCCCCCCCCCCCCCCGAATTAACATCTGTAGAAGCCTTTCGGAGATTCAACTGTTCAAAGACTGTCATCAGAGACACGCGCAGTTTTTAGTGTGAATTTCTTCAGAAAATAAGTACTAAACCTTATTTATTTATTTATTCCTTTTTCTTCAGGCACCGGGTAATTTGAAAAAAAAAGAAGAGAAACAGAGTGTCCTTATCGTCTGCTTTGATTGAAAAAAAAGAGACATTTATCGAAACGATGCATGAACCCAAAAGAAGAGTTGTGGTTGAAGCGAATTGCTTCCCTTTTGCAAGCCATGCGTCTGTTGTTCGTGGGTTGCAAAACCCGTGTGCGCGAAGTCCAGCTTTTTGAGTGCAGTTCTTGCTCTGCGCCGGTGGTGCAGTCAGTTTCACAGTGCACTGCACAATTGACAAGGTCTGCAAAATACGGACCACGTGCACCACTTTCCTGGTTAGTTGCAGCTTTAATGTTGCCATCCTTTTCTACAAGTGGAGAGCAGCCCTATAATGGTCGCCGTGTATAGCATCTGCAGTCAAATTGTGATCGTTGTGTATGGAGTCAACAGCCAGAGATGTTAACTGACAGTCAATAATCGGGCTCCTGCGATTTGAGGTGTTATGACCAGAGCACTGAAGAGCTGGTGGTCGGTTTGGCCTTGTTCCTTCACTGGGTAACCGAGTTCCACTGGAAAAACAGGGAATGTGAGGGTGGCACGAGCTGCTTGCCCAAGCACCCATTGCTTCAGGGTTGGGCCATTTTTGTCCTCTCCGGTCAATTTGACGGGTGCTGTGTTTACATGAGTATGTGTTTGCACCATAGCACATTGTATTTGCGCGCTGACTTTCTGCCTCCACTTTGGCAAACCGTTTAAAAGTAAACATGAAAAGAGCTAGTTTATGGGTGTGGGTTGGAGTCTGTGGTAGGGCACCGGGCTGGCAGTCAGGAGTTACGATTTTGAAATCCGCTGATGCCCAGCCGAAAAACAGCCATTCTCACGGCCCTCTGGACGTGTATTTTGGGTGGTGCCAGTATGGTGTGAGGCCACCGTACCCCTAACACTCCTGGGTGGTAATCCCCATCTATCATGCCATCTGTTGGGGGTGGGGAGGTTAAACTTAAACATAACTAACGAGCAGATCATGATGAGCAGTATTCAGCTCATCTTAATGTGCTTTCTGTCCCTGTCTCTGTACTACACATGACATTACAAGACTCATTCACTCAAGCTGGAACACATATGCAAGTTCAGTCGCAAGCGCGCTTACAAGTACACCCATTCAGAAGCATGCACGCACATACAAACGCACGCTGGCATGCACGCAGAGCTCCAGCACTGCCGTTCCCTGTCAAATGCCATGGCAGAATCCTCTGCTATCTTGCAGCCGAAGATGACGGAACGCAAGGCCATAAGGACAGACGAAGGCTACACCAAGCCCAAGAACCTCCTTTCATGGCAGGTAACCCATTCTACAGGACCCTCCGCTAACACTCATCACTGTATCTGTTCTATGACCCTTCGACATTTCCCCACAAATTAAGAAAAAAACAAAAACAAAAACATCTTCACTTGATCCAAACACGTGATTGTCTGAACAGAATCAAAATCCTCTGGCGGGACAGACATTACAGTATGTTGTGTGTGTGTGTGTGTGTGTGTGTGTGTGTGTGTGTGTGTGTGTGTGTGTGTTCGTCTGTGAGTACGCATGCATATCTGTATATGTGTGGAACGGATGCTGAAGGGACAGGGAAGAGAGACTTTCGTGCTTTGTATGCAAATAATTGATTAAATGGGTGTTGAAGGACAGCACAGGGAGAGTCTCGTAGAGGAAACATCTTGTTGCATTCAGAGCTATCTGATGAATATATCAGTCATTACTAGCTGACCTCAAGTTATTTCAGATAGAAGGTGACGTGTACTTGCACATGATTAAATCAGTATTGGAGGATAGCACCGAGGGAGTCGTGTAGAGACAACACCTTGTTGCATGCCAGAGGAAACATCTTGTTGCATTCAGAACTATCTGAGGAGTATATTAGTCATTACTAGCTGATCTCGAGTTACGACTATTTCAGACAGGTTAGAATATAATTCAATCTTGCCTGACGGCAGGTAGGTGCGCACAACAGATGTGAAGGACATGTACTGCTGTAGTTTTAAAGGTACTATTGCGTCATTCCGAGGCAGCTGCTCTTGCCCATGTCAGAGAGGATAAGAGGGACTGTGGTCTGTGTTGACCCGATCCATCTGACTCCTTCCATGCCATGGATGCTAAAGTCTGACAATCATACTCCCCACAAGTTCACAAAGGGGTTAGAATTTCATATCTGAGTAGGAAACCGAGAAAGAAATAGGTGTTCATTATGAATTTATTTTTGAAAGTTAATAGAAACCTAAAAAAAAAACTCTTTTGAGAATATCTACAGGACAGCAAACGAATTAATGATATGGACTCAATAGAGCTTGTGTGTTTTCTTTACAGTTGTTTCGTGTGTATCACTTTAGGGGATATTTGCTGGACTACTTTTGTTCTTCTCATCTATATTCAAAAAAGATATTGCGCTTTGTAAATGCTATCAGTTCAAACTGTCTTAAAGTTAGTGTACTTCACACAGACGGCTAGATATTTAGCTTTGTCACTCATCCAGAAGCCTAGGGTGATCGCTTTTGCAGGCTGGGCAGAAGGCTTGTTATGATTTGTGGGAGAGGGGGTCGGGGAGGGAATGGCTTCCTAACATGACACACTTCACTGCTCTCTACTTCCAAGTTGTGACTTACCTCTGACCTGGCCATGACCCCCCGGTCTGTGTTCGTGTCCTTGCCCTTTTGCTTGGGCACACAGTATCGCTTGGACTCCTTAATGAAGCCCTGCGATCTCATGTACCAACCTTCCGGATCCTTCGGCCGCATCAGACAGCAAGTGCGAGCTGCTCAAGAAGGAATGGACCGCCATCGGCAGATGCTTGACAGGTACCTCCCGGAAGAGGGTGCCGAGTCCTCTGACGCTGCGGCCCGAGTCCTGCGCAAGATGGCGGAAATGGACAGAAGATACCCTGTGTAGGTGTATCTGGCATGCTCGCATTGCCATCTTCCGGAAGCAACTTCCGGTGTTTGGTTTTTGTGCGAGCATTTGTTTTAATCGATGCTGCATGCGCTTCTCAATAGTCGGTGAAACGTGTTTTTTGTTTTGTATTTCGTCACGGGCATGGCTTCATGAGTAATTGCGCGTTGAATGTGAGGGTGTGCATGCACGAGATTTGTGTTCTTTGCTGTTGTTGTTACTTGTTTTGAATGTTGTAGGATAGATGCCTGTTTGCTTCATGAAAGCTTTGTTTTATTTCTTTTATTAAAAGTGTGTGATAGTGTTGGTGGTTTTTAAAAGCCCATTCAATTTTTTTGTTGATTGTTAACCAGTGGGGCTCATATTGACTGTGTTTACAATGTTGTTTTGTAGAAGGGGAGAGGGGAATTCTTCAAATCGGCATTTCTGATATGTATTTTTACAGGAAATCTCGTCACTGTGTGTGTGTGTGTGTGTGTGTGTGTGTGTGTGTGTGTGTGTGTGTGTGTGTGTTTGCGCACACATCGGATGTGAGGGTGTGTACATATGTGGGAAGGGATGAGGGTGGGGCTGGACAGAGAAGGGGAGAGAGGGGAATTCTTCAAATCGGCATTTCTGATATGTTTGGATTTTCGCGAAGACAATTGTCACGGATTATGGCTTCATGGTAGCGTGTCTAATATGACATTTCCAGAAGTGTTTTTCAGATCTGTCAAACTGACACCGTTGGTGTTTATTCGTGATCACAGTGAACACGTATACAGTAGTAGTAAACGCTGAAGACAGAGCATAAAGCAGTTAAGGTATGCGTTATTCTGAAAATAAATCACATGCTGTTATCCGATTTGTCTGGATTCGAGTCGTCATTGTCGAGCAATAGATATTTTTGCAACCTAATTTGCAGGAGTCCTAACTTCTTGTTGAAGGCTGTGAATCTCTCCTATAGGAATAATGCGGCAAGCGTAATTAGATCTTTGTATCTGGAAGCAGATACAAAGCAAAATCATCCGTATAAAGTGCTACAAAATGGAAAGCTTAAGTAAGTGCAAAAGGCATAATTGGAAAAGTGTGAAGTGATGCAAAATGAAAAGCTTAGGGTGCGAAATACTACTAGATACCTTTCGTTGCGTAAAGATCTTTTTAGAAGGACCTGTTTGTGTTTGAAACTGGGCCATGTGGAGCTTGTTTCGTTTTGTCTGTTACCACTTTCTTGTATCTTTGTTGAGCTTGATCTTATTTTGCTTTGATTGATGGAGCTTTGGTGAAGTGAGTCTTAACTATGAGTCGTCACACAGAGCACGTTATCTTGACGTCTGTCTGTAGATGTTTGCAGCATTTGCATGGACCGGGTTCGACAGTACCGGAAATGACTGACTGCATGCATAATCTCACACGTATCTCTTTTTTGAGCATGTGTCAGGTACTTAACGAGCCAGACAGTCTGAGGATCTACAACATCAACGTCTCGCTGGTTCCAGTGAAAAAAAAATCACCTCTTCTCTCATTTCCTCTGTTTTCCCCCAAAGTCTTGTTTGCCTCGAGAACCCGTTGTACAGAGTGATGGTGTTGTTCACAGTCTGTAAAGCCCAAAGTGCTGTCCAAAGTGGTGGTACGCCGTCCTGGCAGTTGGACGGAGCAGGTGGTCACCATCCCGTACCAAACGGCCAAAAAGAAATCCAGATTTCTGGGGAAGCCCGCCACGCCCGTCAAATACTTTCCCAGCCCCTACGACTTCCCAGACCCCCGACTGAATGTTCCACCCAGAGGAACTGTCAGTTCCGCTCCCAGACAAAGCACAGAGGATGGGTAGTATAGGTGTTCCTTGACTGATTCCTTTCCCGTCAGACCCCTCCGGGTGATGTGCTCCCATATTCTGAGGTCTTGAACTCGTGTGGCCTTTTCCTCCCGTCGTTCCAGTAAGCCCCTCCTCCTGCGTCCTCCACCTCCTGACTGTGATCCGGTGTTTGTCCATCACCCTTATGTAATGGGTGCCTTTCTGTTCAGTCTTTCATGTTTGGACCCTTCCTCTCCTCCGTCCATCCTTCCCGCTGTCTCTGTCTCTGTCTGTCTGTCTGTCTGTCTGTCTGTCTGTCTGTCTGTCTGTCTCTCTCTCTCTCTCTCTATCACACAACACACACACACACACACACACACACACACACACACACACACACACACACACACACACACACACTACGCACATGCCCACACGTACGCACGCAGACTCGCACGCACGCACGTACGCGCATACACGCATACACCCTCTCTCTCTGCCTCTCTCTCTCTCTCACTTTCTCACCCACTCTCTCTCTCTCTCTCTCTCTCTCTCTCTCTCTCTCTCTCTCTCTCCTCTCCTCTCTCTCACGGTATTCCCGTCCTTTCCCAGAAAGTGCATGTATTCCATCACATCTCTTCTGTGCAACATCTGTCTCAAGGTGTTATTTCTCTCTTTGTGGTTCCCCCCCCCCCCCTTTTTTTTTTCTCTCTCTCCAACCATCCCCAAACATGTTTACCGTGCTGACCAATTTCTGTAAGATTTCCACGATGTAGTAGCCGAGCAACCCCAAACGATTTCCCCGATAACCCTGTGGTGGAATGTTGTTGTGTGCTGTCCGGTCATAGACAACACAGCCCTTGAAACAGAACTTTTTCCACGGGTTTCTTTCCATTCCTCAACCCTTTAACATCAAATTTTCTTCTCATGTGTTTATTGTGGTTCTGATTCCGCCCTCTCTCCCGTCAACGGATGACGCGACATAGACTGTTCCAACTCATTCGTGTGACTGGGATGTGCGACTTCATGCAGGTAACAAACCAGCACTTGGATATGTCCTACCGTAGAATGCCTGTAACATGACTGAAGAAGGGGTGCGCGGTTTCCTTTATAGATGTCCGTTACATATCAGACAAGTTTGCAATTCCAGCAAAACGCGCCTCATTTTTCAACGTGCACTAGTCCTTGTCGTGCTTATTTGCCCTTGGCTTGCCTTCACATTGAAAATGTGATCTTGGTACATTCTTACTAAATCATAATAATCGGCATATCAGCACTAACTTTAACACTTCAGTTGTGTATAGGTTTGGCACTGGGTAGAAAGAAGGTGGAAGAGTTGCTTATTAGCTACTTTAAAACCGTATTGCATTGCTGAAAATCCAGTTGTGCTGCCCGTTCTTTTACTTACATAGAATTCAGTGTGTTACAAACAGCAACAAGACTGACCATGCAAAGGTTAAACGACGAAATACTTCAAGGACATTTTGGGTGGTTGAATTATTTTTGCCGTGGGGTGCAGGGAGTGAAGTGTTCCTTTAGAAGTGCTTTTTTTTTTTTTAAACGTAATTAAGGATCTGAATGCTTATTTGACAATTAAAGGTAGACAAAAACCAACACTGGCACTGATTTTTGTCAGTTATTTATTGTACAGTGGCACCAAGATTGTAATTTCTGAACATTTTTTTCTTTCTTAAAGGCCTTCGTTGCGACTATTTAAATTCTGCCTATCGGTCGCCCTTCTCACATCCATCAAGTTCTCCCCACCGTTTTCTCTCTCTCCCCCCCTCTCTCTCTCGCTCACACACACACACACACACACACACACACACACACACACACACACACACACACACACACACACACACACTGCATTACACTCGTGTTGGAGCAGATACAGACTTTATTGTAAGCCTTATATAGTAACATTTATTTTCTGTAAATGTCGTAATTTGTGGGGTTCATTTGAAGAGCTGTTTACAGGTATTATTATGCCTTTACCTGAGGTACATTCATTTGACCCTATTGGCTCCCCCCCTTACCCCCCCCCCCCTCCCCCCCCCAAGCCCCCTTCGTCCTCTATCAAATGTATCTACAACGAAGCCCTGCCGCCGGAACCGGTTTTTCAGGTTTGACTTGCGCAGATGATGTTTCTCTCTTCTGCTAGTTGACATGATCACAACTTTGATCAATCTCTACAAATGAAGGACACTATTCACATCTGAACATGAACAATATCCGAAATGGAATTATGCACAGTTTGTTACCTGGATGTTGGACTCATAGTTTTCAGAGGGAAACCCGGAATACGAACCACAGTGCGCATTCGCTGCTCTTTAGGATTAACCTTCCTTCATTTTGAATGGTAATATCCATATATGTACCTGCTTCCATCGCCGCTGAGAAATGAATGAAAATGTGGTATTTTTTTTCCCTCCCGGATGCTGGAGGAGATAGATTGAACAAGGAATGTAGCAGAAAGTAAAAGAATTTGTAGTTGAAGGTATTTCCGATCTTTTTCACATGTAACTACACGAATAGGCTTCTTGATTCTGCGTTTGCGGATCTCTCGGTAACCATTTGTGGGTCACTGCAGCAGTCAAGTTACTGCGAGACTCAACGCCAGTGTCTACGTGTACACCAGTCCAAGAGATACCGTCGGAAGAGTGCCCATCGTTGATTTGGAAACGATTTTTTTTTTTACGGGACTTGTGATTTTTCACCCAAAAGTAACGAGAGAGCTTACATCGCAAACGAAAAATAAAACTAGAAGCAGTCAAAAAGAATGACTTTAGATCAGTTGGTGTGTTCCAGAACAGCTGGTGCCAACGTGGTTATATGAGTGAAAAATGGGAATGTAAAAGTTTGAAAAAACAAAAAAACAAAAAAAAAACCCTGAATAGTTGAGGCACAGCAATTGGTGGTTCTCACGTAAAAACGCCTTTACAGCGGTGACATCACATGACTAAGATGACGTATCAGTGACATCAGACCACAGAGTCCGAGCTGATATAACGCACAGAGTTGACAGAGGTGGCATCACTGTCACTTTAGATTACAGAGATGACATGATGGTAGGCCCTAAATGCAGGTATTCAAGGCTGACATGATGGTAACATGAGACTTAGAAAAGGTGATAAAGCGGCGACATCGGACATTGAGAGGTGACATTACGTTGACATCAGGTGCACAGATCTGACGTGATGGTGACATCAGATGTACTGAGCTGACATAGTGGTGACGTCAGACATGCAGAGATGACACGATGGTGACATCAGACACACAGAGCTTTCATGATGTAACATCAGATTGCACGGCTGACGACGGCGACATCAGGACAGAGCTGACGTGACGGTGACGTAAGATTCACAGAGCTAACATGACGGCGACATCAGGACAGAGCTGACGTGACGGTGACGTAAGATTCACAGAGCTAACATGACGGCGACGTCAGGACAGAGCTGACGTGACGGTGACGTAAGATTCACAGAGCTAACATGACGGCGACGTCAGGACAGAGCTGACGTGACGGTGACGTAAGATTCACAGAGCTAACATGACGGCGACGTCAGGACAGAGCTGACGTGACGGTGACGTAAGATTCACAGAGTTAACATGACGACATCAGGACAGAGCTGACGTGACGGTGACGTAAGATTCACAGAGTTAACATGACGGCGACATCAGGACAGAGCTGACGTGACGGTGACGTAAGATTCACAGAACTAACATGACGGCGACGTCAGGACAGAGCTGACGTGACGGTGACGTAAGATGTGCAGAGTTAACATGACGGCGACGTCAGGCCACAGCTGACGTGACGGTGACGTAAGATTCACAGAGCTAACATGACGGCGACATCAGGACAGAGCTGACGTGACGGTGACGTAAGATGTGCAGAGTTAACATGACGGCGACGTCAGGACAGAACTGACGTGACGGTGACGTAAGATTCACAGAGTTAACATGACGGCGACATCAGGACAGAGCTGACGTGACGGTGACGTAAGATTCACAGAGCTAACATGACGGCGACGTCAGGACAGAGCTGACGTGACGGTGACGTAAGATGTGCAGAGTTAACATGACGGCGACGTCAGGCCACAGCTGACGTGACGGTGACGTAAGATTCACAGAGCTAACATGACGGCGACATCAGGACAGAGCTGACGTGACGGTGACGTAAGATGTGCAGAGTGAACATGACGGCGACGTCAGGCCACAGCTGACGTGACGGTGACGTAAGATTCACAGAGTTAACATGACGGCGACATCAGGACAGAGCTGACGTGACGGCGACGTAAGATTCACAGGGTTAACATGACGGCGACATCAGGACAGAGCTGACGTGACGGTGACGTAAGATTCACAGAGTTAACATGACGGCGACATCAGGACAGAGCTGACGTGACGGTGACGTAAAATGCACAGAGTTAACATGACGGCGACATCAGGACAGAGCTGACGTGACGGTGACGTAAGATTCACAGGGTTAACATGACGGCGACATCAGGACAGAGCTGACGTGACGGTGACGTAAGATTCACAGAGTTAACATGGTGACATTAGAAGTACAGATCTGACGTGACGACGACCTCGCACATACAGAGCTAACGTAACGGTGACTTCTGCCTTTTGCTGTGTATGCCTGTCACCGTCTTCCCGTCGTTGGTGCACATCCTGTGTACGCATGACCTTTGCACGCTGTGTGAACTGTGAATGAGGAACTGCACATGTACATATGACACCTAGATACATAGGCAAGTAGATCAGTCACAAGGCTCTAAACAACCATCCGTCCTTTAACCTAGCAATGCCTCAGTCAGAGGACACTGCATGCTGGACTGCTGTCAAAGGCACCGTCTTGCGGTCTCTCGACACATGCCATTTTGGATTCGATCGACAACATGCCTGGTGTAGTCAGCTCTCGTGCTGAATGTACTCATGAGCAGGCCCAGAATTTAACGCATGCAACAGATAGTCTTCGCGTGAGTACATATCACAAAAAAAAAGTACTCAACGTCAAAAAAGTGTTGGAATGTTTCGAATGTTGAATAACAGTACACCTCCGTTGTGGCGAAAAAGAACGACCATGTGTCGAGGGTCAAGCCGATGTTTTATACTTGTATGTTTAAATCAGGTTTGTCATTATGAAAATGATGAACAGACTATTTGGCTATTGGCCAAGAGCACGTGAGCTAGATGAAAGAAAAGCGAATTGTCACTTTAAAACTTGGAAAGATGCTGTCGGTGCATGTGGTGTACGCAAAAAAAAAAAACAACAACAAAAAAAGTGCTGGATGATTACATTTGGCGACGAGATGCCATCAGCGATAGAACAGTGTCAGGCGCATTTACCGCCTGAATAAAATGAAACCAGTGCCACAATGATACCAGTCCAACATGGAAGCAGGGATGGAAGTTTTGGGTCTGTCACGTTATGTGTATTACAATTGTCTCTTTTAATTTTTGTCTTCTGGCGGCTGTTGTCAGTAGCGATATTTTTTGAGTGAATCATTTGCATTATATATATTAAAAAAAAAAGACATATATACTGATGGATGACTAAGAAATTTTATTTCGGTTCAAATTGACTGGATTGATACGCGAATGATGTTGTTTTATGTGGGATCACGATCAGCGTTGAATACAGTGTATTTTAGGTAGGGTACGACAGACGTTCATGGAACGGGGCAAATTAAGATCGCCAAGACGATCGGTGGCCACCTTAGGATGCCAGGAGTATTTTTGCATCTATAAAATGACGGTGCATTCTGGGATACTTTGCGAGCAAATTTTCTTCTCTGCCGCTCACATTTTCTCTATCATCTCCTGCATCCTGGCTCCTGGTCCAGTCATCAATGCATATGTATATACAGGTATAGATAAGATTCTCTTAGCGTTTTTCCATATCGTCAGTGCTCCCTGTTGCTTTTGGTCTACCGTGACTCTCATGATACTGACGTCATGAAATCTGATATATCTTGATGCGAATCTTAGTATTAGAGGGGAAAGGAAAAGCTTGACCGTGGTCTACACAGCTCTGAACAGTGGTATAAACTAAGTCATCATCTTTCCAGATGCTTTAGGTTGTATGGGATTTCCGCCGCCCTCTGTCTATAGTCGCATGCAAAACGTTGTGCGGAGCGTGAAATCGTTATGAGAATACGTGGAGATATGAAGCAGTTACAGGAAGGTATTGAATACAAATGAAGTGGCAAGAAATAGAACTATATGGAGATGCGGAGAGGCAAGAGATAGAACTATATGGAGATGCGGAGAGGCAAGAGATAGAACTATATGGAGATGCGGAGAGGCAAGAGATAGGTCTATATGAAGATGCGGAGAGGCAAGAAATAGGACTATATGGAGATGCGAAGAGGCAAGAAATAGGACTATATGGAGATGCGAAGAGGCAAGAAATAGGACTATGTGGAGGTGTCTAGTGTCAAGAAATAGCACTCTGTCGAAATACGAAGCGGCAAGAGATAGGACTATGTGGAGGTGGGAATGGCAAGAAACAGAACTATGTGGATGTGTGAAGGGGCAAGAAAGGGTACTACGTTGAGGTGTGAGGTAGCGCAAAATAGGACCATGTGTAGGCATGAAGTGGCAAGGCATATGAGAATGCGGAGGTGTTTGGTGGCAAAAAAAAAGAGAACTGTTTGAAGGTAGAACTAGCTATCAGAGTATGATCTTGAAAATGCAAAGTAGTGATGCCCAGGATTGTGTGAAGGTGTGAATTATCTGCCAGAAAATATGGAGGAATGAGATGCCGTTACGAACAACTGGAGGTTTGAAGTAGTAGATTAATATACCCGAGTACAAACTAGTCATCAAAATAATGTATGTTACAGAGGTATGAAGTAGTTAAGCGACTATCAGGCAGTCTGAAAGGGCTGGGGGACCATCATAGGGTTCAAAGTGACTGTCGGAGTAAATGGAGTTATGAAATGGCGGTAGGCATATCTTGAGATCTGACGGAACATCCAGAGGTCTCAAATGGCTCTACAGTCGATGGGGGTCTGAAGTGACTACAGCCTTGCTGTAGCGTGTGTAGTCGGCCGGTCCATCAACAACACGAATTAAAATTGAATGGGAATATCTTGATTTTTTTTTTAAAGTACGTATAAGAATACCCCGAAATCCAGAGTTGCTATTGTAATATCTGGAAGCCCGGGGTGGCTTTAGGACTGTCTCGAGATCTGAAGTCTAAGAACTATGGGGATGTTTAGAAGACTGGATTAGCTATAGGAATGTCTTCAAGTTTGAAGTAGCTATAGGAATCCTTGATGTCTGGAATAGCTAGATGAATATCTGACGTTTGGAGTAGCCACAGAAATATATGTCATCTGAAGTAGCTAGAGTAATACCTGATGTCCACAGAGCAGCTATCCGAATATCTGCGTTTGGGGTAGCTACAAGATTATCTGATATTTGGAGTAGCTGTTGGACTATCTGATGTTTGTAGCACCTATGTAAATATCTGAAAGTCTGAAGTAACTAAAGGAATGTGTGACTCTGGAGTAGCTCTAAGAATATCTGGCGTATAGAGGAGCTATAGGTATATCCGACATCTGGTGTAGCTGGAAGAACATTTGGAAATTTTAAGTGACTACAGGCATGTATCTAGATGGGTAGTAGCTATGAAATGTGATTATGAAGATTCGAAATAATCTGAAAGGGTTATGGTTGGTTGTGGTTACGATTTTCGTACTGTTTGAGTCAGTTGTGTTTTTCACTTTCTCCTCACCTTATCAAAACTATGGCGAGAGGTCAGTCTGCTGATATCAGTATGCTGCGTATCATTTCGGGCCATTATCTTTAGATGCGTAGACTGAGAAGGAAATTAAGAAATTAAACATTAGAGTAGTTATAATGGGTGGATGATTCACTGATTTGAAGCATCATCATCATTATCCCCCGCCTCCTCCTCATATCACCATTATCATCATCATTATCATCGTCATCATCATCATCATCATCATCATCATCATCATCATCATCATCATCATCATCATCATCATTGTCATTCTTACCATTATTATGCCAGAGGGCAGCAGGCCAGCACGGGTAAAAAATAGAAAATATGTTTAGACATATATGTAGAGTTTTAGTGAAACCTTGTCGTTCACTTGTGACATTTCTGTAACATGTGCACACACTTAATTTAAAAAAAAAATCCATTTGGTGTTATAAAAAGAGACGACATGCTAGCATTCACAAACAGGACAATATTGTCTCACCATTTCCTGTCTGTTGGATGTGTTTCATCTCTTGACATTCCTTTCACAGATACGTATACGGTTTTAAAAAAATTATCCCTAATATATGCCTGAAACTATGTTGAAAGGGACGAACAAGAAAACTGCACTGAAGAACGCCGAATCATGTGTCGGCATGTGTCGATAAATCTCAAAGAAAATAGCACCAGAAGAAATGACAGTATCTTGTGAATTGAATGAGATGAACATTATAACAGACATTAAAAATGCTGGTTTGCAGCAAGTGTCTTTGAGGGGCACAGCTATTCTGCCATCAGAGTTGACCACGATTCAGTCCACCCCTTTTCTGCATACAAGTTCCTCACCTGTTGACAGCACATGCACATAGATCCTGAGGAACACTCCCCCACACATGCCGTCCCTGGATAGTGTTTGGTGTGGCCGGCATGGAGATTAACTGCCACTTGTGTTTGGTTGTTTTGTGTGTGTTCTGCTGGCTCACTGACCATTTAGTTCTTACAGGGCAGAGGGCGGGGTCCCTGAGAGGCAGCGAGCTACGGTAAAAATCCCCAATTACTACGCAGTAAGTAATGCTTCGCATGTGCTATGCTTACACGATTAACCTTACAGTGGTACGCAGTTCGGAAACAGGGTCTAGATGGGGTACGCTAGGTTAAGACATAGTATGATGCTATCCTCAGGACGAAACGGGAAGTCTTACAATCACCTAATCTGATGTGCTTCTTAAAAGTATGTAATGTGGTGTTATCTCGGTGATTTAGATTGCTTAAATCTGTACAATATTATTCTCTATGTGTTTGGTCTAGATTGCTTGTATTGATACAGAATAATTCTCTCTCTCTCTCTCTCTCTCTCTCTCTCTCTCTCTCTCTCTCTCTCTCTCTCTCTCTCTCTCCGTTTTCTGTCTCTCTGAATCCTCAGTGTCCTCCCCTGTTATATGTAAAGGGGAAACAATATAGATAAGAAAATCGTCACATAAAGTGGAAAAGAGCATCATTTGGCAATTACATGCCACCTAGATTGCCAGGATTAGTTGCTAGTCGCTAAGATGGCTTGTTTCGCTGCAATCTATTTATAGCGCTAGACCGTGTGGAGTGACCCCTATTTGTGGTGTGTGTGTGTGTGTGTGTGTGTGTGTGTGTGTGTGTGTGTGTGCGCGCGCGCGCCCAGTGTGGGAATGGAGAAGTTTGGTAAAGTATAAATTACTTGACTTAGGGAATAGAAATGTTTGGTTTATGTTCCTGCCTTCCTTGAAACTATAAACATTTCAGCCGCACATGTACGTCAATTCCCTCCCAGGTTGAAACCACACGTTTGGGTTTCATTGCTTTCCACGTTGAAACTACACAAATTTCCCTATCATTTTCTTACTACATATGCTTTGGTTTTATCCTGCCCCACGTAAATGGTAGGGCCAGGCTACATTCTATCCCACGTGAGAGCTACAAGTGTTTGAGTTGTATCCTATCCCGCTTTGAAGCAATAGATGTTATATACTGTCTCACTTTAAAGCTAGGAATGTTTCGGATGTATCGTTTCCAATCTAAAAGCTATAAATGTTTGGAGTGTATTTTATACCACCTCACAGCTACACATTGTTGGGTTACGTTCTATCTCATCGTAGAGTTATAAGTGGTTGGATTATATTCCGTTTAACTTTACTGCTATATATGATGAGATTATATTTTATCTCACTTTAAAAACTATGAATGTTTGGGTTATATTCTTTTCCACTTCGGAGCTGTATAAATGGTTGAATTATATTATATCCCACTTCGAAGCTATATTGATGGTTTGGTTGTATTATTTCCCACTTTCAAGCTGTATGATTGGTTGGATTATATTCTACTCCACTTCGAACGGTAGGCTACAAATTAATGGTTAGGTTATATTCGAAGTCACTTTGAAGTTATAAATGTTTTGAGTTATAATCTATCCCACTCTGAAGTATATAAGTACAGTGGTTGAATTCCATTCGATCCCACTTTGAAACTATATGAATGATTGAGTTGTCTTCAACCGCCGTTTGAAGATGTAAATGGTTAGGCACCCCACTTACAGTGCAGAATTATAAAAAATTAAATATATAAAATATTCTTTTCAGCATAATTTTTTTGCTAGCCGTTTTCTTTTTACAGATTAATTGAAACAAGCATTTGATGACAAAAGTGTTTGGTTACTACATACATACACATGTAACCAGTCAAGGGTAGAGGGGGGAGAATCATCCGTCCATCACCCAAGACCGTGTGGATGTTTGACTTTTCGTTTTTCGAACCAATCAAACCAGCCAACCAACCTTCCAAGCCAGCCAAGCCAGCTTTTGTAACCAGTCAAGGGTAGAGGGGGGAGAATCATCCGTCCATCACCCAAGACCCTGTGGATGTTTGACTTTTCGTTTTTTCGAACCAATCAAAACCAGCCAACCAACCTTCCAAGCCAGCCAAGCCAGCCTAGCAAACCAAGCCAACCTCAGGACAGGGTGTTGACACACCCGTTCATCTGTCCCGGCCACCTCTCTGGTGTGGAACAGGCATTTCTCTAAAAAATAATCACCTTGTCTTGGTGCTGTACCAGCCTGAGACCGGTCTTCCCTTATCAAACGCACCGGCAAGACTCTGCTAGCCGTGACGAGCAGTGGGGAAGAGATCGCGTTCTGGCGGGATGCCGGTATTATTGCCCCCAGTTTTACACAAACTGCTAATACGCAGCAGAATAATAGGCCCTGAGCTTCAGTAAATAACAGTATTAATCATGCTTTGTCATTGCCATGAATAAATGTCCATTAATGTCTGGTAATTTGTGCACATTCCCAAACAGAGATTATGCCAAGTAGACTGATTATATCCACAAACCAACCATTGTATTCCTACATCCATTGGAATTCTAAAGATAATTCTGGAACCAGCTAATCTGGTACCAAGGCGGATAACTCTTCTGACAAAAGATCAGAATTCACTGAAATCCCTATGCACTCGCACTACCCTTATCAACTCTACTACAAACAAAAGAATAAAAATAGCCACAATAAAACGAAAACATGCTCTTCAACTAAGTTCAAGAGCATGAAGATTAAACATTGCAGAAGTAATACTTCTGTCCAGCCACAAAATCTCCCCTGCTGACAGTTATGGTCCCCATAACTTCGCCTATAGTATAGCCTGCCGTTGCACACAAAAATACACAAAAAATCATTGGCGACAATATAACCCTCAACAGGTAAATTGTCAAGCAAAAATTACCACCAACAGTGTGACAGCACTTAAACCGACAAGGTAGATTCCGTTAGAATTCAACACACAAAAAAAACGTATCAGCACACATAGCAAAATCAAACATGCCAAATGGTTCATCAAAAGATCAATATAGTACAACAAAAAAACAAATCGCAGTCATACAGACCAAGAGAACGGAGGGACAGCAGTTTACAAAACCAATCGGGCCTGGGGCGTACAACACCAAAACACCTCCCTGGGACTTAAAAGTGCCAATCTCGCGCTTTTCTGTCGCCTCCTAAACTGAGCATCGCATTCAGTAGGACATCGAGTTCACCTTTTCCCAACAGAGTCCATGTTTCACTTGTAGCCCTCAAGTCTGTCATTTTTCAGATCTTCCTTTTTAAAGTAAATCTGGAAAATGCATCTTTCCCAACAAGCATTCAGGGGCAGTATGGCCATTTATTGCCTATACTGTCTTGACTCAGCATCTGTCAATCCTCATTCTTACATACCGGGGTGCAAGACAACTTTTTCTTTAAAAAAAAAAGGTAGTGCTTCATACCCCATTAAATGTCCACATTGAATACACAGATGCAACAACATTTCTTCACAAAACCTTCAAAAACGAAATGCAATGTTCAACAAACATCTGCAGCAATACACGCAAATGAACTGCCTTCAGCCAAGTTGGAAGCATTATCAAACAACCCCCCCAAAAAAAAGTGTCCACTTGGCTGAATATATTCACATGCCCATGTCAAAAAAAAAGAACAAAAAAAAACAAAAGATTCCAAAAGATGGAGGAGGTGCATGCCTATCCTAACATGCTACATTCTTACTTCCACTTCCAGCGTGGGGGAACCCCCTTGTTGGAGCGGGCAGATCTGCGGACAGTCATTCCGCTCCTGTCTGTAGTGGTTGCTGATCAGGGGACTGTGGGGCAGCAGGTGGGATAGGAGGGGTTTTCAGGGGAGGTTCCCTGGCTCCCTTTGTCAGTGGACCATGGGCCCAATGTGCCACTCTAGATGTGTGGTCACTGCTGGAGGTGGCCAGAGCGACTCTCAGGATCCATCCTTCCAGAGGCTCCACAACAGAGGGGAGAAACTGACAAATTTCATGCCTGTTCACCTTCACCATAGTGCCATATACCATCCAGTGGGGCAATGGTGAATGGCCCACCTCCGGGTCCAGGCACCTGAACCACAAAGAAGATCCGCTCCCCCCAGATATCCTGGATCTTATTCCGCCCTGGCCTATGTTTTCTGGTCAGGACAAGATCTCCCGGTTGGAGGTCTGGGGTGGGATTGCCCTGGTCTTGCCTGGCCTTCCTCCTGGAAGCATGGATGTGGAGTTGCTCCCCTGCTTTTCTGTGAGCCACTCTCAACCGCTCCACATGTCCCTCCACCACTGGGTTGGCATGACTGCCTTCCACTCCTCTTCTTTCTCTCCTAGAAAGATATCAATGGGGAGCCGGGTTTCCTCCCAAACATGAGGTAGAATGGGGACATCCCTGTGGCACTGTGTGGTGTACAGTTGTACATCCACGTTATCTCTGCCAAATGCTGAGGCCAGCGACGTTTTTGCTCTTCAGGGAGAGTCCTGAGCAAGTTGTGCATGGTACGTATTATTATCGTTCACACTGGCATTTCCTGAAGGGTTGTATGAGGTAGTACGGGACTTTGCTATCCCGTAATGGCGGCATAATGCATGAATTATGGCCGACTCGAAAAAAACGCCCCTTATCAGAGTGAATCCGTTGTGGATACCATAATGCTGGAACCAGTTCTGGATCAGGGCTTTGGCTACAACAGCAGATGTTTGATCCCGTGTTGGGATGGCCACTGTGTACTTGGTGAAAATGTCTGTGATGACTAGAACATTTTCTGTGCCATCACTGGCAGGCTCCAATACAGTGAAGTCAACTGCTATGACCTCAAGGGGTTTGGTAGCCAGCAGATGACCCATAGGGGTGTGGGCCACTTTGTTCTGCACCTTGGCTGTCTGACAGCGCTGGCAACGCCTGCACCATTCATCCACATCTAGATGAATGTTGGGCCAAAACACTCGCTGTCGGAGAAGGCCGAGAGTCCTTTCTGGCCCTTGATGACCACAGTCCTGGTGTGCCATGTGGAGGAGACGGGCACGAAGGCCTTCAGGGGCAACGAGCTGTGACACCCGTCCCTCTGTCACATCCTCCACCGCTCTGTAAGCACCTTCTCTTTGAGATGCAGCCGGTTCAAAATGCCGCAGAAGGGCTTTCTGGTCAGCATCCATGGTCCGAATTTGCTTCCCAGGAGGACGACAATGGGACTCCACAAATGGGATGAGAGAGGCTATGCTTCTGTCTTTCCGCTGTGCTTCCTGTATCTCAGAAAGCGATAATGAAGGGAACTGCATAGCTGGGGTGGCTCAGGAAGAGAGACAGAGGGGAAGTCAGCTTTCACTTGGATTGCCTCCAATGGTTCCACCGTTGTACGATGAACGATTTCATGCACTGTTCCGACCATGCGTGTCCCACTACACGAGACTGCACTCACCTCTTCCTCGCCAGGACCCTCTGGCCCAGACACAGGGTTTCGAGATAGTGCATCAGCATTCTGTTCTCTCTCCCTGATCGATACTTCACGGTGAAGTCAAAACATGCCAAGTCAGCTGCCCATCTTTGCTCTACTGCCCCTAATTTGGCTGTCTGGATGTGACTAAGGGGGTTGTTATCAGTCAGAACTACAGTGTGGGTGCCCAAAAGGTAGGGTCGAAACTTTTCGCACATGCCCATTTAAGTGCCAAGAGCTCCAGCTTCATGCTACTGTAGTTGAGCATATTTCTCTCTGATGGACGGAGAGACCGACTGGCATATGCGACAACCCGCTGCTCTCCTCCCTGGTGTTGTGAGAGCACAGCCCCCAAGCCGTCCAAGGAAGCATCTGTTTCCAGGACAAAAGGCAGTTTGAAATCTGCGTACCCTAGTACGGGTGCAGAGGTCAAAGCTTCTTTAGATCTCGAATGCCTTTTGACACTGAGGAGTCCATGCCTTCACAATAGATACCAGCTGGCTCTTCCGCTTCTTTTCTTTCTCTTGCTGGTATGTCAGAGAGACCAGTTGGTTGAGTGGTTTTGCTAGACTGGCAAAACCCTTCACAAAGCGCCTGTAGTAGCTGGCAAACCCAAGGAAAGATCTCAGTTCTCGCAGAGATTGCGGTCTTGGCCAGTCTGCCACAGCTTTGATCTTTGAGTCTGAGGTTGCGATTTCCCTCAGATGAGACCGTGTATCCCAAATACTCCACTTGCCGTTGCGCAATATTACATTTCTGGGGTTGAGCTTCAGCCCGACCTCACGCAACCGCTGAAATACAATTTTCAGGCGCTCGAGATGTTCCTCGAACGTCTGACTGTGAGACCAGCAGATCATCCAGATATACCAGGAGGATTTGGAATGCCAGATCATTCATTGTGCTTTGCATCAGCCTCTGGAAAGTTGCTGGGCGGTGGACAAACCCATTGGCATCCTCAGGTATTCGAACAATCCGAATGGGGTGATGAAGGCTGTTTTGTGCCTGTCTTCCTCCGCCATGGCAACCTGATGGTAGCCACTTGCCAATTCCAGAGTGGAAAACAACTTGGCCCCTCCAAGTGCATCCAATGAATCATCTATCCTTGGGAGGGATAGGCATCTGGTATGGCCTTCTCATTTAGGCGACGGTAATCGACGCAGAGGCGGATAGAGTTGTCCTTCTTTCGGACAACTATACGGAGATGCATAAGCACTGGAGCTTTTCTGGACAATCTTTCTGTCCATAAGAGTTTGAATATGCTCCTTCACCTCCTGGTACTGCGTTGGTGGGATCCTCCGAAGGTTGAGGCCACAGGGACATCATCCTTAAGGCGGATCTTGTGCGTGACCCTGTCTGTGTACCCCAGGTCACAGTCATCGCGGAAAAACAGGTCCGCATTGGCTTTCAGCAACTCCTCCAGCTGCTGCCTTTGGCTGTCAGTGCAGTCTATACCCTCCAGGTTTAACGGGGCACTCTCCGCCTTGTACCTCTCTATCAGTCTCAGTGGAATTAACTGATACATGGATCTGATTGCAGCTAACTTCCACTGACACTTTGCCTGGGGGCAGCTCCTGTTGGAATAGCTGCACTGTGCCAACTCTTGTCCCTGGTCTCAAGACAACGCCTTCGTCATTGACATTAATGACCTGAAACAAAAAAGCAATTGCCTTCGACCTTGCTTACCGTGGGTGGGACAAGCAAACCCTTTGTGACTGAAGTCCGGAAGTGGCTCAGTCAACACTTCCTGATCCTGCAGTGTTCTATTTACTGCCCCAGTTGCTCTGAGGCTGGCCACTGCCGGGGCGGGATATACAAAGACTCCCTTCCTGCACCGTGCAAACCCTGCACCACTGGGCACTGACATCTGGCATTACCTCCGCAACACATTCATCCCTAGGATGACAGGAACATCCGATGTGGATGTAGAGGCCCTCACCAGAATGCCCTTTCCCCTTACCGTGGTGCCCCAGATTCCACGTCGGCTTCAAAATTTCCTACGTAGGGAATGTCCAAGCCATTTAGCTGCAGTGACTCGCAGCCAACCAGCCACAGGTTGTAGGGGAGAGCACCCAAAGAGTTCTTTGAATGTGCCTTCCCCCATCATGGTGACCTGTGACCCAGTGTCCACAAGGGCATCAACTTCCTTGTTATTAATCAATACCTTGGCATATGGACATCTTTCCCCAGGATTTTATTGAGTGAGCCGGAAGGTTGCCCCTCAGCAGTGCGACTCGTCACTACTGAGGAATGTCGTTTCCCTGCCTCGACAGATCGGGACAGTTGCGGCGAATATGACCTGGCCTATCACACCTAGACTATTGGCCTCCCGTCTCTGGCAAACGGCAGTTTCCGCCTGCCGCCACTTCCCTTGATTGTGGCTTTGGGCGCTTCTCTGCACAGAGCTGCTCCTCCATCTGTCTCATCCTGCCCTCCATTTTTCCTAATTTTTCTACAATGGCCTCCATGGCTTGGATCTGCTTGACAGATGCCTCCGCCTGAGCCGAGACAGCTTCAGTGGCCACCCTCTTTCTCCTCATCTTCCACCCATCGTAGAGCCTCATCTCTAAGCTCTAAGAAGGAGGAATTTGGGATTTTGTGCGTCTGCTCTCTCAGACGCCTTCTTAACTGCCCATTGCAGAGACCAGCCACAAAATGGTCTCGCAGAATTTTCTGATCCAGCGGCTGCTGCATTGCATCCTCTTTCCTCTGCCTCTTTGTCACATCTGTAAAGGCTTTATTCAGCCTGTGGGAATACTCCCTAACCCCTTCATACCCCCTCTGTGAGATGGAGTAAAAAGTCCCTAACAGCTGACTGACGGACCGTTGCTCTCCCCACACCGTATATAGAATTTTGAAAAGCCCATCGGGGTTATCTGTGCCATCCGTTGGGTGACACAACAGTTCACTCTTGACACATTCTGTCAAGTGGCTATAAATGATATCTACTTTTTCACCTTGATCCGCCTCTTGGAGACCCCTACTTGACCAAATATTCTTGATATCCTTCTCAAACTCTTCCACTGTTGGGTGACCTGTCCCTGAAAATACCTTGATTGACTTTTCCCTTGGAGCTATAATTACCCTCTGAGCATTACTTTTCAAAGCTGCTAGTTCGTCAGCAAGACTGTCCAAGGTCACCTCAGCCATCTTTCAATAATCTTTTGAAGAATAGATATTACTAAAAGGTTACGCTAGAAAAACAAGAAACACACACAAAAATGGGAAAGTGAAATCCTAGAAATTATCAGTACTCATGAAAGAAAGGCAAAAAAAAAATTCCCTCACTAACATACTTATGCACACACTCTAACATCAATCTTTCAACCTCTAAATTATGCGCAACATCCAGTCCATGTCAGTCCACATTAAAGCTCATCTGATCAAAGGGGGTCATATCAGGGTGGTCGTTCCATCAAAAAAGAGAACAAACATATCAATTCACAATAATCAAATACATCATTTAATCACTGTGCCATGACAGTCTCCATCATGCTGAAATCAGCTACAGGGTCAGCTCCTTCGCAGAACAATGATCTGGCCTGCCATCTCCATCGCACCATAGGCATAGATTCAAAATTTCAATGAAAAAAATAAAAACCTTCCTTGCTGTGGCTTCACATCCAAGGGCCTGATCCCGCGTCCTGAGGTTGGCACTCGTTCATCCTGCTCGCAGCGCCATTTTGTAACCAGTCAAGGGTAAGGGGGGAGAATCATCCGTCCATCACCCAAGACCGTGTGGATGTTTGACTTTTCGTTTATTCGAACCAATCAAAACCAGCCAACCATCCTTCCAAGCAGCCAAGCCAGCCTAGCAAACCAAGCCAACCTCAGGACAGGTGTGTTGACACACCCGTTCATCTGTCCCGGCCACCTCTCTGGTGTGGAACAGGCATTTCTCTAAAAAATAATCACCTTTGTCTTGGTGCTGTACCAGCCTGAGACCGGTCTTCCCTTATCAAACGCACGGCAAGACCTCTGCTAGCCGTGACGAGCAGTGGGGAAGAGATCGCGTTCTGGCGGGATGCCGGTATTATTGCCCCAGTTTACACCAACTGCTAAACGCAGCAGAATATAGGCCTGAGCTTCAGTAAATAACAGTATTAATCAATGCTTTGTCATTGCCATGAATAAATGTCCATTAATGTGGTAATTGTGCACATTCCAAACAGAGATTATGCCAAGTAGACTGATTATATCCACAAACCACCATTGTATTCCTACTCATCCATTGGAATTCTAAAGATAATCTGGAACCAGCTAATCTGGTACCAAGGCGGATAACTCTTCTGACAAAAGATCAGAATTCACTGAAATCCTCATGCACTCGCACTACCCTTTCAACTCTACTACAAACAAAAGAATAAAAAATAGCCACAATAAAACGAAACATGCCTTCAACTAAGTTCAAGAGCATGAAGATTAAACATTTGCAGAATGTAACTTCTGTCCAGCCACACACACACATACACTGTCCTCTGACACACACACACACACACACACGCACGCACGCGCGCATACACCACACACATATGCACGCGCACCTATAAATGCTTTATAAACTGGGTTTAAGTCTGTGGACATAGCATCATGAGATAGCAATCTCTTATCCAGTAGTGAATGTGGTGTATACGTATGTGTAAGGCCTATATTGTGTGCATGAAGAAGAGAGAGAGAGAGAGAGAGAAGAGAGAGAGAGAGAGAGAGAGAGGAGAGAGAGAGAGAGAGAGAGAGATGTGTGTGTGTGGTGTGTGTGTGTGCGTTTGCGTGTGCGTGTGTAGAGAGAGGGAGAGAGATGTGCCCTGTACCGTATTACAGATTTCATCCTAAGGCTGTCTTAAAATTGTTTGTTTTGAATGGTTCATGTTGATTCACTGTCTTGTTAACTTTTACTAACGTTGAGATGACAGGGCAACATCGAGATTTCAATATATGGGGTAGTAAAACACGGCTGGTTAACAAATGAATGGTGTAAATAAAACCCGGAAGGGCAGTACAAGATTTGTTCAAGTTTTACATATCTGAGAATAATGAACATGAAAAAGTTGTTTAGGCTGTTCTCTCTCTCTCTCTCTCTCTCTCTCTCTCTCCTCCATCTCTCTCTCTCTATCTCCTCTCTCAGCGAAAGCTATTAGCACTGCAGTAATGTGAGTTCATTTTCTCTTAAAACCTGTTGTTGGTTCAAACTGTAAGCTTTGCATGCTCTGCTGCATTATGGGAAAAAAAAACAAAAACTTATTCACGCACAACAAAAAAATTCAGCGGCAAGAAAGAAGATGATTTTTTTCCTCTCTCATGTTTTAACCGGCTTTTACCAACACTTACGCATGCTTTTACTGAGCATTTTCTTTACAAGCAAGCTTTTCACATCCGAAAGACTTCAGTGAAATGTTGATGTTATGCCCCCATCAAGTCCAGAACTGGAGTGGTGGTTCTCATCGAGTAAACACCATGCGCGCGCCAACACAGTTTCCGCGCTTGCTGTGATCATGTTAAGGAGTTCTCTTTGCATTGGATGAAGTAGACTGGTTTACAGACATGGTGAAAGTAAAGATGACACAGCGGCAAAAAGAATGGACATTTTGCAGGAACTAATGAGAGAGAGAGAGTGAGGAGAACAAACAGCGCCTGAAGAGAAAGAAAGGGGGAAAACATTGAGTGACAAAAGAGAAAGAAGAAAAGATGATATACACCAATGAGAAAGCAGCGGGAAAAAAAAAACATGTAAGTACTAAAGCGGAGAAGGCAGGAAATGTATAGCGACTGATGAGAAAAGAGGAAATACTTAGCAACTAAAGAAGAGAGGAAGCATACAATCATTAAGGAGAAGAAGAGGAGAAGCATACAATCATTAAGGAGAAGAAGAGGAGAAGCAGCTACTGAAGGGGGGGGGGGGGGGGGGGGGGGGTAAGAGCATTGGAAATATATGTATGAAGATGAAAGAAGATCGGTTATATAAACAGCTGTAGAGAAGAAAAAATAGAAATACATGGCTACTAAAGCGAAGAATAGTGGGAATACATAGTGACTAAAGGGAAAGAAAAGGGGGTTATTTACAACGAACTAAATACAAGAAGAGGGGAATTAGGCCGACCTGTAGCCTCTAAAGAGACAGGAAATGTACAGTGACTAAACGAAAGAAGAGGGAAATTGTGTGCAATAACTAGCGAGAAAGACGAGGTGGGGTGGGGTGGAAGGAGTGATATAAGAGAGGGAATAATTGGACGAAACTTGACCGAAATGTGACCATCAGAAGGAGGAGTGACCATGTTCATGCTTTCACACAGTACGGAGTAGACCCCGCCAATCCTCCCGTGTCGGATCTCAGACGACGGATCCGGAAGACGCTGAACAAGACACGCAGGTCCTAAACTTGCGGTGGCTGAGAGGGGTCTGGGAGGGTAGGTATGAACCCCTCACCCTTTGCCCGTTGTTCCTACCCGTTCTCCCCTATCCCTCCTCCTGTCTCCCCCCATACCCCCCCCCCCCCCCCTCCAACCTTGGGAAACTGGTTTACACACGATCCCTTGTCCGTTGTGATAATCGAAATCAAACTGCGAAAATTTGAGGGGGGTTGCTCAGAAAATGATAAGTGTAATTTGAACGCAAACCACTGTTCAAAAAAAAAATCTGCTATACATCTGATCACGTTTTAAATAAGCCAGCTGACAAATCAACTTGCTATATCCAAGGACCAGGAATGTTTCAGTGTATATCAACCCTTTTAAAGCAAACACGTTAGTGCCTATGCCTATAGCATTTGTTGTGATAGCTTTCTCGTTTGAAAGGGATTAATACGCTCTGAAATATTGCTGGTTCGTGGGTATTATGTGGCTTTACGTTTTCATTTTTAGGTGATATTAATACCTTCCATCGAATTATTTTTGTAGGCTGTGTAACAAACTGGTGGCAAAGAAGTCCCGTCTGAAAGAGATGCCAACATTCGTGGTAAAATCGGTTTCTATTCTGTTTCTCAAACAATGGTGGTGTATGCAGTTTCAGAAGATAAAAAAAGAATTGCGCAGTATTTCAGCAAATTCATTTTCCTGGTAGATCACGTCAAGTCAGTACTGAAGAAAGAAGAAAAAAAGACCCTTCCCCCAAAACAAACAAACAAACAAAAAAACAAAAAAAACACACAAAACAAAACGGACGAACAAACAAACCAAGAGAGAAAAATACTTAAAAAAATAAACAAAAACATTTAAGCTCTGGTTTCTGATGGCTGTTTCACATCTGAAAACGTTCTTTGCGGCAAAACATTCAAAGCAAAGAATTTTACGATTCATAGTTGGTATTGGTCAACTCTAGGACTGTACTTTTGAGGAAGGCGTTCTGCGGAAAATTTGTACCAGATTTGCTTCATGGTGAATTATTTAGTTATTACAGCTGGCACATGGCATGGTACCGAATAGAAACCTCAGGGCCAAAACCTGACTGGTCTTTGATTGATGAGGTGAAGATATTACTCTACTACAACAGTTTTACAATCTCGTTTCGTGAAAGATTAGAGTTCCTTTTTGTTTTGAAGAGCAGATCAGCGGTCAGTGTATAAGTTAGCTTCGTAAACCTAAACACGCATGCCAAACGCAAATCTGTGGTTGCGAGTGTTTGCATACACAAGCTTCAGTCCCGCCTCCAATTTTCGCATGTTCATGTCGATAATCGGGATCAGACCGATAAAGCTGCATTTTCCTCTCCATACACTCCTCCCAAAAGGGTATTATTTATACACCCGGAATGCCGTCCGTCCATGTACCCCTTTTCCACTCGTTCAACCTTAAGAAGAATTGGATCTTTTTCCCCTCGCAGTTTTACAACACTGTGAATGTGTAACCACAAACATGTCTTTGACGTCCTTTTCCATTGTTTTCCGAAGGAGATGGGTGTGAGGTGAAGTGAATGAAAATGGATCCACGGTGTTTCTGGTTGTGATTTCGTTTGTTTGTTCGTTTTTCCTTTTAAATTTCCTTTCCTTTTTTTTTCTTTTCGTCTGTTGTTTCTAAACGCAAAGTATCGATTATAATGTCTGGGCTCGGTTCATTTTTATGTGCAGGTCCTTTAGATTACAAGTAGGATCAAACACATATTGGGTATGTTCAAGTTTTCACATACAGGACCATCACCTCAAACAATGGTATACCACCATATGGATATCAAATCACCACTGGTCAAACAATGGTATACCACCATATGGATATCAAATGACCACTGAAAGCATAGCATTGCAGAAAACGGGGATCTTAGTATGGCTTGACTATGAAGCGACAAGGACTGTTTGAAAATGGACACACCATTCTCCACCTGTGTGCAGTGGGGGTTTCCCTTCATCAAACTGCTGTGGTGTGCTATGGTTGGTTAAGTCTTCAGTCCTATGCTTCATGTCCTTCAAGTATGTCTTGAGTATCATACAAGTGTTGAGTGGCAGGTCTCGATGACAGCTGACTAGTGTTTCATTACCAAAAGGTCAAATGTTTGACACTAGAAAATGATGTAATCAATACATATTAAACTTAGTGTTGGGTTTCAGACTTGGCTGTAGCAGTTGCTTGTATATATGCATTACAGTATATGTTCGGGGATGTATGTGTGTGTGTGTGTGGGGGGGGGGGGGGGGGGGGGGGGGGATTGAGGAGTTATTTAAAAAAACTGGTGTGATAAGACCAACACTATACGTGTATGGGAATTCAACCGAGTGTGTTTGGTAACTGTGCTAAACTGGTGCATTTATTAAGTTGATAGCAAGTTCTTTTTGAGTTGTTTCGTCGCTTGCAGTTTGCTTATTGCTTCAATTGTTTCATGATGCCGAGTCACAGAATGTGCTGACTGCGCTTTAATTTCAAGACTAATTATAACATCACAGTCCGGTTTTTTTTTTGTTTTTTTTTTTCTCTTTCTTTCTTTCTTGACAGTGATATGGTAGATTTGTTTGATATTAAATTTGTATGCATTTTTTTCAGGTTTCTGGAAATTATCTTTTCTTTTTTCAGGATTTTTTTCAGAACCTTTGAATTCACGATCATAAAAAGGAAAGAAAGAAAATGCAATTGTGTTAATTTGTATCCGAAGAACCTTTACTCACGGTATGAAATCAGGTTATAGACGAAGATCAAAACAGAATTGTAACAATCCCGGTTTGAGAATCTGACTTCTTTTAAACTTGGCAACAAAGACAATTGTTCCTATCACACAACACAAACATGTATATATCAGGCACTGTGCAAAACGAGTGAGATAAATCCTATGATCACCCATATTGAACCATGATAAGCCAGCACACACACACACACACACACACACACACACACATGTGCGCGCGCGTGCGCGCACAAGACCAGAGATTAGAGAAATATAAGCAAATATCAATATACAAACCAAGTTTGTGGTTGGAAAAGATTTTCAATGCATGTGTATACAAATTTGCCATGTAGAATGCAAAAATATTGCATATTTTTGTAGTAATAATCAAAGGTTGTACATGCTGTATACTGAAAAAAAGGGGGTATAGCCATATGCAGAACGTGAACAATAAGGCATTAATTCATATATTTTTAAGAAACAAGTAAAAATAATTATGTTTCAGTTAAATTTTGAATTGGTTATGAAAACCATCACATCCTTTCACACACACACACACACACACACATGATGAAACTGCAGCACTCCAATGAAAACAAATCACTTCAGGACCATAGGGGAAATAACCACGCTGTTTCTCCTGCAATTTCTGGGCCCAGCTCAAGCCGGTGTTTGGAAGGAAGGAACTGTGGTCAAATTGCACAGTCCAGGGATCACTGCCCGCTTCATGTCCTGGTACTGACTTTGAAAACCTTGAACAAAAGCTCAAGACAACCATTGTGGCTTCCATTGGGCGGCCTGCTCAAGAATATGATTGTAGGCTAAGACTCGCTTTTGTCGAGAGGCGATGCGATGGCCTGCCGGTACACTAAGCCGCTTGTCGCGTTGTGACATCGGTACGAAACCGCTCTTAAAGTATTCCAGAAAAGGTTGGAGCCGCAAAGGTGTTCTCGGTCGTTGCCAACTGTCTTTGCAAATTGGATGTCGCATCGTCTGCTGCTTTGGAGAGTTCTTCCACTCCAATCATGGGATGCATTACTCTCTGTCTCTGTCTGTTGCTGTGGCCAAAGGCATATTGCAGGTGTCTGAAGCAATTTTCCTTTGGTTCCGTGAGCAGCCACAGCTCTGAGGGAAAGGCCTCCGAATGGCCTTGATCAAGGCCGTCTCCTCATCACCCAGTGTTTCATCGAGCAGTTACTACGTGCTTACTTAAAGAACACAGAATATGAAAGGAAACCTGACTCCCCATTACAGCAGAAGGGGACCAAAGAGTACGGGATGGTCGTCGGAACTATTGTATCCCAACTGTTGATCGACGCTCGGACTTTTGTGTGGTCACGTGGAAGGGACCGATATTAAAATTCCTGTCGCGACCAGTCACTTGAAACCTTGCAAATTCACAGTTGAAGATTTGCCGAAGTCCACTGACTATCATTCAGTGCTGAGAATTGCAACAGGGTTTTGTCCTTGCAACTGCTTATGTGTTGATGCCAGTGTAATCGCAGGATATTCTATTTTTTGCTGCATGTGGTCGACAACGTTGTCGAGTTTTTTCAGTTGTTTTCCTCCCTACATCCCTCCTCCGTTTCTCTCTTTCGGTGTCTGTCTGTCTGTCCTTCATGAATCGTACCTGCCTCGGATGTCTCAGTCCCTCCAGCCTGGAAGAGGTATCCCTCAGGTCGAAATACACTTGCAAGTGGCTGAGCATACTTGACACCACGACAAAGTCTATCCGTGTCTCTGGAAGAGTCCTGTATAAAATGCTGAGCTTCTCTGCATTCTGAATCTTTTTGTTCCAGTATGGCTCTCTCCTCGATATGTACTCAAAGATAGCCAAAGATTGATGACTGTTATTCTCCTGCTATTGCTTTCTTTGCAAGTAAACAATTTGCTCAGGATGGAACAGGTGCTCAGGCTGAGTTGTATGTGTGTCTTTCGGGTGATAATGGTTCAGTGTGGGTTACTATGGGTTATCATGTGGTTTTGTCACACCCAAGCAAAAAAGCCCGTTTGTGACTGATGATTTTCGTTGTTTTTCTTCTAGAGGACGGAGACTGGCACACATTTTTTCTTAAAGGATGGAGATCAGTTAAAATCTGTGTCAGCTTTTCTGTGATTGACAGCTATTGACTTTCTGTTGCTGCGAGTTGGATACTGACACGAGGTCACATCTGATCGGTTAGTGTCCATGGTTGGAGGTGTCGTCTGAAAACCGAGAACACAGTCAACCCATCATTGGATCCTTGAGTATTAATTCTTTTCTGATCAATGACATTTCTACCTTGATCAGATACAGCTGGAATGTTACACCTTTCCTGTACATTTTAAGCTGCTACATCTATTTAGTCCTTGGCCATGCTTACGTAAGTATTCAGTGATTGCAATTGTTTATCAGGGTGTGTGTGTGTGGATATATAAGTTTTAAACCCATCTTGCGGACAAATGTGAATAGTCCGTAAGAAATAAATGAGGCTCTGTAGTGCAAGAAGGAACAGGCACATGAGATAGTAATCGGTCACGTCCTAACATCTTGCCGTTGAAAACTTAAACAAATACGCAGCATCTGAACCCAAGATAAATAATTTCAAAACAGTTAAACAACATTTACAAACTATGCTTACTGACGTGTAGCAACTGATAAACAAGCACACCATGTACAAACCCAACTGTCACTCAAATGATGCCGTCTCCATTGTGCAGAAGCGGTGGTGGTAAAGGCGAGGAGAGACGCTCCCACGAGGCCCCCTACTGAAGGGCTGACAGGACCTTGCCGCACGGCAAGGGCACTGGGCAGGGCAGGGGCTGAGCTGGGCTGCCGTTCATCCCATCGGGGTCAGTTTTATCGCAGATTCGCTCGTCACGGACTACTCTCAGCACTTCAGCTTCTCTTCTAGTTTCAGACTATGATCTTCGGTTGTTGGTTTTCTTTTTTTTTTTTTTAAATTGATGTTTAAAGAGCTTTTGAGGATGGACTTGGTCCGTTGTTACACACCCATCGTTGTGTTTGTTTGATGGCATTCAGAACGACTTTTGGCATTTGTGATACAGTGACAATGGTCAGATACCGTTTATATTCATGCAAGGTGGGCATGCATTATATCAAGTGGTTTTTTTTTTTTCACAAATAAGTAAAACGTTTTACTTGTATGCTGCTTTTTTTTTGAAAGTCCTATCCAAAATGTAATGGAGACCCGTGTACATGTCACAAAATGGACATGATCAAGTGTAGTGACTTCTTCGGTCCTCTTAAGAACCGGATGAGTAGATATACAGCAACATGACTTGCTGCTATATTGCCAGTTTCGTACTGAAGGATTGAAGAGGCAGTTTCAGCTCAAGACCCGTTTTCCAAAGAAATTCTCGTTCATCATACATATTTAAACAAGAGGATTAACACTATCAAACATCAGCAGTGATAATTTGCATCAAGCTAATGCCATCAAGGCAAGCGAAGTTTGAATTTTTTCCCCCCTTTAAAGTGAAGTCAAGACAAGAAATGGAATTTATTGGCAAAAGATTGTGACTTTCCTTTCCTCTGTACTCACTTGTCAACTGTAGATATTTGCAGATCCTCTTTCAGGCCGTGTGCTCTCACTTGCCGATTGTAGATATACACAGATGCTGTTTGGATCTTCGTTTGCCTGCTGCTATGAGGACTGATTTGTCCCAGTTCATAAAACACTGTTTTTCAATTCATTCTTTCGTACCGTGAACCTGCACACCGGTCTTGCATATTTGTGCATTAGCAGAGACAAAAAATAGTCCCTATTTTTATGTTTTTCAACGTTAAGTTGTGGGCAGATGGGAGTTCTTATTGCACAAAGCATTTGCTGCAGGTTTGCGCTCTCTCTCTCTCTCTGTTTCTCCCTCTCTCTGTCGTCCTCCATCTTTGTCTTTGTTTCCCATGAACAGCACAGTAAATGTGATCGCTTGCAGCTTTTGATGCAGTCTATGCAAGACTGTGAATTTTGTTTGTGATGTAAGCGAAAAAAAAAAGCTTCTGTGGAGATATGGGGGAAGTGCTGCTAGTACAGAACTGATTTTATTTACAAATGAAAATCTGAACAGGACATCCGACACTGCCAAAAAATCAAAGACCAAGAAGATGATGTCAGAAACCAGGAACGTCACCGAGTTTAAAGTCTGCGACTAATGCCACATGATGAGATTATAGGGGCAGCAAACTTATCATCTGCTTTTGTGATAAATGATCTGTACAGTTGTGTCGGGGTTTCAATTTTGTGTTTCAGTTTTTGAGGATTGACATCTCTTCGAAGATACGTGTATATCAGATTAAATGTGTACATACAATTTGGTAATCCTGTGTAAGTTATTCAGAAGTGTGTGTTTTCCATCAATGTTAAGCCCAAAGAAAAATGATGATCATGACTGGCAACACATGCAGAGCACATGAACCGGGCTGCATGGGCTCTGACAATGCGTTTGCCAGTTCTCACTCCAGTGTGGCACCATTAGAAAAAAAAACATTGGCTGATAAACAAACATTCCTGTGTATGTTCTTTATATGTGTGTGTCTTCATGAGTGCATGACACAGAATCTCATAGGTGTACAATCTTTGGAACATATACACACACACACACACACACACACCCACACACTCGAAATAAAAAAAAGAAAACAGGTCTACCAGATCAACATGTTTCCATGTATCTGATGTTGTTTAAGTTGTTCATTGAAGATTTTTGGCATAGAGTGAACAGTACTGTGCATTTTAGGATTGCCTGAACAATGAACAATCCTTGTTCAAATTGTTGCAAACATTTGTGATTCATAATTGGTTTCTGTTTCTTAGCAACAAGTAAAATATTTTGAAATTCATAAAAAGAAGCTGGTCAATGGCTGGTCCTAGATGTATGAAATGGCTGCTCAAGAATAGACAATTAAATCAGTTTGACAAAATTACATGGGTACCAGGTCATGTAACAGTACTTGCGATCTGAATGCAATACAAGATATGGAAAAAAGAAATCTACACTCTCCTACTGTCCAAGATGGAATACTGGAAGCAGGTGTTTTTTTTTTTGTCTTAATACAGCAAAGCAGATGGTTCAAGGCCTGATATATTTGTGCATTCAACAATTGTTATTCAAAACATTGCAAAAATACCTGACACAACACAGTTCAAGAATTGTAAACCAATAACATCAGTATTCTGCTCTGTCATTTTGTTTGCTAGATAGTCTATGCAAGATTGCAAATTTTGTTTGCGATGTAAAGCGAGAAAAAAAAAAAGGGCTTCTGTGGAGATATGGGGGAAGTGCTGCTAGTACAGAACTGATTTTATTACAAATGAAATCTGAACAGGACATCCAACACAGCCAAAAAATCAAAGACCAAGAAGATGATGTCAGAAACCAGGAACGTCACGAGTTTAAAGATTAGTCATGAGGACTGCAGGTCCTTGTTGATTCCATGGATGTAACATTTTTGCAAAAAGTATACATCATGAAACAACGTGACAACCAATTTGTTTTTCAACCAAAATTAAAAAACTCGCTACGTCTACAATTCAGAGAAAAACTCTCGAGGGCTCTCTCCCAAAATCTTTAAAACAAATAGAGAAGCCAAATTTAGAAATGCTATGACTAAAGATAACAAAGATATATGCATGGAAACACTGCATGGCGTACGCACATCCATAGGCACTGGAAGCTGAGCCCATTTATGTTTGTTGCAAAAGCAACAAAACATTTCCCTGTCCCATATCAAAAAGCAACGACCAATCTAAAACAACTGTACATTTGAACATCTGAGTAAATGCTCTGACCTGTTCCAGTGGGGAGTGGCCTTATAAAACACATCATTTTGATAGTTTCAGTAAGTCTGATTGCATTCGTTTCTGGTGATGTCAAACCTTCACCCACGGATGTGACTCGACCCATCAATGAATATGAAAAAAAAAATGGGGGGGGGGGGGGGGGGGGGAGAATAATACACAAATGGCCTGATTTTATTTCAAGGGATAATATGCCACACTGATTTTTTTTGTGTGTGTGCCTCATCTTGCAAGGGGCATTAACCCTCACACTGCTTATTTTTCTCACACAGCCACATCTAAAAAATGTCCAATCACAGACCCAGCAGGGGTAATCAGTAACAGGCAGCCATGAGGCAATCTGCCAGAGGAGACACTGCACTGTAGCCAAGTCATTTCTTGGTGTTCTGCGGTGTTCGTTTCTGATTCACCATACACAAGGCGCCACTGTTAAGCCCCCCCCCCCCCCCCCCCACCCTCCTGACCATGAGGAAATAACTGCTTGGTTGCAGTGCTAGCATAAGCATCCTCCTCTCAAAAGTAACACACATGCGTCCAATGATAATGTTCATGAGCTTGCCAAAACGGGGGAAAAAAAAAAAGAAAATCAAAGATAAACTCACTTGGGTCGCAGATGTGAAGAGGAAATGGAAAACTGGTCACTACAAGATCAGGGTCACAGAATATGAGATTTTTTCTTCCTCTGAAGATGAAGCTACAGTGTTCAACGCTGGTCTGAGACTACATGACTAGTGAACTCAGTGCTTCCTTACTATGTTTCCTGGCATCAACCACAACTGAGACAGACATTTGCAGTTTAGGAAATTGAGCAAACAAAAAATAAAAAAATCAACAAAGGAAACAAAAATTTGACTTGTGGTTGAGGCGTCTCCATTTGAGACCACAACACTCAACTGAGTATGAACGAGCCAGGGTAGAAAAAGGCCTTCCTTGCGCTGAACCCTAAGCGATCTGAAGCGATCAAAGCTAAGTGAATTTTCGTTGTTTTTTCGTTTATATATCACCTGACGAAGACCTAAGAGGTCGAAACGCGTTGTTTTGTCTTGTGACACGTTTGTCCACGTTCTCTGGGCGGTTCGCTAACATTTATCATATGTTTGGTCAGTCACTAAATTACTGAAATTCTTCTTTCTGATTTCATCTATATCTTGTTGATAAATGAAAAATGTTGATGCCAGATAGATGTTACTTAAAGTTAAAAGGGTCCAACCATATTCAACTTCTCTTAAAGTCTCTTCATTGATCACCTGTGAAGTCTAAATCAGCACCTGTCACGACTTTTGTACATTACCTTGGTCACTGCATCAAACCACTTATCACAAAGACAGTTTAACTGTTCATCTGACTCCCACACTCCATCAATCCCATATGCCCACTTTAAAACCTTTCCTCATCAATCCATGGCATTCAGATGTCCCTTCCTCTCCCAAAAAAAATGCCTGTGCCCTCTTCATAAAAGGGATTCAACAAAACTATGGCTAAAAACGCATTAAATACACAACTACTTCTTCACGAAAAATGACAGAACAGTTTTGAGTCGCAAACAAACTAGAGGATGCTGTTTGTAATAAGATTACCCACAAAGTTACCAGCAGCTGTGTTGAGAAGTACCAGAAATATGTCCCTGGGTACATAACAAACATGAGTATGCATATGCGCGCGCATACACACACACACATTTTTTTTTAGTGTGCCTGTTTCATGTTTTTTTGTTTACATGGAAATAAGCTAAAAAGATAAAACACTGAACCACTCATAAAATGAGCATTCCAAAAATTTATTAAACATACTCGACATGCTGTACAGGGAAATTGATCATACATAAATAAAACAAATACATATATATATAATTGTAAAAAAAAAAAAGGGCATGCAATGTTACATATATACATGTGGATACATCTGTGCACACACGCACACAAGCAAGCACACACACACAAACGGAAACACACTTAATTTCTTTGACTCCAAAACAAGGCCGAATTCAAAATGAAAGATCTTTTATGGCAGATATTCAAAGTATGTGTCACATGGTCCAGTCACACTGAAAGCAGGTCAGCATTTGCATATAACTTCTATCTGCAGTGACGGACTGATATCACGACCCTTTTTCTCCCCAAATTTTATTAAAAACTTAGGAGCAGAAAAGCAGTCAAAAACAGACAGAAAATCAAGGGAATATTTGATGACAAAAGGCATGAATGATAAAAAAAAAACAGGGAGAAAAAAAAAGTAATTTCTTACAAAGGCCGTAGAAATAAATTTCTCTAGAAATACTAGAAAAAGAGTATGAGGGATATTCAGATATACATACTTTGATACACTGAGCTTTGGATTCAGTGCAAACATGTTCCAGATGACACATGATATTTTGACCATCATGCACACATTGATCAGCCAACCAATGTGGCAAGTCACTGAAAACTTTTAACAGTTGAAAGTTGCAGCGCAAAATCAGAAATCTCTTGAGTGGAATAAGACTGTTTGGAAAAATCTTGGGGATGGGATAAATAAACTGAATTTCTGAGCTCTAATGTCACTAATGCACATGTGTGCGTGTGTGTGTGTGTGTGCGCGCGTGCGAGCGTTTCTCTGTGTGTGTGTTTGTGTGTGTATGTGTGTGTGTGTGTGTGTATGTGTGTGTGTGTGTGTGACAGAAGCTCAGTAAAACATGCGCATGGTTCATTTCTTGCAGTATTTAAAGCAGTTTGTCCATGCAGCAAAAAAAACACATTGTCTAGGAGACAGTGAATTCTGACAATGTCCTCTATCATTCAGTTAATAATGCTGCTATTTCTGATGGATGGAAAGTACTATGGGCCGATTACTTCTGACCTCCAGACAAGGGTCATTTCATATACATTTTTGTTTTTTTCTGTGTACGCAGGCTGATACCTCTGCGGACACTCCCTGTATACCCAGGCAAGGATTAATCCCTTCTACCCAACAAAGGGAGTGGAGTTTTGTGTGTATGACCATTTTTTATCTTGCCATTAAGGCAGCCATACTCTAGCTTTAGGGAAATCATTTGCATCAAGGATCACATGGATTTTAAACAGAAAGAAGCTGACTTGGACACTACATTGTTTAAACCTACACTTTCTTTTTCCTCACCATTTCTTTTGTTTTCAATAAATTTACATACCATGTCAGGCTGCCTGATTTGTCAAATTCTGTCAACCTCCTTGTGATCAGTACCTGGTAAGATCATGATTTACCTGATGACATTGTACCACACTGAATGTGTCAGCTGGCTGATGAAAGTTCTGACACCAAACTCAACATAACATTTACCCTTAGACAATCATGCAGCAATTTTTTTTTTGGACACAGCTCCTAAGAAAAAACAAACAAACAAAGCTATCAGTCACTGAGATCAAGCAGTTAGTGTTAGTTAGGTTGTAAGATTAATTCCCTTCAGAGCCATTTACTTGTGGGATTTTTCTGCTTTGACTGGCTCCCACCCAGAGTTGAATTTGCTATAGGCTCAACTGGGAAGACTGGGACCAAACAGTTGAGTTTCATCAACATGGACGCATGTCTGAGAGTGGATGTCTGTCAAATGTCAGGGAAGGGCCCTTCTGTCTATGTATGGTTTTGCTTTCAAAAGCGGATTTATCTACAAAATGCTGCCAGGGATTACTCTCCACCCTATCTGTCTCTATATAGTTTTGTTTTAGTTTACCATTAACACCAATCACAGTGGATCTCTGCAAAGTGTTGCCAGGGATAACTCCCCTTCCTTTCTGGCTACTTATGATTTGGTTTACCAATCAAAGATTTGTCTAAAAAAAACCCGTTGCCTGGAATAACTCCCCTTGTCATCATGGTTTTTTTCTTCTTCTTGTTTCAACAAGCATGATGAATACCCTTTCTACCATGAACTGACTCGCACACAACAGTCTGTGCTGTGCAGGGATGCAGCCAGGTGCCCCCATCCAGAATGACACTGTGAGGAAGATCCAGCTCACTCACTTTGGTCTGGCACCGAGGCACTGATTAACAACGTTCAGAAGATGGGAATTCTCCAAGGCAGCAGCCACTCTCTCCTTGTCCGCTAGCTGTTTGTTTACTGCACACAAATAAGATAAGATAAGATAATGTTGCTTATAGCCCAGCCGACCGCAAAGGGCCACATCAGGGCTGTCACCACGTTAAGCACACAAATAAAGCAGCTACACTAATGAATTTGATAAGGTTGTGTGTACATATGACTGATGAATGAAGGGGAAGAAAATGAGCAACTACAACACGGTATAATATAATTCCATGTCTTCTCTCTAGACAATTTTTTTCTTGCTGCTACAACCAAAAGAGTGGACTATTCTTAAATAACCAACTGTTACAGAGCAGCATTTGATATCATCATCATGGTGTGACATGGAGGTTAGTTTCAAAACCCAACAAAAGCCTGTACATCTTCATGTTCTTTTTCAACTACAACAGACTTACTTGTCCTACCCACCCTGAGCGTACTGTCAGTTACAATGGGACCATGCAGTCAAGTGTAACAGAAATGTTTCTGCCAGCGATTCCTGCATTCCTCTATCGACACTGAAGGTTCAATTATCATAGAAAACAAAGATGAGATTCATTCTGTGCAACATCCTGATTATCTGAGAATAACAAGGAAAAAAGTCTACCTACACACAGGACCACACAAAAGTTTAGAGTAATCATACAAATATATATCACTTGATATATATACACATTCACATGTACTGTGGGCAGCAAAACACTTCAATAATTATACTCATCAACTGCCTCATACAGACATAAACACAGGCATATGCATCCCCGTTTATTAGACAGTTCCTGCTGGCATGAAGATCAGACCATAAGAAAAAAAAAAAAAAAAAAAAAAAAAAAAAAAAAAAAAAGGTCAAAATAGACTGCAGTCAGCTTTAAATGTTTTGTTTGGAAGGCAGTAGTATTTTCTATGTGACATGCAATGGAAGGCATCAAATTTCCACAGAGTTTGAGCATATTTAGGATTGTGTTATTTTCATGCGAGGTACTGACAGACAGTGTGTGCCTGCAGATGATCAGAGCTACCTGGCTGGAGCCTAGTGCCAAACTGTCTGAAGGTTACTGACAACGTACAATGGACAGACACATACTAGCAAACTGCTATAGTCTAGTCAGGGTAACGCAAGACAACGAAGTGTTTTTGACAGCTTCAGCAGTGAGTTAGCAGGTGATGAAGTGGACATGTATCCCTGTGAAAGAACACACTGAAACGAAAACAACCGCGATTTATGGTGATGTTGTCTTCTACATTCCAAATGCACAAGGTCTGAATATTGGTGTTGCTACTCAAGACACCAGCAACACCAGGTGTGTAATGAAAACATTAATTTTTTTTTTTTAATGCTCAGCAATCTGTCCTTTTTTAAAAACATTCATATTTAAACAAGATCTGTTATACCATGCTTTGTTCATATTTTACTTGAAATGACTGAGAGAACGAGTGAGGTTTCACCAATTTCTGTTATGTTATGGTCTATTCCAAACTGCTAAAAAGGAATGAGACAGTGAGAGAGGTTTCACCACTCTCGTCATCATGACCTATTCCTATCCGCTAGAAATGACAGACTGTGAGAAAGGTTTTACCAGTCTTTGTTACATCATGATCTGTTCCGATCTTACTAGAAATGACTCGAGACAGCGAGTTTGATTTCTCAGGTTTCTGTTATACTATGGTCTGTTCCTGTCTGACTAGAAATGACTGAGACTGTGAGAGAGGTTTCAACCATCTCTGTTATATCATGGTCTTCTTCAGTCTAATTAGAAATGACTCTGACAGTATGAGAGAAAATTCTCTCTCTCTCTCACACACACTCTCTCTCTCACACACACACACACACACACACACACACACACACACACTTACCAGAATTAATAAAAATTTTAACGATATGAAAGTCTACTGTTACCTGTTAAGAAAACTAACTTGGTGTGGCCGTGAAACAAGATGCAGTGGCCTTGCTAACACAGTCCTCCAGGGAACTATTGAAGGAAGAAATCAGAGGGCAAGACTGAAAAGAAAATGGACTGACATCACTGAAAAGGGGATACACCTGCAGAGACGCAAGCCTTGGCATACCACTGACAAAGATGAAAGAACCTGGTGAACTGTTCTTCGCTGTACTGCCCCAATGCCTGCTATGCAAAAACGAAGAAGAAGAAGAAGAAGAAGAAGAAGAGGAAGAAGAGAAAGAAGACACAAAATGAAGAACTTACTTGCTTCTTCCGATGCATGGCTGCCAGGAGTAATCTGGACGTCAACCTGTAAAAAAGAGAAACCTGGGCTGACCACCTTCGTTCTTCGCTTTTCTCTTGTTCATTTGTTCACCTGACTCAACAGCAGTCATAAGCGTAGTAATTTGACGCTTTTGTGTCTTTGTTTATTTGACATATGGTCAACATGTGAGTGGGTGAGCAAGCGAGTGCGTGTGTGTGTGTGTGTGTGTGTGTGTGTGTGTGTGTGTGTGTGTGTGTGTGTGTGCGCGCATGTGCATGTGTGCGTGTGTGTAGTTCTGGTTTGTTGACCCTAAAAAGGACCACTTTCTCCCTTCTGTGGGCCGCCCTTGTTTTTCCCTTTCATTTGTCTGGTCAAATAGTGGAGCCCTCATCGTCATCAGCAACACACTTTCTGTTGTCACTCAACTGAGGAGTGTCCACTTGGTGGATTACCTTCAAAAGTTTCATTTACCATAAAAAAGGTGGTTTACTGTATACAGCTCATACTTAGTTTGGCTGTTTCAGACAAATACCTAATTTACATCCCTGTATCAGCGTATGATAGATAAGCATTACACAACTGCCACAGCCTTGTCATACAACTTCTATTATTCAGAATAGGCACCATTTACACAGGTTTGTATCTAATGTAAAAATTGCATAATCATATCAGTCAATATGTTAGGTCTTGCACCTAGTTTGTTGAGAATGATATGTACATACGGATTCAAAATCCATCATAACTTCTGTTGGAAAGAAACCGATGTTGAAACAGTTATACTGAATGCATGCATATAACAACTAGTCAAAACAAGGATTACAAATTTTTCTACCTCCTCTGGGAATCTAGGCCTTTTCTGCTGCAGTAGCATAGATTTCTTATTTTGAACGGCAGGTTCACTTTTCCAACTTGAGAGCTGATAAGTTATGAGAATGTGGGCTAATATGCCATTATAGCTTCCTCAAATCTAGTGAAACATGAAACATTTCATTCCGCTGATGGCAACATAACGGACTGCAGTTTGCGGCAGCATGTCTGTGAAGTGGCAAGACAGCAATCGTAAACAAATTCATACACACCCATATATCCACACAGTCAGCTGTTCTATTCTCACATATTTCCCATCTGCTTCCTTCAAAGTCCCATCTGGACATTACTGCACTTCCTCTTCACAACTGTTCAGTTTTGGTAAGTTTAAAAAGCAGACACTGTTGAGATATCAAAATTCTCTTTTTTTAATATCTCATACCCAGTGCATCACAAGTCTTTCAAACAAGTTTTGAAACTGGTAATAGTAAACAACAGCAAGATATGTCTGACAACATTCTTCTTTTTTTTTTTTAATGGCACTGAAAAAGGAAGAAGGAAGCAAAACAAGGCACACACAGATACAGGGAGATTACACATTTCTTGTTTACCTTAAGGAAGCAAAACAAGGCACACACAGATACAGGGAGATTACACATAAAAAGTGACATTTCTTGTTTACCTTAAATCTGGCAGGCAGGGCTCTCAGGAGCTGGACGCGGATGGCCAGACCAATGAGTGTTGCCATGGAGCAATGAGGGATGGTGGGGGTGAAATAGATATGCACGCTTTCCTCTGCGTCATCCACCTGTTAGTCACATTCACCACATCTGTAAGTATGACTTGCTGCTTACACTCCACATTATTCTACTGCATACAAGTCGCCCTGCTTAGGATGACACGTCCTGTTACTTGAATTACATGAGGATCAATCCATCGACCAATCATTTTACTTATTTGGTCAAACAGCTTTGTTCATTATTCCTTCCCTGGAGCGAGTGGTCAAGATCAGGAAAGGAACATGTAAACAGTGCACTGGCACTACAAAAATATTGGAAGAAATTTATGCGGGATATGACAACAATTTCACATACACACACACACACACACACACACACACACACACACTCTCTCTCTCTCTCTCTTTCTCTCACTAACAGTTTCTACTCCAGTTAACCCTTTCAATCCTGTCACAATGACTGACAGGTAACCTCCCCTGCCTGGCACATTTTGACTGTTCAGTTAGAAGATGAGTTGCTTTACTCAAACTGTCGTAACTCTGGGCTGGCATGTAAAACAAATGGACACACTGCTACTGAAATGTAATGCTACAACACACTCAGTTTTCACTGTCTTTGCATCACCCATTGATGCACTGTTCTTTGAGAAACAGGAGCGGAACAGATCCTTTTATCATTTCATCTGAACTTCTCTCTCCAACAGGTACACTTGTGATAAAATAAAACTTGACCATGTCATTGTCAAAGATATTTTAATTTTTTTGTACAAATGTAAATCTGTAGGGCTTGTATACTTATACTTCTAAGTTAACTATTAATATAATCCAACATATAACTTGGCTTGCTGTAACAATTCTTCATTAGGTCTTCGTGTCAGGCACCAATACCTGATACAGTGATGGAGAAAAACCTCATCAAATCAATCCAAATTTGCAGACTCAAAGCAGCATATGACACAAGAAGGAATAGCTTAAAAAAAAGCTCTTATTTTTACGATCATTAATACTTAATACATGAAGTAAAGGATAAATGCGCTAGGTTTAAAGTAAGAGTTCAAGAGCAAGTGGCCATATGTTACTGTTCGTGTGCATTCGCCCTGACGTCAGGTGTTTCTTCATGTAAGTAGAGGTAGATCTACTACCCAAAGCAGATCTCTAAATTGAATGATCAATAGAATAAAACAAACAAAACAAAACAAAAACAACAAAAAAAGTATTGTTTGGATTGGACTGTATAGTGCTGTTTCATTCAATTTCAAAAATTATTTATAAGACTCAGCCGAAAAACATAGACAAATGAAAAAAAAAACCGCCCATCTTGTGCCCAGTTGGATGAAGATTAGTGATTGCTCGTTCATTTTCGTTGTCCTGAGTCTTGTTTCTTGCCTGAAGAAGAGCTAAGAGATCGAAACGCGTCGTGTTTCATCTTGTGATTCGTCTGCCAATGTTTGTCGGGGGGGGGGAGCCTTATAAATAATTTTAAAAATTTTAGATTTCCGCCTGCAGTCGCCTCACTTTGCAACTAGATCTGCTGTTTTATTGCTTCTTTCATGTTGCGTTTACATAGATCTATGAAACGGTGAGAGGCGGGAATGATAGATAAGATGAATAGGAAAGTGAGACAGAGAGAGAGAGAGATTGTGTGTGTGTGTGTGTGTGTGTGTGTGTGTGTGTGTGTGTCACTGTGTGTGTGTGTGTGTGTGTGTGTGTGTGTGTGTGTGTGTGTGTGTGTGTGTGTGTGTGTGCATATGATGTGCATGTGGGTATTTAATAGAAAGAGACTGACAGAGAGCTTGAAAGGAGACAAGAGAGCAACAGGGAGGTGCAGGGAGACCAAGAGACCAGGAGGGGAAGACTTGAGTAGGAGCTTACCTTCACTTTTGATTCCTCAACTACATTCAGCTCTTCCAGAGTGAGTGGGTGTTCAGGGTCATTGATTTCTCGTATCATGTCTGAAAGAAATATGTTAAAAATGGACATCAGTTTACTCTCTCTCTCTTCCCAAAAATAGATGTTTAGATAAAAGCTTACTAGAGACTGTGTAATAAGTGCCAGAAACTGGATGTTTTTCTCATATTCCCTGTTTGGTCAAATGCACTTACCATGGCAAATTCTAGTAAGCTATGGCAGTCTCAGCTCTGCTTGGTTAAGTGTTTGTGGCTGATCTAGAAAAAACACCCCCCTCACTGTCTTCCATCTCTAGCAAATGATATGAAGTCGCTTTATGTTTGAGTGTTTCTCATCATCCTATGGCCAAACCAAAGTACCCTTGCAGACCATCACAATATCACAGAAGACTGAAGAGGGATGAGTGGGATTTCATATATTATGAAATACAATGATGCTGTCTCAAATATTGATTCCGTTTCAGAAGAAAAAGATCTTGGGGTAACCTTTGATAGCTGTCTGAAATTTGATAAGCAAATAAACAGTGTGATGATGAAAGCTAATGAAATGCTTGGTATAATTAGACAGTCTTTTTCATATTTTGGATCCTGAAGTTTTTACAATACTATATAAGTCATTGGTTAGACCCCACCTGGAGTATGGAAATGTGTTAAAAAGGCAATCAGTGAGTATCGAGAGAGTGCACAGAGAAGCCACCTTGTTAATTAAAAAGTTTAAAGCTATGCAGATCTATTGATTGCGAAGGTTAAATTTACCATCAATAAAGTTTTGACGAATAAGGGGAGACTTGATTGAGACTTACAAGCTATTTAAGGGACTTAAAAGTAAAATTTTAACAATTTTTTTTCAACTAACCTCTAATCAAATTACAAGAAATTCTGCTAACAAAATCCTAATTAAACATTGTTCCACAATATTAGAAAATTTTCCTTTAGTAACACAGTAGCACCATATTGGAACAAACTACCTGCACATTTTAAAAAAGCAAAAGATTTGAATACTTTTAAAAACCTTCTGGATACTAACGCAGAGCTAAATATTTTAAAAATTAATTTTGATTGACAGAACAGAGTAGGCCTAAAGTAAATCCTGAGCATGTGCATGCATTATGCAACCACCATTTATTTACATTTAAGATGATTGGGACACTAAAAGCCGTGAGGCTATCCAAGTCCCAAGTGAACTGAAATGAACTGAACTGAACTAAAATCTTATCAGGATCAGGATCAGGATCAGGATCAGGGGCGTTGTATCAAATACAACTTAGCCCATTTAGGCTTTTTACGCCCCTTCTGTATGAATATATCCTTTTTTTTTCGTAACCGTTGGTCCAGTCATAGGCTAGCTCAGACCTATTATCCATCAAATTCATATCTAATTTTTGTTAATAATTCATGTTTATCTATGAGGTTCTTAAAAACATTAATACTAGGTGCACGTTTGATGTTAAGTGTTAGTTTATTCCAAAAGTTGGTTACTCTATTAGCAAAAGTAAATTTTCTTAAATTCGTTCTAGAATACTGTTTAAATATTTTATCTTCACTGTTCCTTGTAACATTCTTCTGCGGAGTACAAAAAAAGCATGCTTTATCAACATCATCAATTTCATTAAATATCTTGTATGCTTGAATCAAGTCTCCTCTTATTCTTCTTGCCTTAAGTGTTGGATATTTTAATCTTTCCTGATATGAGTAATCTTTTATATTATGAATCATCTTGGTTGCTCTTCTTTGTACCTGTTCTAGAGCTTCTGATTGTCTCTTTAGCATTGGATACCATACAGTGTTGCCATATTCAAGAACAGGTCTAACTAGTGTCTTATATAATTGCAAAAAAGTGTCCTTTTCCATAAATGTAAAGGTTCTTTTTATTATTCCAATCATTCTGTTAGCCTTATTAATACTATTTACAATATGATTGTCAAATAGTAAATTTTTGTCAAAAGTCACACCTAGGTCTTTCTCTTCTTCACATTTAGATATTTTTATTTCCTTGCCCCCAATGTTCATTATATACTCCTTTTGTGGGTTTGTTTTACCAATATGAAGTACTTTACATTTTTCTGCATTAAAATATAGGTTCCAAGTATCAGACCACTGTACTAATGTTTCAATATCCTTTTGTAATTCCTTATGCAATTTTGGAGAGTTGGGGATTTTAACTTCCCTGACCTTGACTGGCCCACCATGACTCTCAAACCCAGAGCCGCCCAGTCTCGCCTCCATAACAGTTTCCTCGACATCATCAGTGATCATGGACTTGAACAATTGGTCATGGAGCCCACCCGGCTTGACAACACGCTTGACCTCTTCCTTACCAACTGCCCCCACCTTGTTACACGAGTGAGAGTGTTACCTGGCATTTCTGACCACCAAGTCCCTTACTGTGAACTCAGTCTCACAACCCAGAGGATAAAACAAATGCCAAGACTTATTCCCCTCTATAACAAGGCTGACTGGGTGAACATGAAGAAGGCATTGACAGACCTCCAAGCAGAACTAGTGAGGGATGCAGTCAACCTCACTACTGAACAGCTGTGGATCAGGTTTAGAGACACCCTCTCCAATGCAGTAAAATCCTTCGTTCCCCATAAAGTAGCGCGGCAAAGGGATAGCAAGCCATGGATCACCTCTGAGATACGTAAACTGGTGAATAGGCGCCACCGTATCTATAGGAAGATGAAAAAGCAGGGATCAGAGGAACTGAAGATGGAGTGTAGGCGCCTACGTAGGTTGATACAGCGCAAGATTCGCCGGGCCTACTGGGACTATGTCAACAAGACTATCATCAGCGACCCAGAGACAGCTGAAGGTCCCTACTCTCTGAAACGCTTCTGGACATTCATCAAACACCAGCGCTCCTCCAAATCCGGTGTCTCCCCTCTGAAGGTGAATGGACGACTTGTGACAGAACCCAAGGCGCAAGCAGAAGTCCTTAACAGTCAGTTCCAGTCCGTCTTCAGTGAAGGAAATGAATACACAGTTGACGAGTTCCGCGCCAAGTGTCAGATGAGCGAAGTCCATTTGTCTACGGTGCTCAGTGATCTCGCTATCTCAGAAGAGGGCATCCGGAAAATCCTTGTCAATTTGAATCCCTACAAAGCCTGCGGTCCTGACTAATCAGTCCTCGAATCCTGAAGGAGCTGGCCTCGGATATTGCACCAATCCTGACAACCATCTTCCTGTCATCGATCAATACAGGCATGGTACCATCTGATTGGAGACTTGCGAACGTTACTCCAGTCTTCAAGAAGGGAGAGCACTATGAACCATCAAACTATCGCCCAGTGTCTCTCACACGCGTGCCATGTAAGATCTTGGAACATGTCATTGTCAGTGCTCTCATGAAACACCTCGAGTCCAACAAAATCCTCCGACCAGAACAGCATGGTTTTCGCAAATCAAGATCATGTGAAACTCAGCTGCTGGACTTGATGGAAGAACTAAGTGAGAACATGGAGCAGGGAAACCAGGCAGACATTGTGATCTTAGACTTCGCCAAGGCATTCGATCGAGTAAACCACAGTCTTCTGCTCCATAAGCTAAACCACTATGGAGTTCGAGGCAAAGTTCACCAGTGGTTCAGAGCCTTCCTCAGTGATCGGCGACAGGCAGTTGTGGTGAATGGGCGAAACTTCAGGCGTTATCAGTGTCCGTTCAGGAGTACCACAAGGTTCAGTTGTTGGACCAGCTTTGTTTCTGGCATATATCAATGACTTACCAGAGCAACTAACTCACTGACCCGCCTGTTTGCAGATGACACTGCTGCCTACCGCCTCTCTGCTACAGACCTTGATCAACAGCAGCTGCAACAAGACCTCCAACATTTGGAAAGCTGGGAGCGAAGCTGGGACATGGCCTTCCATCCGGGGAAGTGCTCAGTCTTGCTGTCACCCGCAAAAGAACTACTGCTGAGTTCGACTACCATCTGCACGGAGAAAAAATTGGTAAACGCCACCGCTGCCAAATATCTTGGGGTCACCATCTGTAAAGATTTGAACTGGGACCAGCACATCAACTCCATCTGTGCCAAAGCCAATAAGACCCTCGGCTTTCTCAGGCGAAACATTAAGATCAGTTCCACCCAGATTAACCGTTCCAAAGTAAGTTTGAAACAAACCCGAAATGTATTCCGCCGTTTGGGCTTCGTATGCAGCCTCACGTGCGGAATGCAGGTATAGACTGGGAGTAGTTTCCGATTTTTCCAAGTTTCCGGATCAACCTCCATGGACCTTTTTCACACCAGAGATTCGTTTTGATCTCGCAGCTTTCCGTAAGGAGTCGACCAGCTCTCTGGCGTACAAGGCTTTGTATGCCGAGCTCTGTTCCAAATTCCCATCCTATCAAAAAGTTTTCACTGACGGTTCCAAGTCTGAGGATGGAGTGGCCTGTGCAGCCTACTGCCCTGGGGCTCCTTCTCAGATATTGTTGGAAACATATATACATTCAGATGCTTCTGTCTATTCTGCTGAACTTACTGCTCTAGTACTGGCTTTGAAGATAATCTCCCATTCTTCGAGGAGGGACTTTATGGTTCTGTCGGATTCGCTGTCAGCTTTGGAGGCCATAGCTGGCCGCAACCTTCAGCATCCAGAACTTTTACTTTTTTTTTAACTTTTTAGCAAGTTGAAGGCGGACGGTTACAACATTACTCTTGCTTGGGTTCCTGGCCATGTTGGCATCGGCGGGAACGAAATGGTTGATCGTTTAGCCAAGAACGCCACAAGAGAGAAACTGTCCAACACTTATATCCCCTGCTCAGATGTGAAACCCAAAATTAACGATTATGTGAGAGACCTCTGGCAGGAGGATTGGAACACACAGACGAATAACAAACTCTTTCAGATCCCTCCAAACCTTAAAGACTTCCTCCCATCTACGTCGGGTGGTCGTAAAGAGGAAACGGTTCTGTGCCGGCTGCACACCGGCCATTCGTATTTTACCCATTCTTACCTTTTAAAGAGTGAAGAAGCTCCGTGGTGCATTCCATGTCATGCACCACTCACAATGAAACATGTTCTTTTAGAGTGTTGGGACTTGCACGATGTGAGACACAAACATTTTACAGCGGAGTCCATGAAGATCCTGTTCAGGGATGTCCCGCCTGACGTGATCCTTGGGTTTTTGAGAGAAATTAACATTTTTCATCTGATTTGAGATTTTACGGAAGAAGGATTTTTAACAAAGTTTCTGGTTCGTTTGTAGACGATGTCATTTAACGAGATGTGTGAAAGTTTTTTTTTTTTTTTTTTTTTTTTTTTTTATGACTGGTGAGTTGATTTTAACGTGGTGACAGCCCCGATGTGGCCCTCTGCGGTCGGCTGGGCTATAAGCAACATTATCTTATCTTATCTTTACCCAGATTAAAGAAACCGCTTACAAGACTATGGTCCGACCTATTCTGGAATACGCTTGCACTGTGTGGGATCCGTACACGCAGCGAAACATCGAGAAGATTGAGGCCGTACAACGGAGGGCCGCTCGGTTTGTTGTGAACAGGTATCACAACACGTCAAGTGTCACCGCAATGATAAACAGGCTGGAGTGGCCCTCCTTCAGAACCGCAGGAAAGAGGCAAGGCTGGCGATGCTTCGCAAGATCTTGTGACCAGGCTGTCGTCCCCATATGTAAGAACAAGTTGACACCAGCTCCTGCCAGGCAGAGAAGAGGACACACACAGCAGATCAGCCTCATACAGTGCAGGACACAATACCGACAACATGCGTTTCTCCCAAGGACCATCCAGGATTGGAACGACCTGTCAGAGACGATGATGGATGGAACCCCAGGCACCTTTGGGTCAGGGGTTCCACACAACTAAACCTGAAATGACAAATCTTAGTTAGATAGTATAAGTAGGATTAGGTTGACACCCCATCCCACTCCTTCCTTAGCACTTTTTTTTTTTTTTGGGCCGGGTTCACTCTCAGAGAGAATTTGGATCAGCTAGTCTGGACCTGTCTCCGGATGAAGAGCGAAAAGTAGTAGCCTGCTGATAAAACCCACATAGAGTAGGTATCTCTCCTGTCATTTATATGCATGCATCAGTTGCCCTTGTTTCTCTCACTATCTCAGGCTTTATCTTTCTATCTTGGCCTTTCTAACTCAGCACAACCTCCATAGTACGGCATAATAATCAGCTTGTTGATTGGGGCCGTCAATTGGATGATGATGATGATGACAGTTTTGTGTCATCTGCAAAGACTTTACATGTAGGCCTACTCTTTAATTCTACAGGAAGATCATTTATAAACACCGTAAATAATATTGGTCCCAAAATACTGCCTTGGTATCGACAAGCATAAAACAATTACTGATATCATGTTCGACTTTAATGGTCAAAAATAAAAACTGGGCTCGACCTGACCGAACACACTAAGAAGGGGCATAATAAAGCCGTGAGGCTACGATGAAATAAATCATCGCCACTAAACCTGAAAATGAACAGAAACAATGTTAAAAAAAAGAAAAGGACCAACCGAAAACCTCTCTGTCATCAATTTTGTCCACAATGTTGTCATCTTCCTCTTCTGGTACTATCGGCCTTTCTCTTGATCGACCAAAGATCACTGGGTTTGCATTTTCCAACGTGGTCATGTTGAACACTTTTCAACACGATCAGTACCACGAAGGATGGGGAACACCGGATGTAGGGCCTAGTAATTTTCTGTGGACAGTTACGTCCCTTAGCGGCAACTGCGTCTAAGGACTCGAGTGAAAAGGTCATGCTTATGTCGTGCCGCCGCAGGCGTTGATACTTGAGATTGTATTTAGTGCATTTGGAACAGGTATAATCCTGCAAGTTTTAGGGGAAGACTGGCAGAGAGGGAGGGAGAAGCAGGCTTGGTAATTTCCTTCTGATTAATGGATTTTCCTGGCGAGATCCATAAAATTAACTCTTCAGTCATTACTGTTTTATCTGAAATACTACTTCAAATAGATATATATATGAAAAAAGAAAAAGAAAAATGATAAAAAACAAAAATTAAGAAGTAGAAGATGAAGAAAGAAGAAGGGAAAAAAGTAAACACTACCATAGGAAAGAGCAAAAAGGTTTGCAAAGAAATGTTGCAAACATGTAAGCCTATTTGAAACGGAAACGTGAGACGAAAGGTTTTGTTGTTTTCTTTTATGTTTTTTTTTTCTAACCAAGTAAACTTGTAAGTAATGATAATAATTAAACCATCCCAGAAATGTTTGTATACCGCTTTCCAAAATCTCAAAGAACTTTACAATATTAAGAAGCACACATATGCACACAAGCACTGTCTTCATTCTTCCCACCCCAGGCACACTCTCATCCTTGTCAGATATTACACACACACACACACAGAGTACAATTACCACGGGACAGCACATAAATGAGAAGGGCATCAGGGAAAAGACTGCTTGAGAGAAAATGTTTTTAGAATTAGATTAGTTTTGAAGGATGGGAATGGTGAAGTGTGGCAGATAGAGTTAAAATTATAGAGTAACACTTTGGTTTTAAAAAATATTTCATTATGTATTTATTTGTGTATTTATTTATTTTGCATCATGAAGTACTATGTAATCTTTATCACTGGTTTCAGGACTGATTTGTCATTATTCACCTACCTGCCTTTAACAAGATATTCTGAGAAAAAAAAAATCCAGATTTTAAAGAACTTATGCTTTGTTTAAATGCTGTCTTATGAACTTATGCTTCGTTTATGAACTTATGCTTTGTTTATGTCACCTACTATGTTTATGCTGTACAGATGAAACAGGAGTGGACTTGTAACTGGATATGATGATTCAGCAGACATCTGATTCCAGGAATGGTTATGAACGATGTGACCATGTCTTCATGCCATAAGAAAAGTTACTTCATGCATCTCTGTTTGGCTGTCTGTGTGTTTTTTTTTTTTCTATGCACATTGATTTCATACTAACCAACTTTTTTCTGTTCCTTTCAGTAACCAGGCATGTTGGAATGCACAGTTCATTGTGAGCATTTTGTTGATCCCAGTCAGCAGAATCAGTCGCAATGGACAGGACACTGTTTTCTTCTGTGGTAGGTTTGTCCATCAGTCATGTTATTTTTCACTTCCAATTTTTTGTGTGTCTTGTTTTGTTGATGTTAGCATTTTGTTTATACCTAGTACGAGAGGAAACCAGTTTAGCAAGGAAATGATGCTTCTGTGTTTACACAGAGTTTTATTTGATTTAAAATGTTTAATAATTATTAAAGGTTTATATGAATTAATAATGCTAATGGTAATAATGATTGTTTGTTAAGGGCATTGTATAGAAAAATTATCATGGCGATTCATTAGATGCCATCACCAGTAATTCCCATTCAATCATTCATTCTGCATAACATGTAAAAGGGCACATAAACTAGTATCCATGCATACCCATCTGACACATAGTCATGCAAGCATTATAGTATTAATTATGGAAGAAATGTATTTTCAAACTTGCAGTGATAGATCCTGACTGAGGGATAGAATACACAATATGGTAATAAAAGTTTAGTTTTCTTTTTACATCATTTTGCTACATTAGAACTTGTTTTCTTTTTTTCTTTATTTTTTAAAGAGAAAATATGCTATATGCATGTACAATTTAAAAAAAAGTTCTTAAATTGATAACTGCTCTACAAAGCCTTTGGTTCGGGTTGCTGTCTTCATGAACTTTTAAAACAAAATTAATGTCATTTGGGATAGTTGATGTGTGTGTGTGTGTGTGTGTGTGTGTGTGTGCATGTGTGTGTGTGTGTGTGTGTGTTTGTGTGTGCATGTGTGTGTGTGTGTGTGCTTGACGGCTTCAAGAGGGTGTGGAAACCACAAAAAAGTCGAGGGAATGTGAAAAGACCTTTTCTAAGGCTTAAAAAGTTCTGGGGAAAATGAAAGCCCATGCCAAAAAGCTCCTTGGAAAATACTGAAAAGTCCTCTTTTTTTCTTTCTTCCTTTTTTTTCAAAAAGTTGTAAACATGCTTTCAGGTCAGCAAAATTCTGAACCCAGTTCTCCACAGTGAATGAGGAAGAAAGAGGAGCAGAAGAAAAAGGTGCTTACACTCTCTGACATGCTGCTTGCTTGCTGCATGGATTATTTCCCCTTTCATACATGTCGCATTTGAAAGTTCTGTTTTGCAGTGAACACATGCACAGCAAAGATGGGGTTAGATGACTGCATTTCATAATTGCTGGATTCCAAAGAAAGACTTCAAAGACCGGTTAGATTCTTCCACAGCTGGCTCATTAAGTTCCAAGCAAGCTGTACGTACAGTGGTATGTGTGTGTGTGTGTGTGTGTGTGTGTGTGTGTGTGTGTGTTTTGACATTAAAGGATACTGAGTTCAGCATATTCACTAGTTTATAGTGTATTGATACTGAACTGTATACTGACCAGCTCTCATTAATGTCAGCAAACTAAAACAGTTTTTCATTAATTCCATAGTTAGCGTTTTTAACATGAGCAACAATCCAATGAACTTATTGTACCTGAACGTTGATGTTCAATGAGAGGTTTGTTGATAGCGTTGTCTAAAATAAGGTGTTAGTTTTCTATGGGATGGGTTACATTACTTTGGGAAAATTGCACATGCTTAGATTAGAAGCATTTTCCAGTAGAAAGGAAGAGGAACACCTCATTGAATTTTTTTTTCCCATTTCAGTGTCATAATAGAAGATATAACCCAAGTACTGATGAATGAAGCTTCACCATGGGCCAGTTTAAGTTCCCGAACGTCGAAGAACCATCCTTACGGGTAAAGGGCCAGACGCTACTTCATGTCCATCTTCTGCTGCTTCTTCCACTTTTTTTGGCTTTGGTGTCACACCTGCACCGCCATCCTTGTCTCCAGAAGGCCACAGAGTGTGCATTTCTGAGTGAGTTCTTCATGGGGGTTTTACCTCCTGCTGTGTGCTGGTTGTGTCACGGGCTTCTTCAGCCTGTTAACTGTGTGCAAAATGCAAAAAAAAGCAAGTCATCAAGGTTTTTTTGTTCCTATCTGTAATGTTTGTCATTGTTATTTGATGATGCAAATCTCTGCTGCCATCGCTGGTCACATCATGTAACAAGTGCTTCAAGGGTGAGCTGATGTCCTTACTGAATTCCCCCTGGCATGACTATTACCTGACAGACGAGGCAAAGGACTGCGTGGATCATCTTCAGGCAAAGTTTGAATGTTTGGCCTGAGCAGTGATGCCGAGTGGTTGCCTTGTCTGTGAACGCCCGCCTTCCTTGTATCCTTCATCCTGCTTGTGTTCCTCTGTCAGTGATGTTTGTACTGTGAGAAGTGCTCCTCAATAACGGCTCCCCCCTTGTGTATGTACACAATGTTTCTTGTCACAATGTTGTCCTCAGCTATCTTTTTGACACATTGCTTATTTCCTCGCATCCTGGGCCCCGTGCTGTCTCTAGTTGAGGTTTTTTGCTGGTGCGGCTGCCATTTACATCTTGCACCACATCGACAATCGCTCCCCGGTAGGGGCGTATTGGTTGGATCACCACCAACTGAGGATGCTGCGGCACCTTCAGGGCCAGCACAGACAGAGCTACAGAGCGAGGAAAGACTGGCGCGAGTGTGTAGGACAGCAGAATGTGGGAACATGCAGTCAGATACTCGTGATGAGACTGTTATGCAATTTGAAAAAGAAGAAAGAGAGAAAGAATATGTGGTTGTGGATTTGTTCATAACAATTAGAAACATCAAAATGTACTGACCTTAGGGAGTTGAACTTTGGATAGTTCGTTGCTGCAGTTAAACAAAAACAGAGAGATGTGTGAGATCTGTATGCGCAGATTATCAGATGGGCCTTATTGTAAAGCTCTTATCATCTCTAGTTGTGAAATAGGATGATAAGTTAAATATTTGAGATGAAAATGGTTTTGTCTTGTTTTGTTTTTAATGAATTTTGGAAGGACGCAAGATCATGACAGGGGACATGCGTCCTGCATTCAGGACTGTGTCTCGTATGCATGTATTCCACAGAATTATGTAATGTGCAAGATTATAAAGAAATTTGTGCCAATAAAATAACAACACTTTTGATAATCTATATTGACACAACATGCAGATCAACTTACCTGTTACCAAAGTTAAAAGAATGAAGCCAGTTTAAATGAAGATACTTTATTTTAGAACTTCTTCATGTAATGTTCTAATAAAATCCAGTTTGAAAGAACAGTGGTCTAACATGACCTACAAGTTCATACATTTTTAGATTTCTGTATAAACAAAAATGTTTAAACAATCAGTTCTCCAAAAGGAGTGTAGTTTACTATCATTCATAGTGTTGAAAATCCAGGATTCAGAACTTCAATTCATATGTCTCTTGAAATCTTTCTGTTTGTGGCCCCCAAATGTTTATGTATAGATTTCCCTCCTCCTCCCATTTTGTTGACTAGGGTGTAGCTTTTCAAAATTGCAAGTCAAACTAAAATGATAAACCTGTGCTTTCCAGAAAGCACTTTTGTGTTCACACTTTCCTTCATTCATATATTACTAGTTCACCACACATTTAAAGAATTCAGTTTTGAACAATTTTTGTGTTCTATAAAGTCATTCACAATTTCAATAGATCCCATACAGAATTTTGAAATGTTTTTTCATTTGACCTTTCTGCAGTTCATAGAATCACATCCAGTGGTACGCCATGTCTATACACAAGTTGTGTCACAACAGAAGATGCTGCATTCTTGAAAGGTACCCATCTGCTTGCTTCATTGTCTTTCAGCCTTTGAGCAGTGGAATCTTTTGATGCTAGCTGAAGAGGATGAGAGCAGCAGATGACCAACTTGTCACGTGTGTTCCTAATTTGTTCCATTCCATGGTTGTAAAATTCTAAGCTCTTAACTAGACAAAGCTTTGTATCTACTCTGAACCTGGTGAGAATTAGTAGGTTTTTTTGTGACATGCTTTGAGCATTATTTTATCTAACCATCTGACTGGCATCCCAGATGTCTATTTTTGCCTCATTTTTTTTCTCAAGGGCCTCAAAACTTTTTACCTTTCTAGCTGTCATAAGTGTAGAGGGTCTCAGAGAACTGCTGGAAAAGATGTTACCATTGGCCAGTCACCCAGAGCTGGAAGTTTATGTATGAAATTGCTTTTTTAAACCGATGTAGCTGTTGTGAACTTCTCTCTTTCTTCTGAGGAGATTGTCGTACTCGTAGTCATGTCTGCTGAAGTGCTGTTTTTAACTTTGCTCCTTTTTCTGTTGAGATTGTCACAGTCATACCTGCTGAAGTTAAGATTGTCATAGTCATACCTACTGAAGTTAATTTAAAACCTAGGTGCTTTGATTTCTCACCAGATTTTTGGGGCAGATTTTCTGCATGGATTAAAAAAACAACAAAAAAACCTGTTACGAAACAATTACGACTACCTCTTACATATTATGTTCACAGTCCTGTAATGTTTGTTTTTGCATATGACAATTTTCTACAGAAGATATTGATATAGCCCCTGCCTCTCAATGTAGAAGAAATGGTTTTCTTCAGACTTATGAAGTATCTTGGACAGTTACATTTATTACTGTAGAACAGGTTAAGCAGTATAACTGACCTTTCCACATAAACTGTAAACATGTTCTGTATTCTTCTGATGCAGAATAATAAGAAGCTTGCCTTAACTCAGCTGATGCTTTGTAACACACTTTTTTAATCGGTTGTATTTCAAGTGTGAGGTTTTCCGTTTTGAAATGTTCACACCAAATTGCAGTGCTGGTCTTCAGGGGGATTAGAGGGATGTATTAATGTCAAGCAGAATGAATGATCTGGCTAACGCATATAATACACAAAAAGATGGTGACTATTTCCTCCGGTTCATGAAATGTTTTATATATCACCCTCTATCTTCAGCTTTGTAAAATAAAAAAAAATTATGTAATCAAGGTGCCCTTTCAAAGCCTTTTCTACTTACCCCCATTGAATTCCAAACTAATATTCATATGGAAATTCAGAACCTTGAACTGTGTCTGGAATGAATTGATGATTTGAACTAGTATTATTTGTTAACAGACCGACATCTGATATTATTTCTTTCCAGACAGACAGTTGGTCTTTTGTTTTATTTTTTTGTTGCACATGGTTTATGCACATACCATTTAGATTGTACTTTGCATTTTCTTCTAGTTCTAGGCTTGATCAGTCCAGGGATGTTTCTGTCAACCTCAGTAGAAGCGGCCACATTTCTGGGTCATGATGTCCAACTGTTTTCTTCTCTGCATCTGTGGCCTTGCAGTTGATACCATTTTCAAAATGTCTTGGGGGTGTACAGGGGGGGAATTTTTAATCACTGTGTTGACTGTGTAAGCTTAAAGCATTTCCAAAGTTGTTAAATGTATCAATAAAGGCAAATGCGGACATTATGTCGAAACCCAAAAAAGCTTTGTCTCAGGAATATCTGCTATCAAACAAATTTTGGCCACTCAATGTATTCCTTTGTTTTCGCATTATAAAGAGATAATGTACCTTTTAGCACTATGCCTGCAGTGTCTTTGATTTCGGACAACACTTTGCTGGCACTGTGTAGCAACTCCCACTTTTGTTCCTGGGACACACTTCCTGATTCAACTCAGGTCAAGTCAAGTCAAGAACACTTTATTATCTCCAAAGAGAAATTAAGAGTTGCCATAAAAACAACAAATCATATATCACATATCACTCCCACCTATCCACCCACCCACCACACACTCGCGCACACAGAATAATGCACACACACACACACACATATATACAAACAAGCTTTCTGAACTTGATCTTATTGAAAGTTTAGTTATGATTCAGGAATTTGAAGGAATTGGGAACAAAACTGTTTTTGGGTTCTATTTGTCTTGAAATTTGGAATCTTTGTCCAGAGGGCAGAGCATTGTAGTTTTTTGAAAGAACATGAGAACTGTCGGCAGCAATGTTCACAGCTTTTTGTCTGACTCGACATTCATACAATTTATCCAGCTGTTCTTGATTTTTGCCAATAATCTTTCCACATGTATTCACCACTCTGTTTAAAATGTTTTTGTTTTTCATGCTAAGATTTCTAAACCAGCATAAAAAGCCGAAGGACAACACTGATTCTACAAAACAATGATAAAACATATTTAAGATGTCCTTTTTAACAGCAAGAAACTGAAATTTCTGAAGACAGTATATTCTAGATTGGCATTTTATGCAGATAAATTGAGCATTTGCATTAAAATTCAGCTTATTATATAGAATAGTACCCAGATACTTATATTTACTTACACGTTACACTTTGGTGTTTTCAAATTTATACAAGTGATGGACAGGAGCTGGGTTTCTACGAAAATGAATTACCTTCTCCTTTGTCTTACAAACATTCAAATCTAGACAGTTCTCTTTGCACCATGTACAAAAAACGTTCCACCTCTTGAAAATAATGAGTGATGGTTGATAAAGCATTAACTGCTGCCAACAGCACTCATGTTTTGTATGGATTTTAAGGTCAGAACTTTTTTTTGCTGTTTTGTCAATGATTGTCTGGATTTTGACATAATTTAAATGTGGCCCATGAATAGCTGAATTTTTCAGTTTTCTGTCTTTTGACACATGTTGTCTGTTTCGTTTATCACTTGTCCATGTTTTGTGGTTTTAAAGGATTTCTCCTAATCTTTTTTTATTTTACTGTTCTGAGGTCGTGCAGATTTCCGTTGTTTGGCAGAGTCTGCTCATGTTTTGTAATTGTATCCAGACTGTCAATTTTATCTCTTGCTTCTGAAGCTGAGACACTGGTAGTATAAAATCTGGCTTTCTTTCTCTTTTCTTCTGTGAAAGAGAGGCGTAGAAGTCTTTGATTTTGTTCTTTGAAGAAATTCCATTTCATCAGCAGAATAGTTCATGTTCAAATCGAGAATTTGCTGTTTGTTGACCCACCATTAGATTTTCTTCTGCTGAAGACTCTTTTCATCATTTTTTCAACATCAGAATTTTTTTAACATCAGCCATTTTTTTTGGACTGATTCTGAACCTTGTCGATTCACTGACTAAAAAGGAACACATTTTTCCAGTGGGAGTGTTACCTGTCAAATATATATATATATATATATATATATATAACACACGGTGGCGTGCCCAAATTGTATACCCTGAGGAGAGCGCTTTTAGCTTGAAACAAGCTTGTAGGTCTTACCTTTTTCATTTTAAAACCTTGTTTTAAACTGGTATATATATATATATATATATATATATATATATATATATATATATATATATATATACTTAGCGCCATTAAAAACGCACGGGTCAGAAGAACAAAATAACTCGACAGAGGTAAATCAGTTAGGGGTATCAGCACATGTTGTAACTCGACAGAGGTAAATCAGTTAGGGGTATGAAAACTTTAATGTTGAATGACAAAGTCATGAACAGAAAAGAAGTGCGCAATGGACAACATGTGCTGATACCCCTAACTGATTTACCTCTGTCGAGTTATTTTGTTCTTCTGACCCGTGCGTTTTTAATGGCGCTAAGTATATATATATATATATGATTTAAGAGGTAAGGTATACAAGGTAATGTAGCTTATACTAGCCAGCCGACCGCAAAGGGCCACATCAGTGATTTAAGAGACAGAGTCAGTCACTTAGTAATAATTCTTAATGATAGAGTTTAGAAAACCAATTGAAAAATACACTTTGATTTTAAAAAAAAAGTTTTATTTTTCTGACACACATCGTTCGACTGGGCCTATGGATATGGTCTTCTGTGCATGCACATCTTGTGTATCACATAGTTCTGTGGATCGGAATTATAAGAGAAGGATTTTGTTTGTGCACGTGCCTGTGTGTGTGTATGTGTGTGTGTGTGTGTGTGTGTGTGTGTGTGTGTGTGTGTGTGTGTGTGTGTGTGTGTATGTGCATAAGCAAGATGCGATGTTGAGGAAACAAGCCATTAATTAAGATTTTTAAATTGAGATTCCATATGTGTGTATACATATGAATATATAAAATGATATTGAAACCTTGAATCATAAAGGAAATGTAGAAGTTCAGGACAAGGACAAACTAATATGCAATATTGCTCTGTTATGATCATCTTCACTTTTCTTAATACACTCACATACACACACACATATCCACGCACACTCACACGCTCTCACTTTCTCTCTCTCTCTCTCTCTCTCTCACTCTCTGTCTCTCTCTCTCTCTCACACACACACACACACACACACACACACACACACACACACACACACACACACACACACACACACACACAGATTTGTCCACTTACCTTCATTCAGCGAAGAGACTACATTCCAGTTTTGAGGGGGGGTGGGGGTAAGTAACCTGTCAACCTATACATCGTCCACAATAGTCAATGCAACTATCACTATGGTTGTATTTCTGTAGTGATTTAACTATAGTTTCAAGATGAGAATGCAACTTTCGGGCCGCTTTCAGAGTGTTCATAATTTTGTTTGGAAAGGAGCCTTTGATGGAAGAGCGGGGTGACGGGAAGGAAGGAGGATGGGGCTAGGGGGGGGGGGGGGGGGGGGAGGAGGAGGCAGCAGGAACCACAGTCCTTTCCTAGCTTGGCTGTTATGTTGGAAACCAACTGTTTTTCCAAAATATGTCGTCTATCTAAAATTTTCATTTCTATGGATTTGTCCCATATGGTATTGATGGTATCATGCATACGTACTCTTGCTTGTATCTTAAATGTTCTTAAGAATGAATGTTCTCCAGAGGAATGTGAAAATATTAAAAAAAAAAAGGATGAGATGGTTCATTGCTTGTCTCGCTTCTTCTCTCCTTGACACAGACTCTGTCTCTCATTCTCTTTCTGAGTTTCTGTCTCTGTCTCAGTCTGCCTTTCTGTCTGTCTGTCTGTTTCTCTCTCTCTCTCTCTCTCTCTCTCTCTCTCTCTCTCTCTCTCTCTCTCTCTCTCTCTCTCTCTCTGTCTTCTTCATCTTTCACCTCCATCCTGTTGTTGGATACAGTGAGAATATTCTCGACTTTGTTGGTTCATTTAAGTACCTTTGTTGTTTTTTGTTTGTTGTTTTTTTAAAAAATCAGAATGGAAGCTTTTTAGGAAAGAAATATGTTTATGAACAAGCACAAAAGACAGTGTTTGCTCTCTCTTTCTCTCTGTCTCTCTCTTTCTCTCTCTCTCTCTCTCTCTCTCTCTCTCTCTCTTTCTCTCTCTCTTTCTCTCTCTCTCTGTCTGTCTTCTTTTTCCTCTTCTTCATCATCCTTCCCCTCCCTCCTGCTGTTGTTTGATATGCTGAGAATGTTCTCGAGGTTGTTGGTTCGTTTATGTACTTTGGTGTGTTTTTAAAATCAGAATGGAAACTTTTCCAAAGAAAAGAAATATGTTTATGAACAAGCATAAAAGACAGTGTTTGCTTTATAATGTACAGCAAAAACAACAACTTCCCAGTGGTGTAATTTTATATCTTTTTGCAAGGAATTGTAATTCCAGTCTTGTTTATGGTTGTGAGATTTTGGGATGTGAAAATGTAATGATTTTAGAAAAAAATTGGAAGTTGAATATTTCAAATATTTATTCTTATTAAGTAAAAATTCTGTGACTCATTTAATTTATGGAAAAACAGGTTTTTATCCTGTTATGTTTTCATTAACTGTAGAAATACTCATTTTTGGTCAAATATCGTGTCACCAACATCCAAAGATAAATACACTGTTCTGCTAAAATGTATAGGTTATATGTCATGGGCAATTGGCATTCACCTTGTACTGAATTTGTAAAGGAGATACTAACTGAAAGTGGGTATGACTGCGTTTAGGCACAACTGTCTTTTACTCATAGGAAAGTATTTTAAAGGAATGCTCAAGCATCATTACAAGATGATTACAAATGATTGTGGTGGGAAGCCATACAAAATGGTAGTAAGTGTTATCATCATAGACATTACGAAAAGTCATTTGAAGGAGAAAATTATATAAATTCTCTTCGAAATGCATATATTGTCAAACTTATGAATTTTAGACGATGTAATCACAAACTATCTATTGAGACAGGAAGAAAATATGGAATGAAGGATACAGATGGTTTTGAAAAGATTGAAAATGAACATCATTGGTGATGAATATCATCATATGATTGAGTCAGATGAGTGCCCCATATGTGATATATTACTAAAACAGTATTAACCTATTTATTATTGGGATAGCAAGTCTGTATTCACTTCTGTAGACTGTCTGGAGGTGAAAAAAGTTTTTTTTTGAAAATTGCAAAATTTCTGAAAAACCCCCCATAAAGTTGTTTAATTTTTCCCCTCTGTATTTTTTAAGGTAATTTTTTGAATGTGTATTTCGTGTATTTGACAAAGAAATGTTGTGTATGTTCACAAAGAAACAGTTATGTTGCACACAAAGAAGTGTTTATGCTGTCATTTCACTGGTTTCTTTATTTGTTAACCTCCATACCCAAAAGAGGAGAAAGGATAAAAATCAAATTCAAGTGTGTGCACATGCATGATTATGCGTGTGCACACGTGATTAAGTGCAACTGTGATTAATGCATAATAATGTGCACTTATTTGTTACTTGGAATACATTTTTATATGATTATGTATAGCTCTATTGAATGAAGATGTGTGCATGTCTGCGTCATATGACATGGTCTGCCTCAAAGGAATCTGGTATCTTTTTTTAATTTCATGTACCAATGTTTTTTTTTTATTTTCCTGGGTGGAAACAATGCTAAATCTCTCAGAATGTATATGATGCTAAACTGAAAAAAGGCGTACAAATGAAATCATAGTTTAACACTGTTAAGTTCTATAATATGAAATAATTATGCAATGATTGCCAGTTTGGTATAGATTGAACAGCTGGATTTGTACAGGCCAAGATGAAATGTATTGACAAAGTTGTTGTTTACATTGTTTGCATAATGAAAAAGAATTGTCTAAAACTTGAACATTTCCAATTAATTTTTTTTAAAAAAGAAAAAGAGATCAGTGTGGACGATGATGGATTCTCCCGTCATGTCCAACGGATGAGTAGGCAGGCAGGTCATCTGCTGATGCGGGTCCTCATGTGGAAATGAAGACCAATTCTTGAGGGAAAGTCTTCCACAGATGCTGCATGAGATGGAGTCCTACAAGGATTGGCCCTGTCTTCTCTGATTCCTCCTTTCCTGGATGGCGGCTGCTCTGCTGCGCTCAAATGTCTTTGTGCCCTGGGCACACTGTTGCTTCCACTGTGTTCTGTCAAGGGCGACATCTTTCCAGAAAGCAGTGTCAATCTTGCAGCTTCTGAGTTTGGCCTTCAAGGTGTCTTTGTTTCTATTGAGAGGCCTTCCTTGGTCACGTTGTCCTTCCTTCAGTTGTCCATAGAGCAGCATGTTTGGAATTCTGCTGTCCTTCATATGGACAACGTGTCCTGTCCATCAGAGCTGGCTTTTGATGAGTATACACTCAACGCTGGGTAAGCCACACTTCTTCAGGACTTGTAGGTTGGACACTCTGTCTTGCCATTTGATGCTTCAAATCTTGTGCAAGCATCGTTCTTGCTCGCTGGGTTGAGCACTTCTATTGCCCTTTTGAATAGAGTCTTGTCAATATCTGAAGAAGCGACCGCAGTGCTCCCACAACTGCCAGTGCAGGTATCTCTGGCAGACCAACCCTCCAGTGCAGAGACTGTGAAGGCTCTGAAGCAGACCACGTCCAGTAAACCACCAGGAGGAGATGGAATTCGAGCAGACATCTACAAGAATGGAGGCGAGGTACTCCTGGAAAAGCTGACCAACCTCTTCCAGTCCATATGGGAAAAGGGAGAAGTGCCCCAAGATTTCAAAGACACCTCTATTGTACACATCTACAAGAGGAAGAGTGATAAAGCATCCTGTGACAATCATCGTTGGATTTCCCTCTTGTGTGTCGCAGGAAAGATTCTTGCAAGGGTTATCTTGAACAGACTCATCACCCAAATAGCAGACTCCATTATCCCTGAATCACAGTGCAGGTTTTGCACAGGCAGGGGCACAACTGACATGGTATTTGCTGTTTGCCAGCTATAGGAGAAGTGTCGTGAGCAAAATCAGGAGCTCCACGTGGTGTTTGTTGATCTCACCAAAGCCTTCGATACCGTTAATCAGACTGGCTTGTGGAAGGTGCTTCACAAGTCTGGTTGTCTGGAAAAGTTCGTCTTACTGATAGTTGCATTCCATGATGACATGCAGGCGAAGATGCAAGAAATGGGGATACCTCTGACCCATTCCCAGTGAAAAACGGAGTGAAACAGGGATGCATCTTGACTTCCACCCTCTTTTCCATTTTGTTTGCTGCAATGCTGATTGATGCATTCTGAGTGTGGACTGTAGTACCTGTCTAACTAGACTCGAATTGTCATCACCCGTTAAACTGTTATAAACACATTTTCTACTCACTGCTTTGTCTGTTGATAGCTTCTGTTTAAAAGAACAAAACTACTTGTTGCTATTAGCTAATGTTTTTTTTTATTATTCAGAAACAAGGCAGGCCTTGTTGCTTAGGCAGTACATCCCTCAAAATTTTCGTGTTTTTTTTTCTTTCTTTTTTAGTGTCTCTCCCACCTCATCCCATCTACCCTCTAAAGAGCCATCCACTCCAAATGCATCAAGACACTCTAGTCCTACTCAGTGTTTGTGTACTATGGTTTAATTTTACATGTTCTGTGATCAACGGTGATTACGGTCTTGGCTGTCTGTAAACTGTATGTATGTTTGGCACCACTATTTCACGTTGTTACTCTGCCGGTTTTTTTTTAATGTGTTTATCATTTCTGGTATTTTATTTACTTAGTTTTTATTGCAGCCTGACGTAATGGAAAATAGCATTGTTACATTTAGAGAAGGGAATGGGGGACTTATTCGCCACTCTCCCCTCCCTGAACTTTTTTCTCACAGAGTTTCAAATAGCATGGTGTGCCTGATGATTTATTATATATACTGTCTCATAGCCTTTCAGTCTCCTTTTTCGTCCGTGAACCTGGGCAACGGTTTTTAATTTGCCTTGAATACAGTGTCTTGTATGATGAAATGTTTATTTTCTTCGCCAAATTATCTTGTGATAAAAATGCCTTATAATCAAAACATCTCCTTGCTGCTCCACCCCTTTCCCTTTAGAAAGACATAGGTTTGATTTCCATGTCAAATTGTCTTTCGTAATGTCAGTACTTTTAGTTGTTTATGAAGTTTTCTTGAGATGTCTTGCATATTGATCAACTTTCTCTGTGTTTCTGTGACCTATTATGAATATCTTTTTTAATTGACATCACTGACTGTGCCATGTGTGATTAACATTAAAAAAAATTCAAGTCAGCTGTTGCTGCTATAAGGCAGTTTATTGCAGTGATTATTACTTTGTGTTTTGTAACCTGTCTCATATTGTTTGATCTTTTTTAGCTGTAGTATGTATTTCACATGGACCAGTATAACTCTCTCTGTGTGTGTGTGTGTGTGTGTGTGTGTGTGTGTGTGTGTGTGTGTGTGTGTGTGTTTGTGCAAACGTGTGCGCATGGTGATGTAAACAATTTCACTTCCTTTGAGGAGGTAGTTGCGTGGATGGCAAGTCCTCATACAGACCAGGAAAAGAAAAGGGATGCTCTGGGGTTTTCTTACTGCACAACAACATACCCAGAAGTTGACTAACTAGAATGCTGTGTGTAAGGCTGGCTGTACAGTAAACAATACAGAAGTGGCAACGTTGCACACTATTCTGCCTATAGCCATAACGTAAGAACAACAGACTGTAAAAGCTTGATATATGTCAAAGTAATTCATCCATAGTGAAAGCATCAGGCTGTTTACCTCCATCCAAGTTTTCCGAGATGCCATCCACAAGTCTGATGAGGAGAATTCCTCCACTCTGCTGTTGTCTGAATCCATACTGCTGTTTATAGTTTACCTCAGCAGTGTCAGTTGTGAGATCCTGAAATACGGTTTTCTTTGTAAGCTGACCTTGAGAATTTTTATTTTAATTACAGTGTGTTTTGTTCAGCCATTTCTTGTACCAGTTGTTGTTTACCAAGTGGTGTAAAACCAGCTGTACTGTTATACGTCTTGAGAGGTTGACATACACATGTCAGTGTTACAGACAGAAGTGGTGTAGTAGGTGATGACTTTGCCGGTGTCAGTTGAGCAATACAGTTTTTTTTTTTTTTGCTGTTTGTAGTTCAGCTAAGATGGCAGCATTTTTTTCTGTCCTGTTTCTTATGCTGTCGATGATTTCATTTATTAGATTGTTGGTGTTTTCATTGTTATTGAATTGCTTTTACAGCTGATGAAAGTTCTTGTTTTGGCATCAATAATGATTCTGAATTATTGATAGGTTAGTTTCAAAACCGGCAGCCATTTTGCACCGAATATGAGAAGATAGGTGGTTTCTTGTTCTTCATTTTCATTGTCCTAAATGTTGTTTGTTTTTGCCTGAAGAAGACCCAAGAGGTCGAAATGCATTGTGTTTTTTCCTGTAAATCTAAATCTGTTTGTCTGTATCCTGTGGTGGAACTAATAACGTTTCCTTTTGAAATTTATTGATAGGTTATTGTGCCACTCTGTTCGAATGCTCTTCATTCCTCTACAGTTATTTTGTCTGTGTGATCTTATATAGAAACTCTGTAGGAACCACACACTTTGGTGTTATTCACTTTATATGTGTGTCCGAGAGTGTTGCTCAAATTTCCTGACTAATGCTGTAGATATCTGTTATCTCTTAGGCCTGGCTGACACTGGAATATAATTGTGAAGGTGAAAGCCCTGCCATGCAGTCTGGGGCACGGTGGAACTTTTATTGCATCATTTTCATTACACTTATTTATCATTTTCTGCAGCATATTTTTTTTTTTAATATTATAAACTCTCCATATCTATGCCTGTAATGAGTTCATTTCAGAGTCTTTAGTGTCAACAAGTTACGACTGTCATCAGATGGTCATGGCGGTACCCTCTAGACTAGGAATGCTTGCATATACTGCTCTTTAGCTCAGCAATCATTGTCATCAGTGGGAACTTAATATGGCCTGTTATGGTGGATCAGATCAGGCACCAGCGGACATCACCAAAGGACTTGGTGCAGTATCTTCTCTGGCTGGTTGCCTCAAGATTTCCCGATGCTGATAAAACCAATGGATTGATGGCGTTGGCATGTGCCTTAACGAAACATGACTGTGGTAGTGCTGCCATGGAGAAAGCCGAATGAGCAGTGTGAAAATAATGCCAGTGAGAAGGCATGAAGCCAAAAACGGCACCGCCACCTCTCCTCCATCCCTCTACCTCAGTTCTTCCCTTCCCATCCCCAACCCCGGCCTCTTGGAGGAAAGGGGAGGGGAGAACATACTTACTCCAAAGGCTTCAGGTGTTACTGCAGCTGATTTCTTGTCATTCTGTCGGAACGTTTTCTTTGATTTGTGCATTAGTTTCATTCTTTGAGTGACAAGGGCAGTGATCACCTTTTTTGGTTTGTTTTTTGAATGTTCACAATGTTGATGATTGAGAACGATTGAAATAGTGTTGTAATGTTTTAACTCAAGAATTTATAACTATTATTAAAGGGAGGTTTTACTCTGAAACATATGATTGGCGCATAAAGTAGAAATCATACAGCACAATCCAGGCAAACAAAATATGCACTTAAAAGTCATTGGGCATGGACAAATTGCCCAACCACCAAACTGGACAAAAACAGAGATAATACTTGTACATTCAAGGGAAACAATCGTGCTATTTATGTGTGATATGTTATGTCCCTTTTCTTGCTTAGGTCCACTATACTTTTTAGTGTGTGTGTGTAAAGTGTGTGTGTGTGTGTGTGTGTGTGTGTGTGTGTGAGAATTTTGACAGAACTGCTGCATGTACATTTGAGTGCCTTTGTGTAATCATGCTGTGTTACGAGGATGAAAAATAAAATTATCTTTTTGAGATCTTTCTGTTCACTGTTCATGGTTGAGTTGTTTTATTTTGTTTTGTTTTGATTTTTCATCCAGCTGTGGCAACAGTCAACCTTGTCTGTTTTGTCAAAGAGTGTGACATTAGAGGGACTGTTTTCCGTCCAGTGTGGCAACAATTGTCCTTTTCTGTTGTTTCACAGATTTTGAGAATTTGAGGAATTTCTTCTTTTTTTTCATCCGGCTGTAGCAACAAGCATCTTTTCTGTTGTTTCACAGAAAGAGAATTAGTGGGATTCTTTTCTTTGTTTTTTTTTTTTTTTTTTGTCCAATGTGGCAATAATCATCTTTTTCTGTTGCTTCACAGAATGTGAACATTTACATATCAGACATTATAATTGCCATTCCATTAACTGTATATGAATGACCTAAGATGTACTGCTAATAACAAAGAACCCTTGATTGCATACACTAAGACATAGTAACACAATGTAACTTTCACTGCAATGATAGGGAAAATTAAAAAATTATTATTTTCTTTTCAAGGCCTTATTCACTAGTGATTTTTGGTCATTATGATTTTTTGTGAAGCTGTGACAAACACAAAAAAAGATGCTGTCCAGTACGGCAGAGCGCATGTATTTTTTTTATTCAATTATATAAGCATTTATCTCCATACCAGTGCATACTTCAACGAGCTAACAGTGTCAAATAAGTAAACGAACAGTACAGGAATCCCCCTTTCCCTCTTTCCACTTTCAAATCGTGGCGCTGTGTTATTTCTTCTGACAATCTATTCTTCTGAAGTCTTCAGAGTAATACAGTGAATTTTGTTTGCCTGTTTTATTTATCGGTTTTGAAGCTTTCAAATTGTAATGTAGGCCTGTGTGATCTGTTTGCCTTGATTTACAGCCATATTTTGGAAACACTTTTCTTTTAATCATTTTTATAAAAGTATATGACAGCCAGGGAAACGAGCTTGATTACTGCCTATCTATATGGACGCTAATGTGTTTGTGCGGATATGGGTAGGTGGGTGGGTGGGAGAGAGAGAGAGCAAGAGAAACTCATCATGCCGGACATAACAAAGCAAACAGATTGCAATTCATTACAACCGGCATGTCAGTTGTAATGAAATCTGGATATAACAAAGCCATGTTGAATGTCCCCAGCGACTTGTATAAGCGGCTTTGATTGTATATCTATCTATCTATCTATATGCATATATATATATACATATTATATATATATATATATATATATATATATATATTATATATATATATTTTATATTATATATATATGGATAAAAACCAAGTCTTTTGTACCCTGACCTGCAGCTGTACATAAACAAAAATTTCTGAAAATAAATTGAAATCTGAAGACATGAAAAGACTGTTATTTGCATTCCTATCTTTTGCTGTGTTTGGTTTTACTATTATTTGTTTTACAAGGTGTGGAGCCCAAGACATCAACAAAAGCATTCTTTTTTACACACACACAAAACACACGCACGCACGCACGCACGCACGCACGCATGCACGCATGCACGCACGCACGCACGCACGCACGCATGCACTCACGCACGCACGCACTCGCGCACACACGCACACACACACACATGCACACACTTTTTTCCCCTTTCTGTTGGTTTAAGTTATTGTTGCTGTTGTTGCTTTTTTTTCAGTTAGCTTTGATTGATATTTTTGCATGAGATGTGCTTTGTAAAAGTGCCTTTTAATTGGTATTGGAGAAATTCTTTTCCAGGTCTAGTTTTCAAACCATTTCACCTAAATTGATGCATATTTCCACACACACACACAAACACCACACACACACACATACGTCTAATATCACTCAAAGTGAACAGGCGTTAAACAGAAGAACGAACGAACACACACACACACACAACACACACACACACACACACACACACACACACGAACGCGTGCGTGCGCTTGCGCACACAGACACCCACCCACAGACACACAGCATGCACACACCTACACACACACACACACACACACACACACACACACACACACACACCATTCTTAGCCTCCCACCCCTCCTTTCCCCACTCCTCCTGTCTCATCATTCTACTCCTTTCCCTTTCTGCCCTGTATTATCTTTCCTCCTCCACATCCCAGTGTATGTATATTGTACATTTTTGCTCTGTGTGTGTGTGTGTGTGTAATGTGGGACTTCAGTATCGGTTAAGATGTATAATATTCACAGACCTGCATACACATGATATAATTGATGACCTGTTTTTATTGGTGTGTGTCGATGTATAATTATACTGATGCTTTTGTATTATATTTCAAGGGAAAAAGAAACAACTTCTTACCGGCCGATATGTTTGTCTGTGCTTCATATGGCTTTACAATGTTATGTATTTATCGAAAACCAGTTTGTTAAAATGGACACAAGTCCAGGTGCATGTGACATCTCAAAAGAATTAAGAGACTGGGCAGGAAAATGTTTTTGAAAAACTTAAGAAAAAGGAAAAGAAAATGGAAAACAAAGAAAGAAACAAAGAAATCAGAAAAAAGAACAGCAGCAACCAAAAAATTCTATATCAACAACAAAACCATGTGGTGCCGAAACAGATTTGTGTGTGTGTGTTATTTCAGAACTATTTTGTCATCCTTTTATGAATACGTCCGGTTGTTGGTTGCATGTGTCGAAAGGTTAATATGTTTTGTTTTTTTAAAATTTATTTTCGCTGATGCCAAGATACCCTCTAATTGAATTATTCCATTCCAGATCTCAAACTGTGTTGTGTCATCAATATTTACGGATTTCGACCGCAAGTTGGTGAAGATATTGTACTGGCTGACTTGTACTTTAACGCAGTGCATGTATTTCTTGATCATGTTTGTGTGAAATAAACATTCCATTTTACCGGTTAAGATCGATGTTACGGTTGATTTTTTTTGTATCCTCTCTCTCTGTCTCTCTCTCTCTCACTCATTCCCTGTACGTGTGTGTGTGTGTATGTGTGTGTGTGTGTTTTACTATTCTTACTCATTTTTGTTATAAAAAACAAACAAACAGAGAAGAGACCAGTAAACAGACTAAGACTGGGATGTGGATGATTTTTTGTTGTTTAGGTCTTAGCTCATCATGAAAGTGGCACGTAAACATTGCACTGGGTATGAAAAAAAACATGGTAGAAATAAAAGGGACGTTGATTACAACATTGTGCACCAGAAATTTTGTTCCCATGGGTATGCTGGGAGCTATTTCAGTATGAAGTGTATCCCTACCCTCTAGAAATTCTAGGCTGGTAGTTTATTTTCTTCTGGGTTATTTTTTATTTATTTAAAAAAAATATTTTTTTTTTGGTTTACTGTCTTTTTCGTTTGTGGCTGATTCACCATCTTTGTTCCAACAAGTTCAGACAGATTTTTTTTCTCTTGTGGTATTTATACTTGCCAGTTCTTAAATTTTGTTTTCATTTTCATGTCATTTGATAACTGTCTCAACAAAGATTTATAACAACATACTACACACAGGAAACATTAACTGTCCATTCTGCTGAGTCAGTCTGTTCACATGGCCTATACACACACACACACACACACACATATATATATATTACAGTCGACTCCGGATATTACGTCACCCCTGGGGGGGGGGGGGGGGGGGGGGAATGTTTTTGAGCGACGTTATATCCGGTGACGCTATATCCGGTTATAACGTCACTTTTACGCGCGGGTGACGTTATAACCGGAGTCCAAGAGTTATGTCCCTTTCTAAAGTACTGACTTTTTATTAAAACTGTGTCAGAAATGAAAAGTACAACATTACTGTTGTTTAAAAATCACAACAACATATTGTTGTAAGTTTTAAACTAACTTATTACAATAATCTTTGATTCACTTCCTCGTATACAGAATTCTGAGATATTCTCTTCTTTGCATGTTTCTAAAGCTAGACCATGAATACAAAATTTTATCCACAAAATTTTCCCCCTAAATTCGGCAGTCGACGGTATTGCGAGTGCTTATTCTGAGACAGATTGCTTGTATTTCTTAATGGTGTGTCAGGCTCTGTCTGGCGCCATCGACAATCTCTTTATTAAAGTGTCCGACGTTATTGCCCTTATGGACCACACACCACACACACACTAAACGGTCACACACGTAATGTTCTCATCCCCAGCTGATGCATTTGTACCATAGTGTTCAAGTACTTCGGCTGTTTGGATGATCCCTGGAGTCTTTTAGACAGGGTACGACAACAACAACAACAACAACACACACGGCTGTCGTATATAATTATTGTGAATACTGTTTCTCAAACAGATTGCCTGCATTTCTCAATGGTGTGTTAGACTCGGTCGCCGTCGGCAATCTCTTTAATTAGGGTGTCCGACGTTAAGCCTCATGTACACACTTGGCTGTCGTTAGCAATTCCACTAAGATATCATGTGATGATGAAATGCGATTACTTGTGTCAGCTGTTGTTTCTTTTGGGGGGCAGAAAAAAGCAGAAGAGACACGTTTATTCAGTTGCTGTTGTTGAGCATACCTGCGCTAAACACTCACAGGGTCACTTGGTACAAAAAAAAGGTGACTCTGTCATCCACAGTGGAAAGATTGCGTGCGTGCACGACCATTTTTGATTATCCCGCCTCGTAGGCAGCCGTACTCCGTCTTCGGAGGATGTTTATTCAGTGATTTTATTCATATTCTGCTAGATCTTGACCTGTCCTTGATGACCGAAGAAATGAAAATGACGAGAACTTCATGGGTCCTTATAATTACTGTCTATTTGGCATATATTATTATTATAACATCACCTGATATAACGTCCATCGCTTTCCAAGTATAGTCATAATAGTGCACTCAGAGTGCAGTATCACTTTTCTCAGTTTGTCGGTTCATTGCATTTAGTGTTTACCTTTAAAATTTAGCCTGGGCGACCTACTCAGTCGACAAGACCAGTTGAAGTGAAGCTCAGTCCACGCCGAGGGCAGCTGTAGTCAGTTTTCTACTGACGAAAAACAAAACAAACAAAAAACGTCGTAGTCTCTCTTCTAACCTCTCGACCTCCTCCTACCGTCATTTCAATAATCGACTTTTTTTTTTATTGCGTGATTGAAGGACAGAAGTAGACAGATCCATTCGCACGCGCTCGCGCAGGAGTAACCATGCATACATGTCGTGGACAGGACAGGATTATCCTCAGCCTTTTTGATGATGTCAATTTTTTTCTTTCAATGAAAGAGACTTTCTCTTCGCAGCATCCTTAGCAGCAGTCGCCTTTTTTCCCAAAACCGTCATGTCACATCCGTGAAATGTACGTGCGATGGGGCAGAGACTGCGGGGAAAACCAGAGCAGGTTCGTAAGAGTGAAGAGGGAGGAGAGATTGGTGGGGGTAGGGTAGAGAGAGTGAGGGGCACATCCGGCGTGAGGTTGTATGACTTGTAACTGAAGGCTGCAGCTGAAGCCGCTGTAATCGATGATTTTGCAAACTGCCATGGGGATTGGTATGACGTTATAACCGACATGGATGAGTGACGTTATAACGGGGTGACGTTATATCCGGTGACGTTATATCCGAGGTTAAAATAGTCTTGGAAAGAAGGAATTGCGCCAGGACCGGTCTTTGGGTGACGTTATAAACGGGGTGACGTTATATCCAGCGACGTTATTAAACGAAGTAGACTGTATATATTATATATATATATATATATATATATATATATATATATATTATATATATATATATATATATATGTGTGTGTGTATGTGCGCGCGCACGCGTGCGTACGTGTGTGTGTGTGTGTGTGTGTGTGTGTGGGGTGCCAGAATTGCCGGAAGGGAGACAACTATCAGTGCAGTGGTTGCACTGTATTCCCATTAACCATGCACAAGCTGCTTGTAATATCAATCTGAGCAGGTTCTTCTGTGTACAGATGGGAAAACTCCTTTGTCCCATCTTTTATTCTTTCGCTTAGGTCGATCCCAAGAATTTTGAGTATTCGAAATTGACTTATCATGAAAAAGCGAGTTTAACGGGGGTAATTCACATTACAACTGAATAAAAGAAAATACAAAGACAGTTAGAACACACTGAATATACTCTTCCTAGCCTGTACCCATCATGACCATACTGTGTTTAACAAATATCAGTACAATTTTGTTGGCAAGTACTTCAGCAGCCAGAGTCTTTTCTATGCAGGCAAAGGTTGCAAATGGGCTGTTCATGGAATCACAGAGCAATAGCAGGTGCTTTCGAAGGACTCACAGACTCAACTGTGTGCGGTGTCATGTAAAGTGTTCATTTTAGCTGTACATTGATTGCAGGTGTTTGTCACGAGTTTGTCACGAGGCCTATGACGATTGACCCATCTAGGGTGGTGGAATTATTCATTTATTTATTGTCGTTGTTGTTGTCGTGTATCCGTCCCTTAATGTGGCTTGTGGTGTGTTTGCACCTTAATGTCGTTCAGCTCAGGTTAGGTTTACTTTCTCTCTCTCTCTCTCTCTCTCTAATTCCACTGCCCGTGCAATTCATCCTGCAGGTTCACGGGTGGCTGGTACCTTTCGCTTGAACTGGCTGTCTCTATCGGCCTCTCACCTGTCTTTTTACCTGCCGCACGTGCTGCATTCCTCTTAGGCTTGAGGTATTCTCACTGTGACGTAGGGTGGCATGTTGGCTGCCATCGTTTAGGGCAGGTTTTCTCTTCACTCGAGCGGAAGATGTCTCTGGGAGCGCCTGCTCCGGTTCTGGTTCTTCACCACTTCGTCGAAGGTACGGTCGGTACCTTCATTCCTACAGTCAGCCTGTAGGAGAGGGACATCACGTCATCTCTTTTCCGCATCTGCGCTGCTGTCCTCTCGACTGGACAGAGGGCAGAGAGTCGCTTGACCCGCCACTTGGGTCAACCACGGGTAGCTGGTAAGCATCAGTTTCGTGGTTCGTTTGTTTTGTTTTGTTTTTGTTGTTAGCCGGCTAATTCTTCTCTTTTGCGCAATGTTCTTTTGGTTTTCAAAATTATAAAAGAAATATTGTTTGAGACCACTTTTTCTGGTTAATTCAATCTTTAACCTGGCCAGTCAAAATTATATCCAAAAGTCTTTCTCCTTGGCTTTTTATGCATCTGGTGATGCAGTAGTCGGTGGGGATGGGGGAGAACCTGGTGATTCAGGGTTGGTACTTGCTTGGTCTCGCTCGTCCGCCCCTGTCACAATCGCCGGTCTCTTATTCTTCGGCCACCGTCTGTTTGTGTGTGCAAGGGGAACGAGTGTTTTATGTTTGCGAGCGTGCGTACGCATGATTAGTCGTTTGAATGCGTGGTTGGAGAATTGTGTCATTTTGAAATGTTACTATAAAATGTGGGGATAATCGTGCCATTGAATTATGATTATTTGCAATTGTGGTGGCAGTTATAAAGCAATGGTTGCTGTATTAGTTCAGTTCCTAAGAAAGGAAAATGCTGAACGTGAGTGAGGGAAGGATGAAGATATAAATTGTTTGTTAATGCAATATCTTACCTGCTTCGTGTGAGGAGACCTTTAGCGAACATTCCCCATTTGGTTTGTTTACTGTGTTATGCTCAGGTCTGTGTTGAGCTGGTAGTACTAATGTAGTCAGCAAACACCTCCCTCGCCCATCATGCGAGTGGCTGTTAGGATTAAGCAGCCAAGTTCAGACCGTACTGACTGCGGGGTTCCAGTACCCTTCCTTCTTTCCTTCCAGTTCCTTCCGTTTCCTCTCCTCCCGGGGGATTCACCCGAAGCTTGCGCTGTTGGGGCCACGCACTGGTTGAGAAGCACGTGGACTTTGCTGGAGGATCCCGACCCCTGTCCGGGACCTTCAGCGACAACGCCTCGTCCCACGGGACGCGTTCTCCACGGTCCTCGGACTTCCTACAGCCCGTGACACCAGTGTGGTTCGCTCTGTGTCGTGCAATTTGGGTGTGTGTGTGTGTCAATGGTGTCGGCATTGAAAGACACTTCGTTCAAGAACCGACCCGGTTTGGGGCACCTGATGCGACTCGGTGCTCACAGTGGACTTTGGAGAGGCAGGGGTGTGGGGGAACCACACGAAGCACGGAAAGGAATGTGTGCTGGAAATCCTTATTTTTTGATTATGGTTTTTATTGTGTGCGTTGAAATGCTTGTTTGTGATTATGGGTATGTCGTGTGTGTTGAAATGCTTGATTGTATGTATGTCGTGTGTGTTGAAATGCTTGATTGTGATTGTGCATGTTGTGTGTGTTGGAATGCTTATTTGAGACTATATGTGTGTTGGTGTGAATAAATGGGGTGTTGTATCGTAATCTTCTTGTGTGGTCTCTTGCGGGGCGTGTGAGTTCAGTCACTCCCTTCACTCCCACCTAAACCGATCCTGTCAGGGCAGACTCCAGGGGTCGGTCGTGACATTTGTGGGGGCTCGTCCGGGATGTGAAGGGTTCTGACTGTCTCCCTCGTTTCGCGGAGTACCTGTCCAGTTCTGTCTGTTTTGTATACGTTTAGTCAGTTTGTCATGTTTGTTTGTGGGTGGTTGGCTGGGTGACTCTTGCGTGTAGGGAGTCTTGGTGGCCGAAGGAACATCTGGGTGACTGGGGAGTCGAGGTGAGACCAAGGGGATCGACCGCGTCCAGACATCCTTCCGCCGGGTGCCTCACGCAGATACGGCCGTAAGACTTTCCTTTCTGTTGCCACTCAGTCTGTCATTCCTGTTTTGTAGTTAACCAGTTTTTTTACCGGGTGGTTATTGAGTACAGGTGGGTGTATCGGACGTTAGTGTCACTTTTTCTCTCTCCGGATTCCGTCTGTCATTTTTTTTTTTTTTGTCGGTGAGCCCCACCGCACTGTTGCTCGTGCTGTGGAGCGCGGTGTTGCCAGAGTGGGAGCAGCCTGGACATATTTTTTTTTATTTTATTTTTGTCGGTGAGCCCCACCGCACTGTTGCTCGTGCTGTGGAGCGCGGTGTTGCCAGAGTGGGAGCAGCCTGGACATTGTACGTTGACGTTTTTTTTTTTTTTTTGCTGTTTCTCAGTCAGTCACCAAGAGACGTGACATATCCGAGCGGTATTTGTTTCTATCAAGTGGAATTGTCTTTCCCCTGTATTTGAGAACCGTAGGATATAGTTGTCATGGCAACGTCCGGTGCTGGTGGTATGGCGACGCGTGCGTCGAAGAAGAAGGGTTTTCAAAATGTAGTCCCTACTATTAGTACCAGCACTTCGACTACAGTGACTTCTACTTATTCCAGTGCTGTAGCCGATAGTCCAGTGAGTACTTTCACTACTTCTTCGCTAGGGGATCTTCCTGCTGAGACCCCGACTGGCACTTCCGCTCGGAAGCGTCAGATTTATAGCGAAGCAACTGTGGGCTTCTGTTGAGTCGCAGAAACCGAAGCCCTCTCTTCTCCATGCTTCCCTCGTAAGGAGCATGCCCCGGGGACTTTCCTCATGGGAAAGTCGAGACCCAAGGGACGGGCTGGACGGATCATCCTCCCGTGTCGGGAGTGGTGAATCCTGCTCAGGATATCGCCTCGGTCCTGAGTTTTTGGAGCGACAGCGACGAGAGGATGAGGCCCTCCATCGGGAAGAGGCTTCCAGGCAGGAAGCCCTGCGTAGGGAAGAGCTAGATAGGATGGAGGCTCTGCGTAGAGAGGAGACTGCCAGACAGGAAACGCTGCGTAGGGAAGAGGCTACGCTGCGTAGGGAGGAGGAAACTCGGCGTAGGGAGGAGGCTGCCAGACAGGAAGATCGGCGTAGGGAGGAGGCTGCCAGACAGGAAGATCGGCGTATGGAGGAGGCTGCCAGACAGGAAGCCCTCCGTAGGGAAGAACTAGATAGGATGGAGGCCCTGCGTAGGGAAGAGATGGAACAACTTCTTTCGCGGACTCCCGCATCTGTAAATCAGGGGGTTAATCACCAGGCAAGTGATAGAGTTAGAGGCCCAAAATTAAAGCTTCCAGAGTTCAGACCTAGTGAGGACATTGACATGTTCTTAGAGCATTTTGACAAGGTTGCTAGTTCATACCAATTGTCTGAGGAACAAAAGGCCATGCACCTTTTTTCTGGATTATCAGGTGCTGCAAGGGAGTGTGTGCTTACTCTAAATGAAGGCGCGTCTTATGCAGACATGCAGTTGGCTCTGCGTAAACGTTTCCACCTTACCCCAGAGACGTACAGGAGGAAGTTTAGGTCCATAAAAAAAGAATAACGATGAGACCTTCGTGCAGTTTGGAGATAGGCTGCGCAAAACGCTAGGTTATTGGCGTCAGTTGGCTAAGCTGGAGCTGGAGGATCTGATTCTCATCGAACAGCTTCCCAACACTGTGTCCCCAGAGTTGAGGATCCGTATAGGCGAGACAGCACCACAGGATTTCGCGGCTGCGATTCATACCGCTGAGGTGTTTGCTGAAGCCCGTAGAGCTTATGGGCATCGCCCAGATACGGACAGGAAGACCCCCACAGGATTTAGTGGCAATAGGGCGCCGACGACGGCTAGCGGGTCGAGCAAGGCAGGCAGTTCATCAGGGATCTTAGCACCTCGACTGTGTTTTCTTTGTGGTCGTCCCGGCCACATTAGGAAAGATTGCCCTAAAGCCGCCGGTTAGTCATGGGGCTAGTCCTTTCCAGCGTCCTCGTGCCTCGGCTAACGTGGGGTCCATCCCAGCTTCTGGTGGTTTGGAGTGCCCAGTATTTCTTTCTGTTGTTGGCTCTTCCTTGGTCGACTCCATCAGGGATTCGGGAGCATCAACGCTCTTTGTGGATAAGGATTTGGTTTCCCCTGAGGCTCAGCGGGGCGCCAGTTACGATGTGTGCGGGTTGGAGGCTGGTTTTACCTCCACCCGTCCTTCTGTACTCATTCCTATCTCCACCCCCTACTTCTGTGGCGAAGTATGGGCCATCGCGGTGGAGCGACCTCTGTATTCCCTTCTCATAGGGAATACCATCACTTTTGCAGACGGACGCAGTCAGTCTGTGTCTACGGATCTGCCCGTACAGGCGTGTGTGGGAGTTACCACGCGCGCCAAAGCCAGGAAGCAGGAGCAGGAATTGCGTCCCGTTCTTCAGCCGATCTCTGACGAGGTTCTTGCAAGGGCTGATCCTGCTACCATGGTTCGTCTTCAGGCCAGGGACTTGGATGTCCAACGGCTGCGACAACTGGTGGGTCGTCCCGCTCAGTCGGCCCGACACGCTAAGGTGAGCTTCAAGCTCCACAAGGGGATCCTCTTTAGGGTTTTCACTCAGGCAGATCGGGTAGCCAAGCAACTAGTCGTTCCCCAAAGCTTGAGAGAGTCTGTTCTCCAGCAGGCCCATGATTCACCCATGGCAGGCCATTATGGGCTCAAAGCGGACTCTCGAGCGAGTTAGACAGGACTTCTTCTGGCCGGGGATGAACTCTCAGGTTAGGCAGTACTGCCGCAGTTGCGATGTCTGCCAACGGACAACGCCTAAGGGTCGCTTGAGGCGTGTTCCCCGGGGATCAGTGCCACTGGTGGGGGAGCCATTCAGCAAGGTTGGGGTCGACCTGGTGGGACCCATTAATCCACCATCCGATCGCGGTCACCGCTACATTTTGGTAGTGGTGGACTATGCGACTCGATACCCAGAGGCTGTCCCGCTTAGGACTATCGATGCCCCTACTGTTGCTGAAGCTCTCTGGCAGATTTGGACGCGCACTGGCGTGCCCAAGAAGATCCTTTCGGACCAGGGAACCCAGTTTCTGTCCGAAACCATGCAGGAAGTGAGCACTCTGCTCAATGTTCACAAGGAGACAACGTCACCCTATCATGCGCAGGCCAATGGCCTTGTCGAGCGCTTTAATGGGACATTGAAGCAGATGTTGCGTCGCCTGTGTGCAGAGCAACCTCGTGAGTGGGATCGTTTCATCCCTGCCGTGCTGTTCGCCTACAGGGAGGTTCCACAGGAAAGCATGCGCTTTTCCCCGTTCGAAAATCCTGTATGGCAGAACAGTACGAGGACCCACCAACGTCTTGAAGCAGATGTGGACTCACGACGATATGGAACCTGCTGTCAAGGAGGAGAGTCGATATGTGGTCGATCTGCGCAACCGCATCGCTGACACTTGCCAGCTCGCTCAGCAACATTTGCAGTCGGCAAAAACCAAGTACAAGGCTCTGTACGACCGGCGCAGTGTTGAACGGTGGTTTGAGCCAGGTGATGAGGTGTTGCTTCTCCTTCCACAAAAGAAGAACAAGTTGCAGCTTGCTTGGCAGGGCCCTTTCGTGGTCTGCAGTCGGGTGGGTGACTGGGACTATAGGATTCGCGTGCGAGGCAAGGAACGCCTGTATCATGCCAACCTCCTGAAGGCATACGTGCGACGAACTCAGTGCCAGGCAGGATTCACCCCTGTCGTTGTGGAGAGTGGCGATGAGCACGCCGTGTCGGTGGCTCAGGACATCCCCACTGTTCCTCTCGTCGAGGAGGAGTCGTGGCAGGATGTTTGCTTTGGTACAAACCTCTCCACAGCTCAGACAGATCAACTGCGCAGGTTGTGCCAGGAGTTCCAGGACGTGCTCACGGATCGGCCCCTGCACAGTACCCTTGGCGAGTGTACACTGGAATTGACCACCGAGACCCCAGTTAGAGTCAAACAGTACCCTCTGCCTCACTCCCAGGCGTCTGTCATCCAACAGGAGGTGCAGGCCATGTTAAGGTTAGGGGTCATTGAACGTGCGAGTTCCCCGTACTCATCCCCATCCTCCTGGTAAAGAAGAAGGATGGCAAAATGAGGTTTTGCGTCGATTTTCGTCGGTTGAATAAGGTTCTCCGGTTTGATGCTGAACCCATGCCTGATGTCGACAAATCTTCGCTCAGTTGAGTCGGGCTAGGTATTTTTCCAAGTTCGATCTCGCAAAGGGGTACTGGCAGATACCCATGCGCAGAGAGGATAAACCCAAAACGGCATTCACGACGTCTGAGGGACAGTTCCAGTGGAACGTGATGCCTTTTGGCCTCAAACTGCTGGAGCAATTTTCAGTCGCGTCATGCGACAATTGCTCCTCCCTCTCAATACACCAGATCTGAACAATTTCATGGATGACCTGCTGCTCAGCTCAGTAGATTGGAACTCGCACATCTCGCTCCTCCGTCGCCTGTTTCTTCGTCTTCGCGAGGTTCAGATGTCAGCCCGTCCTTCCAAATGTCAGCTTGGTCAGGACGAGATTTCCTTTCTGGGGCATCATCTGCAGCGGAGTTTGATTGCTCCTGAGGAAGACAAGGTGGCCAAAGTTGCAGGTGCCAAACCCCCTTGTACCAAAAGGGAATTGCGGTCATTCCTTGGACTTGTGGGATACTACCGCAAGTTCGTCCATGACTTTGCAAAGGTTGCCCTACCCCTCATGACTTGACGAAAGGGAAGAAAGCAGAACGTTTGGTTTTGGGATGAACGTTGCCAACAGGCTTTTGACGCCTTGAAGATGGCCCTGACTACTCGCCCAGTCCTGGCTCTCCCAGATCCCAGTCTTCCTTTTGTCCTGCGAACTGATGCTTCTGCAGTGGGGATTGGGGCTGTGTTGCTACAGGATCAGGGGAAAAGGGACTCCAACCGCTTGCTTATGCGAGCAAAAAACTCACTGATGCCGAGACTAGATACCACACGATTGAACAAGAGTGTCTAGCAGTCGTGTGGGGCATCAGGAAGTTTACCCCTACTTGTACGGCCGTGAGTTTTGTACTGGAGAGCGATCATCATCCTCTCCAGTACCTGGACCGGATCCGGCCAGTCAGTCGTCGACTCATGGGTTGGGCAGTGGAACTGCAGAGTCATGCGTTCACTTTTCGCCATATCAAGGGTTCCAGCAATATGGATGCTGACTATCTCAGCCGAGCTCCGTAGTCAGTACATTGGAGAAATCAGTCAGAGGGACACTTCCCTCAACCAGGGTTATATCCCCTTTTGGTCTCTGTATCAGGTGTAGGGACAGTTTTCACTTCAGTGATGTTAACGGTAGTGAATCATCACCTGTCTCGGATTGCTACTGTTATTCTTGGAAGGTTCGCTTAGTTGTTTGATAAATGTAGTATTATGTATCTCCCTGTGTAATTCTATCGTGGAATGTTTGTATTGGATTTATCGTACTCTGTCGATCACAGAGGATTGGGTTCGGTCCCATTGTTGTGAGTTTGCACATGCGTCAAGGTTCAAAGGAGCACTGTATCTCAGAGAAACAGATGCTTTTAGAAGGGGGGTTTGTCACGAGTTTGTCACGAGGCCTATGACGATTGACCCATCTAGGGTGGTGGAATTATTCATTTATTTATTGTCGTTGTTGTTGTCGTGTATCCGTCCCTTAATGTGGCTTGTGGTGTGTTTGCACCTTAATGTCGTTCAGCTCAGGTTAGGTTTACTTTCTCTCTCTCTCTCTCTCTAATTCCACTGCCCGTGCAATTCATCCTGCAGGTTCACGGGTGGCTGGTACCTTTCGCTTGAACTGGCTGTCTCTATCGGCCTCTCACCTGTCTTTTTACCTGCCGCACGTGCTGCATTCCTCTTAGGCTTGAGGTATTCTCACTGTGACGTAGGGTGGCATGTTGGCTGCCATCGTTTAGGCAGGTTTTCTCTTCACTCGAGCGGAAGATGTCTCTGGGAGCGCCTGCTCCGGTTCTGGTTCTTCACCACTTCGTCGAAGGTACGGTCGGTACCTTCATTCCTACAGTCGGCCTGTAGGAGAGGGACATCACGTCATCTCTTTTCCGCATCTGCGCTGCTGTCCTCTCGACTGGACAGAGGGCAGAGAGTCGCTTGACCCGCCACTTGGGTCAACCACGGGTAGCTGGTAAGCATCAGTTTCGTGGTTCGTTTGTTTTGTTTTGTTTTTGTTGTTAGCCGGCTAATTCTTCTCTTTTGCGCAATGTTCTTTTGGTTTTCAAAATTATAAAAGAAATATTGTTTGAGACCACTTTTTCTGGTTAATTCAATCTTTAACCTGGCCAGTCAAAATTATATCCAAAAGTCTTTCTCCTTGGCTTTTTATGCATCTGGTGATGCGGTAGTCGGTGGGGATGGGGGAGAACCTGGTGATTCAGGGTTGGTACTTGCTTGGTCTCGCTCGTCCGCCCCTGTCACAATCGCCGGTACGCGGTCTCTTATTCTTCGGCCACCGTCTGTTTGTGTGTGCAAGGGGAACGAGTGTTTTATGTTTGCGAGCGTGCGTACGCATGATTAGTCGTTTGGATGCGTGGTTGGAGAATTGTGTCATTTTGAAATGTTACTATAAAATGTGGGGATAATCGTGCCATTGAATTATGATTATTTGCAATTGTGGTGGCAGTTATAAAGCAATGGTTGCTGTATTAGTTCAGTTCCTAAGAAAGGAAAATGCTGAACGTGAGTGAGGGAAGGATGAAGATATAAATTGTTTGTTAATGCAATATCTTACCTGCTTCGTGTGAGGAGACCTTTAGCGAACATTCCCCATTTGGTTTGTTTACTGTGTTTATGCTCAGGTCTGTGTTGAGCTGGTAGTACTAATGTAGTCAGCAAACACCTCCCTCGCCCATCATGCGAGTGGCTGTTAGGATTAAGCAGCCAAGTTCAGACCGTACTGACTGCGGGGTTCCAGTACCCTTCCTTCTTTCCTTCCAGTTCCTTCCGTTTCCTCTCCTCCCGGGGGGATTCACCCGAAGCTTGCGCTGTTGGGGCCACGCACTGGTTGAGAAGCACGTGGACTTTGCTGGAGGATCCCGACCCCTGTCCGGGACCTTCAGCGACAACGCCTCGTCCCACGGGACGCGTTCTCCACGGTCCTCGGACTTCCTACAGCCCGTGACACCAGTGTGGTTCGCTCTGTGTCGTGCAATTTGGGTGTGTGTGTGTGTCAATGGTGTCGGCATTGAAAGACACTTCGTTCAAGAACCGACCCGGTTTGGGGCACCTGATGCGACTCGGTGCTCACAGTGGACTTTGGAGAGGCAGGGGTGTGGGGGAACCACACGAAGCACGGAAAGGAATGTGTGCTGGAAATCCTTATTTATGATTATGGTTATATTGTGTGCGTTGAAATGCTTGTTTGTGATTATGGGTATGTCGTGTGTGTTGAAATGCTTGATTGTATGTATGTCGTGTGTGGTTGAAATGCTTGATTGTGATTGTGCATGTTGTGTGTGTTGGAATGCTTATTTGAGACTATATGTGCGTTGGTGTGAATAAATGGGGTGTTGTATCGTAATCTTTCTTGTGTGGTCTCTTGCGGGGCGTGTGAGTTCAGTCACTCCCTTCACTCCCACCTAAACCGATCCTGTCAGGGCAGACTCCAGGGGTCGGTCGTGACAGTGTTCATGTGGGCATTACGTCTTCAATAGCGTCAGAGAAACGTTGTGCACGCCAAACATTAATGCGCCAAGGCTTTGCTTAGGTAGTCGAGTATTTATAGACAGGCACAAATACATTGATTTTTTTCTTGTATGAAATTTGATTAACCATCTTTTCTTTCATATGCCCATCAAGGTACATACCAGGTGGTTTTCCCAAACAGACAGATTAAAATGAAAGGAAGGGGACTATTGGGAGTAACCACCTGACCCAATGATAGGGTTACGAATGAGTAGGAAAGCCTGAAATGTGACTTCAGCTAAGGGAAGGTCATGTATTTGAAGATCGTGAATCAAGTCATCTGTGGAATTAAAAAAAAAAGTAAAATAATTGGTGGGAGATGTTCTTTTGATCAGTTATAAGGTAAATATCAAATGCTGCCTTTATCTTATGCTTGGCCTCAAAACGCCAACATAGATTGTGGAGTGATTGTGAGCAAAGTCCTAATGGTGGTGTGTAGCCACATTTCAGTTGGAGGTCGCTACCATCGCCTCAGCCACATGCTGACCATCAACTGTGCCTGCTACAGGTACCTGTTACCACCACTCACCTTGCTTGGTTGAGCCTCTCTTCTGCACTCTGCGCTATCACGCTGATCTTTCCTCCCCTGACTGAGGCTGCAGTTCATGTGAGAACAGCTGTTGCTTGTTGCAGACAGTATACGTCTTTCCCGCCTGAACCCAAATGTGAGAGAAAGAAGAAGAAGAAGAAGAAGAAGAAGAAACAACACACACACACACACACACACACACACACACACACACACACACACACACACACACACACGCACGCACGCACGCACGCACGCACGCACGCACGCACTCACGCACGCACGCACGCACGCACGCATCCACGCACGCACGCACGCACGCACACACACACGTGCACGCGCGCGCGCGAGAGAGAGAGACAGAAAGAGAGAGAGAGAGAAGAGAGAGAGAGGAGAGAGAGAGAGAGAGAGAGAGAGAGAGAAGAGAGAGAGAAGAGAGAGAGAGAGAGAGAAAGAGACAGACAGACAGAGACTGAGACAGATACAGAGAGACAGAGACGCAGCGAGACTAAGAAGAATAAGAAGAAGGAGAAGAAGATGAAGAGGAAGAACACACACACACACAACACCACACACACACACACACACACACACACACACACACACACACACACACACACACACACATGGAGTTTCTTTCTGGTGTTTTGTGCTGACACTTCATTTTTCAATGAATCGGTGAAGTAGGCCTCTCCCAGTTGTCTTCAAAATGCACAAGATGTCAATTAAGTAATGCCTGCTCTTAGATATAGAAAACATACCAGCACGGCAGACGGAAGAGTGGCCTGCAGCGTCCATTGTGTCATTGAAAAAAAATATTTCCGTATCCCTTACGTGGCCTGCTTGGGGCAGAAGGCCACAACGAAAGGAAATTTAGGGGAGGGGGGGGGGGGGGGGGGGGGGGGGGGGGGGGGGGGGGGGGGGGGGGACGAGGGTTAACCGGCACAGATCACACGATATGTGGAACCATATTGTCATAACTGCGAAGCGTAGCAATACATCCAATGGTGTTGTATGCAAACATAACAGAGACATTAACCTGTTCAGGGGTTATCGTATTCATGTTATGCAAACATAACAGCGAGACATTAACCTGTTCAGGCGTTATCGTATTCATGTTATGCAAACATAACAGAGAGACATTAACCTGTTCAGGCGTTATCGCATTCATGTTATGCAAACATAACAGAGACATTAACCTGTTCAGGGGTTATCGTATTCATGTTATGCAAACATAACAGAGAGACATTAACCTGTTCAGGGGTTATCGTATTCATGTTATGCAAACATAACAGCGAGACATTAACCTGTTCAGGCGTTATCGTATTCATGTTATGCAAACATAACAGAGAGACATTAAGCTGTTCAGGAGTTATCATATTCATCTTGGCTGATCTGAAGGCGAAGGGAGCGAGAGCTGGGTTGACGGTCTGTCCTTCTAATCATACTGTTCTTGTTTCCCTTGCCTGTGATTTTTCCAGCCCTGTTGGCCCTAGGCACTGTTAGGTCTAAGACCAAAACTCCAAGATATCCTGTCAGCTTCACGTGTCCTGTGTTCCTTCAGAGACGTGAAAGAAAACTTAATTTCATGTTCCAGTTTTTCCATATTCACCCCCCCCCTCCTCCTCCATAAGTGCAAATCTTTGCCAAGTCATTACTATGAAGACAGTTCAGTTGTTGGCCTGCGCTTGTTTTTCCCCCACTATTTGATTGTTCGTCTATGTATTTGTCTGACTTTATTCAAGTTTAAAACTTGCCAGTTTGAATAAAAGTTACTCTGTGGTTTCACTTATGGGAGCAAACGTTACCTCACTTGTTTACTGCAGAAAAAAGTAAACACCCTGCGCATCTGTTATTCCATGTCCTGGCCAGAAGTTCGAGTGCAAAGACGACTGTGTATACCACATGCTGGAGTCTTTACAAGATGCTCAAAAGATTGCAAGAGAATCTGAAAATGTCATTTTGGACGCTGAAGGGGAACTTTGATCTAAACGTTTGCTGAAGCATGATATAGAGCGGTTTGGTATGTTTAAAAAAAAGTTATCTCCACAGCATTCACTGGCTAAAATTGACATGTTTAGCTTAACACATTTCTTTGCATTTATAATGTGTATGAATAAAGGCATTCAAACTTTTCGACTCTCTGACCCCCTCTTTGGAAAGAACGTTCCATCTCGACCTCCATAAGTATGACTCATTTCTATGTTCACCCATCAAACAATATATTTTAGTGAATTTGACTCAGCATTCTTTTCGTCCTCTTCCTCTTCTTTTTCTCTTTTTTCCCTCAATGATCCTGAATTGATTAATATGTTTACGTCCTCCTAATTCTCATGTCCATTGCTCTCTTCTATGTTTTCACGGCTACGAGTGACATATCTCCCAGAGGAATGCAAGGAAGATTATATTGAATGTACTATATCTTACTCTTCATCAGTCTAATTTAAAACCATGATCTATCCTGGTTAGCTCACAGACAGGACAAAATATCAAAAGAGTGAGCTGGCGTACACTACTCCAATCATTGTTGTTCATTATCCTGTCATTTTTTTCGAAAGGAGCAAAAAATATGGGCGTTTGATAAGGAAGAAGATGTAATACAAGCCAGAGAAACGACTGTCTTGTTGTTATCATTATGGAGAATGAGTCAAAAGTAAAGTCTCTGATTCTAGAGGTCTTACAGAGGAATAATGCCAGTGTGAGTACCGACGCAGTCGACGGACCACTTTAATTTGTAGATTTAGCGCACAAAAAATAACAACAACACATCAGCAGTTTGACACTTTCTGCCTACACCGGCCGAAAAATTGGCAAAAGGCAAGCTACAAGACAGCAAAGGAAAATCATAAGTGTGGAGATATCAACTTTGCAGTCTTTTCAAACACAGCCCGGCCAACCATGGATGTCAGCTCATGACTGAAAGTACATTTAACATAGAACTATGCATCAATTGAAATACAATGTTAAAAGCCCTAAACAAGAGGTAATTACATCAAATGAAGATAGCAGTGTCAGGATACCAGACCCAAATGTATCTAGCCAAGCACTCTGACACTGAAATCAGGACTTGATGAGGGATCAGCAGTTAAATCGTCAAGTCATAGCCTTTAATTTTATTGTCAAATACGACCAGTAACTGAAGGTACTGTTTCAGGATAGGTTCCCATTACACATTGCCTGGTCCCACATGTTCAGTTCTTTTGGTCCTAAATGCTGGTAGGGGCTCATTTGCTTGTTTGTTTGTTAGATTGGAGAAACTTCTGCTCCGGGCAGACATCTAAAACATCCAAGAAAAAAGTGTGGAGCATCATCAAGAAAATCAAAGGGAAGAACACCAACCCGTCAATTCATCACCTGAAACGTGCCAATACTCTGATAACTGACTAACAAGCTGTTGGCAATCTGATGGCGTCCACCATTCAACAGAACGCATCATCCTCAAGTAAATCAGCAGCCTTTTTAAGAAACAAGCAACTCAGATAAAAATGTTCATTCAATTTCACATCAGACAATTCTGAAGCCTACAATTTACCTTTTTCAAATGATGAACTGAAATCAGTTCTGCAAGCCTGCAATAATTTTGCTCCTGGCCTGGATGATATCCATTATCAGGTTTTGAAATATCTCCCAGAAAGCTGTCTCAAGACCCTTTTCAAAGTTTACAACCACACCTGGACTACAGGATGCTTTCCGCCCTCCTGGCGTAAAGCCCTGATCATTCCAATTCCTAAGCTGGAAAAGACATTACCATGCTTTTAACTATAGTCCGATAGCTCTGACAGGCTGCCTCTGTAAGCTCATGGAAAAGTTGGTCAACTCCCAACTGACGTGGAAACTGGAAACCGATGGCCTTTCAGCTTGTAAACAGTGCGGGTTCCGGAAGTACCCCTCGACAGTGGACCACTTAGTCCGTCTGAAAACCACGATCCGCAACGCCTTCATCAGTAAAAAGCGTGTGGCTGCTATCTTTTTTTTATGGAGAAAAAGCGTACGACACCACCTGGAAATCTGGAATTCTTACGGATCTTCATAATTTTGGTTTTCGTGGTCATCTCCCTCTCTTTATTCAAAACTTTCCAGCTCATCGACAGTTCCAAGTCCGTACTGGCACCACACTGTCTGACATCCATGGGCAGGAGTTCGGTGTACCTCAAGGGAGCATTCTTTCTCCTGCTCTCTTTAGCATCAAAATTAAAGACATTGTCAAATCGGTGCACCAGGGTTCTGAGTCCTCTCTGTTTGTTGATGACTTCGCACTGTACGCAGTTGGAGCCTCTCACGCCTGCGTATAGCGTCGACTTCAACTTTGTGTTGATAAGATTCAACTGTGGGCTGAGGAAAACGGGTTTATCTTTTCGAGCACTAAAACTCAGTCAATCCATTTTCACACAATTTTTGTCAGATTTTTGTTGATACTGAAATTTGTCTGGACATGTCCATCATTCCAGCTGTCAAGGAAGCCAAATTTATGGGTGTTGATTTTTAATTTAAAAAACTGAGCTTTGAAAGTCATATCCAACACTTAACAACTGCATGTCAGAAAGCACTGAACATTCTGCTAGTTGTGGCACACACAGACTGGAGCGCTGACAAGAAAACTCTCCTCCATCTTTACAGGGCTCTGATCTGCTCCAAACTGAACTATGGATGTGTGTGTACGGCCGGACCATCCTACCTGAAAATTCTAGTTCCTTTCCACCATCAACGGCTTCGATTGTGTTTGGGAGTATTCCGCACCACCCCTGTCTATAACCTGCATGCTGACTCAGAAGAACCATCCCTCTCAAATTGTAGATTGAAGCTTGCCTTGAACCAATGTCCGAGTCTTTCATCTGAACCTCAAAACCCTGCGTATAACTGAGTTTTTGACCCCCAAGTTCCAAAAGAAATTCGATGACCACCCCAGTTCCATTCCACCCTTGGAATCCGTATTCTTCCCCATTTGAACAAAACCGATATAGACCTTGGAGAACTTTGTGATTTATCCAAGTTTCCTGATGACCCTCCATGGACTGTCTTCACTCCAGAGATCCAGTTTGGTTTAGCCTCATATCGGAAAGATTCCACAACTTCCTTGGAATACAAGTCCCTGTTGCTGAACTGTCTTCAAAGTTCCCATCCTTCAAAAGAATTTAAACTGACGATTCCAAATCCGAGGAGGGAGTTGCCTCTGCTGTGTTTTGTGCAGTAGATTCCCCTCAGAGATGTACCGAACACATTCCCACCGATAGCTCCATCTACACTGCTGAGCTGACAGCCTTGGTCCTGGCTCTTAAGATGGTCTATAAATACAAACATAAAGATTTCCTCATTTTGTCAGACTCCCTCTCTACTTTGGAGGCCATTGCCGGTCGTAATCTCAAGCACCCTCAGCTGCTGAAAGTTTCCGAACTGTATACCTCTCTGAAATCAGATGGAAGCAACATAAGTTTTTGCTTGGGTTCCCGGCCATGTGGGAATTCGAGGCAACGAGGTGGTTGATCAACTTGCCAAGAGTGCCACAAAGGAAAAGTTGAGCAGGTTGTCTATCCCTCACACTGAGCTGAAACACAAAACACAGGCTTATGTCAAAGACCTCTGGCGAGAGGAATGGCACTCGCAGATGGATAACAAACTATGCAAAAAAGCTGAAAGAGTTTCTACAGCGTTCCCAAGGTGGCTGTAAAAAAAGAAACAGGCTTGTGCCGTTTGCATACAGGCCATTCGTTTTACACTTATTCTTATCTTATAAAAGTGTAGAAGTTCCGTGGTGCATTCCATCTCATGTTCCTTTCACAGTGAGACATATTCTTTTAGAATGCTGGGATTTGCACGATGTGAGACATAAACAATTTACAGCAGACTCCATGAAAACTTTGTTCAGATGTCCCACCTGACGTGATCTTTGAGTTTCTGAAAGATTAAAATTTGTTTTCATCTGTTCTAAGATTTTACGGAAGAAAGCCTTTTAACGAAGTTTCTGGTGCGTTTTTAGGTGTATTTTAAAGAGATGTGTAAATGGTGTTTTTTATGACTTGTGAGTTGACTTCAACTTGGTGACAGCCCTGATAAGGCCCTTTGCGGTCGGCTGGGTTATAAGCAACATTACCTTACCTTACCTTGCTTGATTGCTTGTTTGCTTGCATGTTTGTTTCTTTGTTTGTTTGTTTTGTTTTTTTTTGCTTTCGTCGGACACAAGATGTCATCTCCTAGGCTCCTCAATGACTACAACAATCGCTTTGTCACGGAGCCAGCGTAAGTAACCATCATTCTCGGAATGCTGTCACTATATCCATCCAATTACAGTTAGCATGGGCTTCCCGATACTGATGATTTTGACAGAAATTCATATAGAAGTGAAGGGGTAATATGGACTGAAATGACACTGAGATGCGGGCTTCTAAAGGCCTGGATATTCCAGACGCTGTATCATGATTGTTACTGAGAAGTATGATCAAGATAATGGCATGGATTTCCAGTCCGGTCCAAGACCATTTCTGTCATGAAGCATCCCACCATCCATCATATCAGAGACATACAGACACCTACATTGCTGGTCAGGAAGTCTGAGCAACATTCTCAGAGCCACGTTCATTGAGTGGATGGAACTCCACTGCGTGGTTCACGTCTTTAACGTCGAGTCCAATGTAAACAAACTCTACACAGGCGATAATTATGACATGATGAAAGCCAGGGCAAAAAGTCCTTCAAAATGCCGCGGAAGGGATCTTAATCCATGACCTCCCGTCCAGAAGTGCGCAGTGCTACAATAACAACTGCATCAAAGCGGCCGGTTGTTGGATAGGTTGGGAGATATAGCATGTTTCCTATCTGGATGGATCCCACATTCTATGGATTCCGCGTTTTGATGCGCTTTTGTTCCGTGTTCACTAGTGTTGTTATTAAGTGGCTGATGCAAATATTGCTCAATGACCACTAGACCACTGTATGTAATACTCATACTCGAAGTATTTGGTAAAAGCTTCTTTAAGATCAGAAAGGTGATAGGATATTGATGTTTTAAAGGCTACCATGGCGCATACAATAAGCATCTGGGATAAAATATTTATTGGTGCTGCCTCGAGGGATAGAAAATAAGCTGAAAGTCAAGGGTCAGTTGTAGGAAATTTACTTCAGATAGCTGTCGTAACAATGGTTTACGTAATAACCCCCCCCCCCATCCCCCAATATCAATAGTAATAAATAAATAAATGAATAAGTTGTGCACGTTAAACGACTGCAGTGATATAAGCGAGTCATGGAAAACGTGGCCCGAGTCACCCAGTGATACGAATGATCCATCTGGACAACATAAACTACAGAAGAATTCGGTGGTGGTCGCCATGACACTCAGTTGCTGGCAAACCTAAATAGAAAGCCTAGGAAGAACGAGTCTCTTCCGGGATGGAAAACCTCATGACTATTTGCACGGATGGGACCAGAACAATGCCAGCAACAGCGACTGTACTATCCATCAACCTTGGCCATTAAGCTAAAGCAGCGACTCCTCTTCAACGAAGGCAAGCGTATATGCTTTTTTCGTCAATAATCTGGATTGGACAGCTTGGGCAATGCATTTGCCATCAAACTTGGAGTTACAACCTCAGCTTGCAAAGGTTTAGACTGAGGTGGAAAAGAAAGCCAGCTGGTTGGCATTTGCGTCCCATTCTGTGACACAATCACTTATCCCTCTCCGGTGATTCTGGTCCAAGTAGCATGGAACATGATGGTAGCAACTGGCGACTATCCAGAGCCTTGAATGTTCTCGCAGCTGTCCAAGGCCAACCAGAAGGATGCCATCGATCACCAAGCTCCAGGAACTGATCCAATGGCGATATTGGGTGACGTTATCAAAGATGAAGTGGACCACAGTACGCCGGGTTCTCACAAGCACTAACTCTAGACTGGATCCTGGTTTTGGTCGAACTTTATAATATCCTTGCTCAGCTGTGTCGTAGGATATTTAAGAACATTGCAGCTGAGGCATAACTTCTGATGTCATATATCGTCCAGACAAAAGTCACTGGAGACAAGTGCTTCTACTTGTGTCGTTTGGCAGGGATTGGTTTGTCCATGACCAGGGGGTAGAAGTCCATCTCTTACGCCTCCGGTTTGTCCACTTTGTGAACTCACACCTGCGACATATTGCAGCACTGATGGGTGGAGGGGAGGGGGGTCGGTATGTGATCGTTCTAGAGGCAACCAGAAGGAAAGATGATCTGTGCCAATTCAACTCTTACTGGAAGCTGAGAGTGTGGCCATTGTCACTGTCTGTCAGAACACCACTGCCAATGGTGCTATTTCTCTCTTCCAGTGTCTCAGAACGACCTGGCTTCTTCCACTGATGGCCTGAAATATGTTCTTGACCTGAACATTCAAATGAGATAAAGGTCTTCTTCCTTCACTGTACTCTCCAGGGTAATGCAAGTGCATAAAGCCAAGGGGGAGTGTACTGATGCAGAGTTGGTGTACGCGTAGATTAGCTGGATCTTAACACATCAATTCACTTGAGGCTGATAAAGCAACCAAAACTAGCGCACTAATTAAAAAAAGCACAAATCGATTCAACCCCCATGGAGGAGGATCAACCAGCTGCTAAAAAAATCGATTTATGCCATCTATTGAAAAAGACCAGAAGACTTAACGAAGACCAGGCAAGTCGTACTGACAAAGACCCGAACGTCTCAATAACTCAAATACAAGAAACATCCGGGACAAGACGAATACCTGAGGTGATCACTCTTTCAGGCCCAGATGAAGGAGCTAGTAAGTAAATTAGAGCGCTTGAGCACGAATGTGCTGAAGCTGTAGGGGAGTAAACACTTACGCTGTGGTGCTTCATGTTCTTATTAACTCTGTCAATAATTTGCAAGACTTATCTGGAAGTTGAAGCTTAATGGAGATTATTTCGAGGATGCTGTTGGGTAGAGGTATGCATGTGGAGGACGAAACCGCGCGCGCACCCCAGACTTCAGATACGTGTGATCCCCGAGAACAAACTCGGAAGGGAAGGTTCAATGGAAGTACCTCGAGTTGCTGATGGGTAGGCACATGTATACCTCTACCCAACAGCGTCCTCGAAATAATCTCAATTAAACTTCGACTTCCAGGTAAGTCTCGTTTAATTTTCAAATTATTCCTCGTCTGCTGATTGGTCAGACGTATACATGTGGAGATTTTTTAGCGTCGGGGATCACACGTTATTCCTTAACACGTCAGGCTCTGAAAAGCGAAAGGCAATCAGCCCATAATGTGAGTTACTTCCCTTTGTCTACAAATGTGTCCAGCACGGACTGGGAAAAACTCTTAGTCTTCGTAGGACCACCATTTCCACCTTCATTCTGTTCAACGATCCGGTGGTAGAATCTTGAAAAAGTGTTCCTGTTTGACCAACCACCTGCTGTAAGATGCTGTCTATTGGTATACCTCTGCTTAATGCTGCAGAAGTACTAGCAGCCCGAGCGCTGTGAGCCGAGCACTTCGACATGTCTATTCCAGCCATAAACAGCACATCTTTCATCCAACGAGAAGAGGATGATCGCGCCCCCGTGACTTCCAGCCTCCTCCTGGTGTCCGATGCCCCCCCCCCCCCCCCCCCTTGGGTTGTCAGAAAATGATTCAATGAATATCGAACTTGAAGATTAACTCTTATGAAGCAACAATGTAATGGCCGTTTCAAAATTTTACAGTGGAATGCAAGGTTCATTTCCACTAACCTACCATCATTCGAAAATCAGTAGAAAGAAACTCGTGGAGAGCGTGGCAGCAGAGAGTCCTCAGAAGAGAAGCCCCTTCAAGCAAGTGTTTCGGCCCTTATCTCCTGACACTCTAGGGGGGTTGGGCCACACCCGGTTCATGACTCCGGATGTCCCTCTGCTGCCCCCTTTTTTTTTTTTTTTCCCCATCTTGGGACGAGCCATGGCTGGGATTCGAACCCATGACCCTCTGGACATGCTCATTTTCTACTTAATGACTCGCGCTTTAACCACTGAGCCACAGGGACACCTGATATTTGTAGGGAAATTAAGCCTTATGAAGTTCACTTTTGTTCCTCCTTGACCAGATCCAGCTTGAACACCTCTCTGCCGCTTCTGCCATTGCTTTCAGGGCTCTGGTTTTTTCCTTCCCTGCAACTGAGAGCTGTTTCATGAGGCTGTATGCAGACGTTCCTACAAACCCCCTAGCTCCAATTTCTGCAGTGAGGACTTTGACCTGATAGCCTTCTCTCCTCAGGCTGTTTGCCAGATCAGCATACTTTTCAGTCTTGTAGATTTGAGCTGCCTCCATTCTGTTCTCATATGGCACCGTGAGCTCGATCATGATCAGCTGCTTGGTTGACTTAGAGTGGACTACTATGTCTGGTCTCATGCCACTCCTGCTGATGATCTCTGGGTGACTCTTCCATTCTGGGAGGTCTGCAGTGCACTCCCAGTCATCTGCCCCATCCAGCAGACTCTGCCTGCATGTTTCGAGTGGCACTGTTGTTCTTGGCCATGATTTGCTGCCTCCTGCCGTGAAGAATGTTGCGGGTGCTTTTGGAGTCCTGATTCTCCCTTTTGTGGTGTTGTTACTAGCCCAGACTACTTGTACAATTTCTTTGAGCACTTGCTTGTGCCTCCATGTGTACCTTCCTTGAGCCAGGGCTACTTTACATGAGCTTAGAACATGCTCCACTGTTTGTTTTTTATGGCAGAGGGGGCATGCAGGATCGTCTGTTTTCCCCCACTTCACCAGGTTTGCATTTGAGGGCAGAAGGTCATATGCAGATCTGAGAATGAAGCTGATCCTGAGAGGGGCCATGTGCCAAATGTCATTCCAAGTTAGACTTCTTTGGAGTGCATTCTCCCACGTTGTCCATTGCCCTTGCTGGCTCTGCTGGACTGCTTTTTGGAGTCTTTTTTGGTCTTCTTCTTTTCTCATCTCCTGAATCATCATGTCTCTTTTGGCTTTTCCTTTGGCCTTTGACCACCATTCAGTTTTGGTCACCCCCAGTCCTTTTCTGTTGGTCTGTGTGTGTCCTGTTATTTCTCTGATCTTGAGACTTTCTTTGCAGAATCCATCGCCTCTTGAACTTTCCATTTTCTGCCTGTCTTCAGCTGGGGCTTGATTGCTTCTACCACCTTGTCTCCTGAGTCCTCCAGCATGCTTTGAAGTCTGATCTTCCCTGCTTTGTATTCCTCCAGGATGGATTTCAGTGGTAGTTTGAGCTTTGCTTGGCGACAGTACAGCGCGATGTCAGTCAGACAGGGTGGGACACCAAGCCATTTCCTTGTGAACTTGTTGATTTTGGCTTCCATTGCCTCCACTGTGCTGGTGCAGATGTCGTATATCATCAGAGGCCATAGGAACTTTGGTATCAGCATGAACTGCAGACACCAGACCTTGTATTTGCCAGGGAGCCCACACTGGTCAATGGTCTCCAAGCCTTCTTCCGCCATCTGCTTGGTTTCTTTTGCTCTTTGTGTGTCTTTCAGCGTATCGTCATACCATCTTCCAAGGCTCTTGACTGGTTCTTCTGTGACTGTTGGAATGGCCTGGTTGGCAACACTGAAGACCACAGATTCGGCCACTTTTCCTTTCCTCAGTGAGAGACTCCGTGATTTCTTTGGCTTGAACTTCATTCTGGATGAGGCAACTATGTCGTCCAGCCTCTCCAGCACATGACGTGTCTCGTCTTCTCTGGATGAAATCACTGTAGTGTCATCCATGAAGGCCTTGAGAGGAGGCATCTTGTATCCATCGCCAAGGTCTGTTTGTCTCGCGTTGTTTGTTGCTGCTTTCAAGATGAGTTCCATTGCCAGCACGAACAGTATCGGGGAAATTGCACAGCCCATTGCAATGCCCACTTCCAAGTTGATCCAATCATTGTGTAGTCCTTGGTAGAGAACCGCATTGAGAAGCCATTGAAGTACTTCTTGAGCATGTCGCGGATGTTCTTTGGCACATGGTACATCTCAAGAGCCAACTGTATCATCTCATGGGGCACAGATCCATATGCGTTTGCCAGATCGAGCCACACTACGTCCAGGTCTCTCTTTTCTGTTTTTGCTTTTTGGATTGCGTCCCAGATCATTGTGGCGTGTTCTACACAGCCAGCCACGCCTGGGATGCCACCTTTCTGGACTGACACATCCAAGTACTTGTTTTCCATCAGGTACTTGGTCAGCCTTGCTGCCATGACAGAGAAGAAGATTTTCCCTTCGACGTTCAGTAGTGATATTGCCTGAACTGGCTGATGTCACTTGAGTTTTGCTCTTTGGGGATGTACACACCATCTGCCGTCATCCACTGGCCGCTGATCTTCTGGTTTCTCCAAGCCGATCGCAGCAGCCTGTGGAGCCACTCCAGCACCTTGGGACATTTCTTGTAAAGCTGGTAAGGTATTCCGTTTGGCCCTGGTGATGATTTGGCTCTGGCTTTGTCGACCACCTTCTTGATTTCCGCCAACGTTGGAGGCTTGCCATTGAACTGTTCCTCAGGGTTGGTTGGCCACACCAGATCTTGAATGTCGAGTGGTGCTTTGCTCTGTGAGTCAGAGTATGTTTTCCTCAGATGCTGCTCAAGAACTCCTTTGTCCACACTTAGGGTCCCAGATTTTGGCTGCTCAAACAGTGTTCTGGCAAACTGGAAGGGGTCTCTGAAGAAGCGCTCTTGTGTCTTCTTCTTTTTGCTCTTCCTCTTCCTCGCAGATTCCGCTTTGCTGAGGGCGCTGTGTTTTTCTTTCAGGTCTTCCCACAGTTTTTCCAAGCCTTGTTTTTCAGCTGGCAGTGCGGTCTTCATTTGCTTCTTGAGGTTGTTCTTTTGGACTCTGATCTTGTCCATCTTTTCTTGGCGTCTGGATTTCTTTGGAGGTGTTTTCTCTTTGGGTAGTTTTACTCCATAGGCGTCTCTACATGTGGCATACACAATGTCCCCATATGTGGCTAGTTTGTGTTCCAGGGTGCTTTTCCCTATCAGTGCATCGAGTCTTTGGACGATTTTTGCATCCAGTTTCTCCCAATCTTCAGTTTCATTTGCTCGTGGCAGGTTGAGTTTCAGGCGCCTGGCATCGAGGGCCTGTGTAAATTCCTCATCCGTACCAACAGCGTGGATGTCCTTGGCACTGTGGTTTAAATCCTGGCCTTGGTCTTCCGACGTCTTATCTGCTGATGCAGTGCGCTGCTGCTCATTCAGATGAGTCTTCACACATCCCATCTTTGTTCTGTGGATCTTCATGCCACGGGTGGTAGCGAAACGCTTTCCACAGACACATGGATGTTCCATTTGGTCCATGTTCATAGTCCGTTTGGGATTTGCAGTCGTGATTGGTTGAGCACGATGGATTCATCATTCTCTCCCCCTTTCGGTGAATCCTGGGAGCATCTTTTCCTTTTATTTTTAGTAGCCACATGTTTAAGGCAAAGTGGGAGCCAGCCCACAGAGCCCTTGGTTCTGGTCTTTCCCAGTGTCCTCCGGTCTTTCCCGGACGTCCTCCGGCCTATTCCCGGAAGTCAATGGTTTACCCATGCATCAGTAGAAAGAAACTCGTGGAGAGCGTGGCAGCAGAGAGTCCTCAGAAGAGAAGCCCCCTTCAAAAAAGTGTTTCGGCCCTTATCTCCTGACACTCTAGGGGGGTTGGGCCACATCATGTTATGCAGGAAAATACTTTGTGCTAGCCCTTCAGTCTCTCAATGTTGAAAAACAGAAGCTTCCCAATATTAAGGATTTTTATTATCCCCCACTTTTTACCATTAACAGATTAAATGAAAAAGTTCAATGCGCATTATATTTAAGGTGTGGCTTTGAATATTCAAACTCGACAGATCCAGTGGAAAACATACCAAAATATAACTATAAATTTGCAAATTGGGAAGATTACGGCAAATTCTTAGAGTCTCATGATCCTGATTCAATAATCAGTGAAGATATCGACGACTTTTATTCAAATTTTAAGAAAATATTACTACTTGCAGCTGATAAGGCGATACCAAAATGTGGTTACAAGAAAAATGGTAAATATATTAATAATGTGTGGTGGACAGAAGAGTGTAAAATAGCGGTGACATCAAAGCGTAAGGCATTTAAGTCATGGATTAGAAATAAGACTGAAGAAAATATTCAATCCATGAAAATACAGAAAAATATTTGCAAAAAGATATTCGCTCAAGCAAAAAAGACATATTGGGAAATATTTTGCAACTCGGAGATTACAGAATCAAAGGATATGTACAAGGTTTGGATAAAAATAAAAGAGATGAAAAATTGTAACAGGACACAGTCATTTCCTGTGAAACTAGATACGGAATTTCCAACTGCTTTGGATAAGGCTGAGGCATTTGTGAATTTTTTTTCATGTAACAGTTGTTCTGCAAGCCTGAATTCAGAGGCTAAGTTTTTTTTAGAACAACCGAAGAATAAAAAGATATGTACTCAGACCCTAGCCCAATTCAAGAACACTATCTAAATTCTCCTTTACAAATTACAGAATTGAAAGAAGCATTAGCTTCTGTTTCTTCTTCAATGTAAGCAGTTGGTCTAGATGGCGTTTCTTACCAGATGCTCTGTCACATGCCTTCTTCTTGGATAGGTTTGCTACATTCTTTATTCCAAAAATGTTGGGATATTGGCGATATTCCTAAAATCTGGAAGAGTTCAGTAGTTGTACCAGTTCTAAAAGAGGGCAAAATTAGATCTTCGATTAACAGCTATAGACCAATTTCGCTTACTTCTCATGTTGGAAAAATTATGGAAAAAATTATACTCAAACGGATCAATTTTTATTGTGAAAAAAAACCCAACAACATCATTCCAGTTCAGCAGGCTGGCTTTAGGAAAGGGAGATGCACTACAGATCATTTGGTTAAGCTTACTACTCAGGTCAAACGTCCATTTTCACGAAAAAAAGTACACTAGCTACTTTTTTTTTACTTTAAAAAAGCATATGATAGTGTTTGGCATGCCAGATTATTGTTCAAATTAAAGGAGATAGGAATTTGTGGCAAATTGTATGGATGTATTAAAGCCTTTTTGAAGGAGAGACACATGTGTTAAAAAACTGGCAATACCTACTCATCGTTCAGAAGTGTAGATATGGGGATTCCACAAGGTTCAATCATTGCTCCAATTTTATTCTCCATTTTTGTTTATGATCTTCCAAAAGCTTTGTCTAAGAACATACATGTGGTTCAATACGCTGATGATGTTGCAGTATGGATAAACACTAGTTTAAGAAAAAATTCGAATAAGAGGATTACCAGTCATGTGCAGACAATTTATCAACAGGAACTATCAAATTATATAAAAGAAAATGGTTTAAAATTGTCAGGTGAAAAAACATGTTTGCTGCTATTCAATAATGGTTAAAATCCTTCCATATTACCTATTTTGAAATTAGAGGATAATATCTTGAAATATCAAAATTGTGGTAAATTTTTAGGGGTCTTTTTGACAACAAAACTTAGTTGGAAAAAGCACAAAGAACATTTATTAACCAAGGCAAGATAAAGATTAAACTTTTTAAAAATAATCAACTATCAGCCTTGGGGGCAAGACACGAAAACTTTATTGCATTTGTCTACTTCTTTAGGCCGATCCAAATTAAAATATGGCCAAGAAGTATATTATTCTGCTCCAAAATATCTGTTAAAAAAGCTACAAAGTTTGGATAGCAAAGCAGTGAAACTGGCCTTAGGTGTAACAGTTCCTGCTTTCGAGAACAACGGCTCTTAGACGTATCAAAATATGTGATTAGAAGTCTTTCAGTTAAGAACTCAGTCACAGCAGAACTATTGATGGTTTCGAACAAAGATTATCCAAAAGGAGCTAGAAATATTTCATATTTACAACCAATTAGAAATTACGCGTGTAAGCTTATGTCTGATTGTAACATTGATTTATCAACAGTTTCTGAAGATCCCATCACGCCTAAGATTCCCCTCTGGGAGCATTTGTGTGGAAATTTTGATTATAATTACAAAGGTGTTTCTGAAACTGAAAACGTTAATCTCTTGGTTTGTGAGGTCAGAGTTCATCTTGACAAGTTTATAGCAATTACCTGAAAATTTACACTGATGGCTCAGTCCTAGATAACATTGGTAGTGGTTCTGGTTTTATCATTCCTAGCCTAAATGTGAAAAAGAATTATCATCTTGGCAAAGGGTTTTCCATATTCACAGCAGAATTATATGCAATATTGATGGCTTTGAGCTACATTTATGATGCTCCCATGCCTTTTTTAAAAATAATATTCTCATATGTGTTGATTCAAAATCTGTCTTGCAGTCTCTGGAACACTGGGATGATAAGGCTTCGAAAGATTTACTTTTTGATGTTCATCACCTCATGCACTGTTTAAGGATTCATGGAATATGTATTGACTTTTGCTGGGTTCCCTCTCATAGTGAGCTGAAATGGAACGAAGCAGCAGATATACTTGCTAAAGCTGGAGCTAAACATTGCCTCGATTGTAATTCATTATCTCCACTGAAAACATCTTCGTCAGAAATTTTGCAAAAAATTGGAAAATTGAGTTTATAACAGAAATTGTGGAGAAAATCTCAAATATATAAATACTTGTCCTTGTCACATTTCCAAGATAGTAACAAAACTCAAGTTAAATGCATGGAACACAAAATATTCTTGCCATGTTTTTTGTACTTGTAAGCCTATTTCAGTGCATCATTTGTTGATAGAATGTTCTGTCTTAACTCCAATTTATAAAGAAAATTCTATTGACATCAACGTCCAAGATATCAGTCAAATATTGTCCAGCCCTACTATCATAAACATTGCTACTATTATCGCACAATCTAAAATTGCCAAGTTGCTTTGATGTGTGTTTATTTTTACCATTAATTCAAAAATTAATGTTGTATCTTTTTTTATCTTTGAGTTAGCTTTGTTAGTTGCAAAGTTAAAATTATTTTTGTTATATATAATTGGTAAACAGACTTAAATACAGTCACTGAACTGATTACTGAACTGAATTTGATCAAGAGAATGGTTTTTTTTTCGTGCAAACTCTTAACAACTTAAAAAAGTGCTTCCACGTTCGTAAGTGGGTAGTTTTCAATATCGAAGTGGTTAGCAGACACAATTCTTAGTTTTACAAAACAAGGTATGACTAGGCTTTAAGTGAGTTCCTGGTTTGGTTTGTTTTTAAAAAAGCTAGACAAAGCATACAACACACACACACAAACACACACAACACACACACACACACAACACACACACACACACACACACACACACACACAAGTACACATTACTCATGATTTTTACATCATCAACAGTCAAACATGGACAAGTCTGTCATTTGGCCATGGAGTTAAAGCAAAGACATAAGTGTTCTGATGTCGGTCAGAAAGCGAGTGTTAGCATTGGCACTGTGTTAATAATGAGCGTTTGTCTGCATCCAAATATATACAGTACTTGGAGAGTTGGCAGTTTTGGAATGCACACCTTTGAAATTTTACAGACTGTAGTTTGAACTTTTTCTGCGTTATCAAGTATGCTGAAACAGCACTCCTAGCTAGTTATGTTCTGCGTTATCAAGGTATGCTGAAACAGCACTCCTAGCTAGGTTAACTGTACTATAACTAGCACCTGCAGCATACAGGTCTGCCAAAACATTTGCCACATGTACATGGGTACAAGTAGTGATTTCATTCCTGCCTACACGTTTCTGCCATATCTCAATGTTGGTGTTGTAGGATTTATGGGTGCTGGGTCTCCATGAATCCATGATTAGAGCAATTGGATTTCCTGATAAATCAGAAGTTAAGAAATTTTTGCCGAGATTTAGCAGATAAGCAGGTTTAGCCGACGTTTCTGAAAGTTACAATTTAAAAAGGAGACAAGAGAGGAGGAACTTTCGTGAAAGATTTCATAGTAATACTGACAAATTGCAGACCTCCTTTTACTTATCGCTTTTAGATCTGTGTATTTTCGGTCAGCTGTTGTTGATTTGTTTAAAACATTTGGAAGGTGAACGAATGCTTAATTGTTCAGTAATGTTTTGGATCGATTGATAATGCGATTGGAATATTCAAGCTTATGTTAGAATGTTAACCAGGTTTCCGTAAGTTGCTAGTACATAACAGAAGGTTCGAGAATGTTGTAGAAGCTGACCGAATTATATTCGCATACGCTCGTCACAATTTTATTGGTTAATCTTACTGATATGCAGAATATTCTAGAAAAGAATGATCGAGTATGTTCGAGAATATTCTTTAGATAACATATAAAAGAGAGAGAGAGAGAGAGAGAGAGAGAGAGAGAGAGAGAGAGAGAGAGAGATGATGATGCGATTTGTTGAAGAGTTCTAGTCTAAAAGTGTTGGTGTCTTCACTGAGTTTGAGTCTAGTCGATAAGAAGCTGCCATTAGTCGAATATTGCCTGCTGAACGTACGATTGAGTTCCTGTACGACTTATTGAACCTGAAGGTCAGTGGATTGTTTTTGTTCCTATATTATTAAACGTTTGTAAATAAAAGGATCCTCTTCGTTTCAATACTGCCTGGTGTATTTTGTCGTCTGCAAGCCGAACACCTACCACAGTATCAACAACGAACTCTTACAAGCTAGAGTACTGCACTTATCTTGCACTGAGGAAGTCATCGCATTTTAGCATCGTAACATTTCGACGGCCAAGCCGAAGATCATACTGCATTGGTGTTTATTCCAGAAACATTATTGACTAGCCTGTACTAAACGAACTGCGATTTTGAATGCGCCAGTCCAGATCTACTTGACTTTGACTTTGACTTTGACGTTACAAGATTCAGGTCCTTTAAGTCATAGAACCATGTTCAGGTTCTCAAAACTAAAAACTGATTGGCCTGGGTGGTTTGAGGATGGTGCCAATCAGATCACTTGTTGAACAATTTAGTCTCGGCATTCTGGGTCGTACACTGAAGGTAGTGCTTCCCAGTGCTTGTCCAATCTTCTCTTGAAGGCGTCTACTGATGGCGCTGTTACCACATCATCTGGGAGGCTGTTCCAGAGGTTCACAACTTTGTTTGCGAAGTAGTTGCCCCGTACGTTGAGACGATGCCTTGGTTTCTGAAGTTTCAAGGAGTTGCCTCTGGTGGATCTCAGCTCATTCGTGGCAACGAGGAAGTCAGGGCGTGACACTTTGTAGAAGCCATGCAGGTACTTGTAGACTTCAATTGCGTCTCCCCGCTTTCTCCTGTGTTCCAGACATGGAAGCTTCAGCCGACGTAACCTTTCGGGATACGCGAGGTCCTTCAGAGGGCCCAACATTTTGGTCGCCCTTCTCTGGACGTTTTCCACTTCAGAGCAAAGACCTTTCTGATTCTTCTCGTCTGGCTTCCACACACAGTGACCGTACTCCAGGAGTGGCCTGACTAATCCCTTGAACAGCTGGACGAAAGTTACTGGTGCTAGGTAGTCGAAGGTCCTGCGGATGACTCCAACAACGCGGTTTGCCTTTGATGTTGCCTGTGCCACGTGTTGCTTGAAAGAGAGCGCCTTGTCGATGGTCACCCCAAGATCTTTCTCTGCCTGTGTTTCTTTCAGTTTTACTCTGATTGAGTTGCCGTCTACGTCGACAAGCGTCACGTACTGCATCGGCTGCAGCCTGAGAAGAATCGAAACTTAGATTAAAACGTTCAGCGTCAAGAAAGTCTTCAGCCGTGTTTCTGTACACACAGGGTGTGTGTACAGCGTTTAGTGCATCGAGCAGGTCCAGAGAAGTGGAGGAAACTGTCGCCTGTGTCTGCAAGAGCAATTAGGGTTTTACAGAGTTAGGAGAGTCAAACGGAAGACTGCTGCCTAGGTCTGTAGAGGAGCATTAGAAAGTATTGTTTTAGCGACTGATTGCTGACGTTAGTCCGAGTCACCATGGAATACATGAAGATTGGAAGGGAGCTAGGTCTTGCCGGTGATGAACTCAGGAAATATGTTCAAGAGCAAGAAGAACGTGTAGAGAAGAAAAGACTAGAGCAAGAAGAACGTGAAGAGAAGAGAAGACTAGAGCAAGAAGAGCGTGAAAACACGAAAAGACAGCAAGATAGAGAAAGAGAAGAGCAAGCTGCTGAAAGAGAATTGAAAAGACTTGAAACAGAACATCAAGAGAAAGAGAGACAATGCGAAATTGAACTGCGTATGGCAGAAGTGAAAGTTCAAAATGGCGAACGCATTTCCCAGACAGAAACTGAAGTTGCCAAGAGACCACATCTTCCAGCTTTCGTAGATGGGAAGGACAACCTCGACAGTTATCTGGAACGTTTTGAACGCCATTCTGAAGCAATGAGATGGCCAAAAGAACAGTGGGTTACCAACTTAAGTACCCTTTTGACTGGTCACGCCCTTGAGGTCTACTCAAGACTACCCCGATATGAAGCAAATGAATATGAAACACTGAAAACGGAACTTCGAAGTTATGATATTTCTGAACAAGGCTTTCACAAACGTTTCTGGTCCAGAAGACCAGAGAAGAACGAAAGTCCTGCTCAATTCCTAACCAGGATTCAAAACTATCCAGAGAGATGGCTGGAGTTAGCTGGAAGAAAGAAAGACTATGATGGCTTGTCATATCTGGTCCTGAAAGAACAATTTGTAGAATCCTGTCCTAAAGACCTTGCATCCCACCTTCTACAAGAGAAAGACCAGAGCCTGAAATCCCTGACTGAAGCTGCACAGAAGTTCCTGGAGTCTTACAACCGGACCCTTGACACTAGATCAAAACCATCTACAGACCGGATACGACCAGTCCAGGTTACAAGTATATCGACTCCACCGTTGAAATGCTTCAACTGCAGACGCCTGGGTCACAAGGCTGCTGAATGCAGACTGCCCAAGTATTCAGATAAACGCAGCCCTCCACACTTTAATCATGAAGACCGGAAAGACCAGCGCCAGGGTGGAAATAAAAGAAGCTTAACATCTGCCAATGTTGCCATCAGGGAAAGGAGTCAGGACGGACACCCGTCGCAGAGGAGATGGAGATCTACCTCACGTCAAGCCCAAGACAGAAGAGCATGAGAAAGTGGTGCAATGTGCCTTCTTAAACCGTGCAGAGAGTGATCTGAGTGTCATGCATGTGGTGAAGGGACATTATGATGATAAGGAAGTACAGGTGCTCAGAGATGCAGGGTGCAGTGGAGTCATCATTAAGAAGGACCTTGTTCCAGAAAAAAACAACAGTTTACTAGCAAGAACGGCTACCTACGATGTGTCCATGGACATGTTTAGGCCGTCCCCACAGCTGATGTTGAAATCTCTTCTTCGTTCTTTGTTGGGAAGGTGAATGCTTTGTGTCTGCCCAGTTCTCCTCATGACGTTATCATCAGCACTATCGAAGGTGCCCGTGCAGCTGATGATCCTGATCCTGAGTGGTCACACACCTGTGCAGTAACAACTCTTGCACAATCCAAGGAGGAGAATGAAGAGACATCTACACCATTGAAAATCAGCAAGTCCACAGAAATTGCAGAAGTAACCAGAGAGAAACTGATCCAGTTACAACAAGCTGACCCTTTTCTGCAAAATTATGCTAGCAAAACAGACGCCATGACCAGGGGTAACACCGAGGTATCCTTTGTGAAGAAAAATGATGTCATGTACAGACAGTACAAGAAAAATAAACTGATGGGGGTCAAATCACTTGCCAAGTTCTTGTCCCAGCCAGTCTACGAAAACCCTTGATGGAGTTGGCCCATAACTCTATCATTGAAGGCCACATGGGTGTCAAGGAGACGACAGACAAAATCATAGCAGCTTTCTACTGGCAAGGTATCAAGGTATCCAGGTCAATGTTGCTCGCTTCTGCAGATCCTGTGACGTGTGCCAGAAGACTGAACCCAAAGAAAGAACTCCAAAGGTACCCATGGAGAAGACGTCACTAATTGACAAACCTTTCAAGAGGGTGGCCATCGATCTCATAGGAGAAATCAAGCCAGCCAGTGAATCAGGATACCGATACATCCTCACTTTGGTAGACTATGCCACCAGGTATCCTGAGGCAGTCCCACGGAAATGCATCGATACTGAGACCGTTGCTGATGCCCTGATGGACATCTTCAGTAGACTGGGTGTGCCTGACGAAATATTAAGTGATTTAGGGACCCAGTTTGTATCTGACTGCATGAAGGAGGTTGTTCGTCTGCTCAGTGTCCACCAGTTGACCACCGCTCCCCACCATCCCATATGCAACGGCCTGGTAGAGAAGTATAATGGAACATTAAAGGCCATGCTGAAGAAGTTGTGTTTTGACCAACCACGACAATGACACAGATATATCAATGCCTTGTTGTTTGCTTACAGGGAAGTCCCTCAAGAATCTACTGGGTTTTCTCCCTTCAAGCTACTGTACGGCCGGACTGTGCGAGGACCAATGCACATCCTGAAAGAACTGTGGACAAAAGAAGTGGAATCTCCAGAAATCAAGAACAGCTATCAATATGTATTTGAGCTGCGTGAACGCATTGAAGATACCCTACAGTTAGCCCGAAGTGAATTAGAGAAGCCTCAAACACTGTTATGACCGGAAGACCCTGGACATTTCAGACTGGTAACAGTCCTTGTCCTGCTGCCTACTGACCATAACAAACTGCTGTTGTAGTAGAAAGGACCCTATCCTGTAGAAGCAGTCAAGGGACTGAATGATTATGAAGTGAAAATCAAAAGCAAGCAGAAGATTTTCCACGCAAATATGCTCAAGAAATACTTTGAACGGGAAGAAAAGCCAGCTGCAGATACACATGCTGCTGAATTCTAAGAATGGGAGCCACCTTACCCCTCCGGTGATGGTGACAGCTTCACTGAAGAAAGTTCTGTGAACAATGAAGAACTGCTAGAACTGAATGATTTCAAATCCCAGGAAACAATTGACAGTGTAGTTTCTGGGCCACAACTGGACAGCCAGCAGCACACAGAAATACGTGGACTGTTAAATGAGTACTCAAGTATCTTCATTGAGTTTCCAGGACAAACAGATCTGATTCAGCATGAAGTGAAGTTGACATCACCCGAGCCTATCAGGTCAAAGCCCTACCCATTGCCTTATGCTACCAGAGAGTGGCTGAAAGAGGACATCAAAGACATGTTGAAACTGGGAGTTATACGAGAGTCCTGAGGGTCGCCATACGCGTCGCCAGTTGTCGTTGTCAAAAAGAAAGATGGCACTAACCGGGTGCGCATCGATTTTAGGCGACTTAACAAGCTGATTTACCTAGATCCTGAACCCATGCCTACAGCTGCTGACCTATTCCAGAGACTGAGTGAAGATAAAGTTGTTTTTTTTTTCCAAGATCGATCTCAGCAAGGGGTACTGGTACTGAGAAGTCCCCATACCAGAAGGCATTCCAAAGGCTTCATTTGTGACTCCAGATGGGACATAGGAGTTCCTCCGAATGCCCTTCGGTATGAAGAGTTCCGGAGCAACACTCTAGAGGGGCATGAGAAAACTATTGGGCATCATGCAAGGTGTCATATGCACTGGGATGTCATCCTGGTCAAATTCCAAAACATGGACAGAACACCTGGAAACTCTTCGGGAGCTGTTCAAACGGCTGTCTTCTGCCAACCTGACTACAAGACCAAGCAAGTGCGTTATTGGTGCAGATGATATTGACTTCATTGGTCACCCTCTCCAGGGAGGAATGAAAGGGGTGCTCAAGGACAATGTGACAAAAATTCTGGAAGCACCTCGTCCCCAAACAAAGAAACAGTTGCGGTCCTTTCTCGGCTTAGTGGGGTTCTACAGAGAATACATGTCTGACTTTGCAACTGTGACTGCTCCAATGTCGGACCGTCTGCGCAAGGGGAAAGCCCAACCAACTGGAGTGCGGAGATGCACAAGACGGAGCCTTCGACACTGTGAAGAAATTCCTGTCCGAGGAACCTGTGCTACGGTTGCCTGTCCCTAACAGGACGTTTGTGCTCAGCACTGATGCCTCTGAGGAGGGTGTTGGTGCAGTTCTCATGCAGGAACATGATGGGAAGCTGTTCCCAGTCTCGTACGCCAGCAAGAAACTATCCAGGGCAGAGCAGAGGTATGCTACCATGGAGAAGGAGTGCCTTGCTATTGTGTGGGCGGTACAAAAGTTTGAAATGTTTCTCATGGGGGTTCGCTTTGTATTGTGTACTGACCATAAACCTTTATGTTTCTTAGAGTCAGCCCAGTTTGTGAACAGTAGGGACATGCACTGGGCCATGTACTTTAAGAACTTTGAAATGAAGGTTGAATATGTGAAAGGCACAGACAATCTGGCTGCAGACTCTTTAAGTCGTGCATGAGTAAATGAGACTTGTATTAGTTGTACACTCTGAACTGGGTGTGTGCTGCCACTTGATCTTTGTTTTAGAGTCATTTGACATATCTTTTAAACTGTAAATTTTTTTTTTTTAGAAATTTAGGAAATTTCTTTAAGTGAGGGGTTATGTTACAATTTAGAAGGGAGACAAGAGAGGAGGAACTTTCGTGAAAGACGACATGGTAACAATGACGAGTTGCAAGCCTCCTTTTACTTATCGCTGTTATATCTTTGTATTTTCGGTCAGTGTAGCGCTATTGTTGATTTGTTTAAAACATTTGGAAGGTGAACGAATGCCTAATTGTTCAGTAATGTTTTTGGATCGATTGATAATGCGATTGGAATATTCAAGATTATGTTAGAATGTTCACCAGGTTTCCGTAAGTTGCTAGTGCTTTACCGAAGGATCGAGAATGTTGTAGAAGCTGACCGAATTATATTCGCATACGCTCGTCACAATTTTATTGGTTAAGCTTACTGATATGCAGAATATTCGAGAAAAGAATGATCGAGTATGTTCGAGAATATTCTTTAGATAACATATAAAGAATGAGAGCTGTGCGACTGGAAAAGAGAGAGAGAGAGAGAGAGAGAGAGAGAGAGAGAGAGAGAGAGAGAGAAGAGAGAGAGAGAGAGAGAGAGAGAGAATTTGTTGAAGAGTTCTAGTCTAAAAGTGTTGGAGTCTTCACTGAGTTTGAGTCTAGTCGATGAAAAGCTGCCATTAGTCGAATATTGCCTGCTGAACGTACGATTGAGTTCCTGTACGACTTATTGAACCAACCTGAAGGTCAGTGGATTGTTTCTGTTGCTATGTTATTCAACGTTTGTAAATAAAAGGATCCTCTTCGTTTCAATACCGCCAGGTGTATTTTGTCGTATGGAAGCCGAACACCTACCACAGGATCTACAACGAACTCTTACAAGCTAGAGTACTGCACTTACCTTGTACTGAGGAAGTCATCACCTTTAGCGTGTAACACTGAATGAGAGGATGAACTGCTCTGACGTCGCTGGGTAGGTGACCAAGGTGCTCTGCACCTGAGTTCTACTAGTGGGCAGCAGAGAAGATGTTGAAGCACAGTGAACCACGGTTGTGTCGGCCTGTTGGGCACCACAATTATCCCCTCTGCATGGTCTCTCCGGATCTTCTGCAGCACCCGTCCTATGATGCTGAAAGGTGGAAATGCATACCACTGTAAATGCTCCCAAGAGATGGAAAAAGCATCAATTGCTTCAGCTTCTGGATCCAGCCAGTATGAAATGCATTGCCGCATTTGGAAGTTCAACCTGGAAGCAAAGAGGTCATTATCTGGACAAGCCCTGAGCTGTTGGAAGGCAGACTGCAGAGCCTGCTCATCAAGTTTCCACTCAGCATCAGTTTCTGGTGCCTTGACTCCTTGTCAGCTGTCCTGTTCTGCTTCCCTGGAATGTGCGCTGCACTGATCCAGATATTCTTAGAAATGCACCATGACCAAATTGTAAATGCCATGTCATTACAAGCATCTGAATGGCTTGTTCCCATGCGATTGATGCAGCTGACAGCTGTTGCATTGTCTATCATTATCCGGACATGTTTGTTTTCCAGCTTTCCCTGAAACGACTGCAAAGCAATTAAAACAGCTTTCAATTCCAAATAATTAATGTGAAAGACACTTTCATGCGGCAACCAATGTCCCCCTGAAGCTGTTTCTTTACACACACACACCCAACCTGTGCCACTACCATCAGAGGTGACAACTGTATCTGGTTTAGAACTGCAAATGTCATTCTCTGTATCAGACACATTGACAATCCACCATTTAAGTTCCTCTTTACTCTTTTCAGACAACTGCATGAGTTGGTCAAAGTCACCTCTGCTCTTCTTCAAAGCTTTTTTTTCTCAAGCTGTCTGTAATAGGGAAGTCCATACTTGACAGCAGCAAAGCTAGGAACGATTTTTCCTATAACTTGAGCAACCTCACGGATTGTGTGACTTTGCACATCAAGAAGCCTTTGACAACTAAACAGTATGCTGAGAGCCCTTTCAGTGCTAAGAGTGAATTTCATGGAGACAGAATCTATAATGACTCCAAGGTATTGAATCCTTGTTGTGGGCTGTATAACCGACTTGGTTGGATACCACAATTATCCCCTCTGCACGGTTGCAACATCAAGCTGCTCGGTAAGTTGCTGGAATGGTGCTCGGTTACTTATCCTTGGAATTTATTAGCTTATTGTAATTCAGTCCCTTGCTGATTCATTCCAAGAACTGGCCCTCAGCACTTGTGTCTAAGAGGTTATCTCTTATATTTTCTACTTTTTACAAGAAAATGTACTTTGTTTTGCTGTTTCATGATTTTCTTTTGTTTCTTAGGTGGCACCTTTGATTTTTGTTTGTTTGAAAACTCAACATGCTATGGTCTTTCACGCCAGCCTTTTTCTGGGATAGCATTCTGCTTAAAACCGAAAAGGCAGAGGAGTCAAGTTACCCCTTTCCGCGGTCACTGAGGAGAAACAACCAGGTTTCGAAATACCAGTATCTGACCAGGAGTTATAGTTTAGTGAGTTACTTCCCCATTGGAGATTATCTCCATCTTGGAGACTGTAAGCTTGCTGAAGGCTCATTTTGAGCATTTATTGTTCCACATTCACCCAGTCAAGCACATACTGTTAGTTAGGCAGAATTATCTACCACTGCAGATATAAATGCTTATCTCCCCCATAGCTTCAACAAATTTTAGCGGGGAAAAATAACTATAGACTAACAATTCTTCGCTCATTACGTTAATAACTTGGCAACGGTTTGAACGAAATGCCAAACAAACAACAACGGGTGAGAGGGCAATGAAAATGAGAACAAAAAATGGGGAAATATATTGTAAATGTTTAACCGTTCACTAGCAGTGTAAAGGAACCATTTTTATCCATCTTGAAGACAGATCCATTCATATTACATGCTCTGAGGCCTTTTGTCCGCTAGTTCGGACTCATCAGGGATGCACGGTTGATTGTGTTTGTGCTTCCTCGGCATCAAATAGAGATTCACCATGGTCTATAACTCTGTGTGGTGCTCTCACCAACAAGGGTTTAAAAATAGAATCCAATAGCACCCCAAAGCAGCCAGCGAAAGGTAGCAAAATAAAACGAAAAGAGAACGTGATAAAGAAATTAGTTGCTTAAAAAGTAAAATCGTTATGGGAGCCTATGCTTGATGATCCATGTAAGGATGCAAGGGAGGTTAAAAAATGCCCAACAGTCAGAGTGATCAGCTCTGCTAAATAGGATGG
>CM031612.1:23957646-23977646 GCA_018398815.1 Conus ventricosus | reverse complement strand
CAGCAGATCTCAATTGTCACAACGGTTTTTGTTGTTGTTGTTGTTGTTGTTGTTGTTGTTGTTGTTGTTGTTGTTTTAAAGAAAAATCAAAATATCTCTGGCGGCGGACCACATAGATGGCGGAGAAGGGGACGTCGGGGTGTGAAAACCTGCGAGTCAAGGGCGGAGAAGGGGACGTCGGGATATGAAAACCTGCGCGTCAGGGACCGTGAAGGGGCTGCCAACCACAGGGTGCTTGTGCTGGAAAGACAAGACACCTTGATTAGTAAAATAAATACATACTTACTTTACAATCGATCACAGGATCCATGTCCTATCTATGGAGTGTGTGTTCAGGGTAGCTTAAATGTTCTGAACGAAAATACCTCTTAGTGGGAAAAATTTGGAATTAAAATGCACACAAGTGCTGAACAAAAGTTCAGTTAAAATAGATTTTGCGACCAGTATCATCGACGTAGAAAATGAAATTGCCATACATACTTGAGCTTCCAGGAGACAAGGTTGTGAGATCAATCTAACCAAAGATGAGTACTGACAGAAAATAGAAAGTTGGGGACACGGTGGACATGACAAGGAAAGACACGAACACAGGGGACACAACTGGACAACAAATCACCAGACAACGACCACAATGAAAGAACTTAAATGGGGGTCAACACAAAACGGAAAGCAAACAGAGATATTGAAAAACAGGAGGTAGAGAAACAAGAGGATGCCAGAAGAATCCAGAAGGCAATACAACATGTTCAGCAAGGACAACTGGTTAAGTGTGGAAAGTGCATTGCAGTGAAGTCGTGGTTGGAGCAAAATGTGACAGGTTTTCCCTCTTAAGGCCAGCTTCATCATAAGATGTGTATATGACATCCTGCCGTGGAATGCAGACCTGGTGAAATAGGGAACAACAGTTAACATGCATGCTTAGCGTATGATAAGAACCAAGTAGTGGAACATGTCCCAAGCGCAGGCAAAGCTCTGCTAACCAAAGTCGCTAGCACATGGACTTGCAGCCAGACGCATACAGAGATCGCAAATGTGATTTATACTGCCAGCAGCAAAGTTTTACACGGCAGGTGACAGCAAACAATAGTCCTGGAGAGTCTTGACATTCAAAGCAAGGACCAAGATTTTGCTGGATGAAATCGGTGACTAGGAATGTACAGCAGTTTTTAAAAAACAGGACACACACACACACACACACACACACACACACACACACACACACACACACACACACACACACACACACACACACACACACACACACACACACACACACACACACACACACACGCACGCACGCATGCACGCACGCACGCACACACATACAGAGAGAGAGAGAGAGAGAGAGAGAGAGAGAGAGAGAGAGAGAGAGAGAGAGAGAGAGAGAGAGAGAGAGAGAGAGAGAGAGAGATTCCATTACGATGTTATGATGTTGTTTACAAGAACTTTCTGAGTACAGTGATTGTTTCGAATTGACCCACGTTGAGATTCCATTGCGATGTTATGAAGTTGTTTGCAAGAATTTTCTGAGTACAGTGATTGTTTCGAATTTATCCAAGTTGCTGACAACGTTGGTATTTGTTTTATGAATATATTTGCTCCATTGAAAACCGATTCTTAACATGTTTAAAACAGAAATTATTGTGGACAGAAATGATCGTTTTCACCATGTAGCTGGAAGCCAAATTATTGACTTTGTATTCAGCACAGCCCTCCCTTCTGTGCGTGTGGAGTGAAGTCTTGGAACATCTACAGTTCTCTCCAGCTCTTTATTGCTTTGTTTACACTCTTGCTTGTGCAGCTCTATTGCACTCTCAGTTTTGATTATCACACGACTGCATTCTCAACGAATGCTTTCGAAATTCGGCTTCTTTTTAATCAAACACGAAAACAGATATTCTATGCCCATCTACTCTTCACATAGCCTATATTTGCTTGATTGTGATGATGATTATTATTGAAATGAAGATTAATTTTGTATTTCATAACCCTTGAACAGCAATTGCTCCAATGTCAGTCGAAAAACACCTCACATGTGTTATACACTGTCACCTCTGTTGACGTCACTGACAGAGGAAATCTGAGTCATCTCTACCTGAGTAAACCTTTGCCAAACCAGGCCCTGGTTGTTTCAGTAAGTTTTATTTGTGAAATCCAGGAGCACGTCCTTACATTCATCAAAGAGAAGTGTTTCTGTTGATTGCGTTGTGCCATTTTATTGAAATCATAAGCCAGGTTCAGATTTAACATTCTTCATTAGCATACTACCATTTTTCAATTAATTTCAGTTGATAAATGAATCAAACTGTTGTCGCCTTTTTGTTCAATTTTTCGCAAAGACAAATAGCCGAAAGTATCAGAATTTTGTTTGTTTTAACTTCAACAGATCCCAGTCCTTTTCATTCTGTGTGTCTTGATATGTGTGTGTGTGTGTGTGTGTGTGTGTGTGTGTGTGTGTGTGTGTGTGTGTGTGTGTGTGTGTGTGTGTGTGTGTGTGTGTGTGTGTGTGTGTGTGTGTGTGTGTGTGTGTGTGTGTCCTTCATTTAACGTCTATCCACTATTCGTGATATTAGACCAAAAAAAAAAAAAAAAAAAAAGTGAATGTGTACGGAAGTAATTGCGAGCGTGCACATAATGTGTGTATGTGTATATGTATGGGTGCGCGTGCACGCGAGTGTGTGTGTGTGTGTGTGTGTGTGTGTGTGTGTGTGTGTGTGTGTGTGTGTGTGTGTGTGTGTGTGTGTGTGTGTGTGTGTGTGTGTGTGTGTGTGTGTGTGTGTGTGCCTGTGTGTGTGTGTGCCTGTGTGTGTGAGTGAGAGAGTTATGGATGTGTAAGTGTGTGAATATCTTTACACAAGTCATAAGAGAAGATTAACATGAAACAAAATACTTATAACCAACAACTAACTAATCAATTAAAGTCAAAACGGATGACAGTATTAAAGAAAAAAGAAAAACAAACAAACAAAACAAAACAAAAAATCCTTTGCTCCCCCCCCCTCCCCCTGACCATTTTATCCACCCCACCCACCCTCCTTCCTTTCTTATCCCCCGCAAATAAAGTTAATAAAGAATATTATAAGTATTTTCCAATAGGGGTGCGTTCTAAGTGTACAAAGAATTCGTACGTTAAAGCTGGTGACTGAAAAATGGCCTGCACAGTATTTTGCTTCAATACTGGAATGATTTTTTTCATATCATTGCATGAAACAATATGAACTGGAGTAATCTTGTTTCCACATACGCAAACTATGTTCTTTACATATTTTGTTTTAAATGCATTAAGTTTCCACCTGTGCATTAATGAGAGTAATTTTCTATTAAGATTAAAATTCTCTTTGATTCTTTTAATATCAAACTGTTCTTTATATACGTGATCTACCATACTATATTCAAAAGCTTTCTAGATATGCGACTTAACCAAGTTACACTGTTCATGTACTGATAAGGGGAAATCAAACAGTTCTGAATCAAAACTATTTTTGGCTCCACGTTTAGCTGCCCTGTCTACTTTTTCATTATAATGAAAAGAACAATGTGAAGGAATCCAACAAAAAGCTACATGGGTTCCTCTTGCAATTAACATGTGTATCTTACAACTTATCTCTATGATCATTTCAGGTCTTGTGTGCAGTTGAAAAACTTTTAATGCCTGAAGAGCTGATTTAGAATCAACACAGAACAGAATTTGAAATATTGTTTTTGGAAAGTTTAAAAGGTAATTTAAAGCCAGGAGTATCGCTGTTAATTCTGCTGTAAATATCGATTTGTTAATTCCGATATAAAATGATTTCTCTACTCTTAAGTCTGGTATTAAGAATGCCAAGAATTAAGTGTGTGTGTGTGTGTGTGTGTGTGTGTGTGTGTGTGTGTGTGTGTGTGTGTGTGTGTGTGTGTGTGTGTGTGTGTGTGTGTGTGTGTGTGTGTCTTGATTCTTCGAACAGAATGCAGACTTCTCTGACCATCAAAACGAGACATAGATGATGTATGCCTCGACGTTAGACAACATAACACGTTCTGGTAACCTGCGGATGAAACAGGAACAATAGACCACGCCAGATAAACTGCTGTCATGTGCTATGGTCCACGATAACAAGGGGCACATTTCGTCATATATTCTCATGAATATTTCTTTGGTACAGATCATAAGTTCCAAACAATCGTTGATATCGTTTCGCCCTGAGGCCAGTAACAATGCTGCCTATACCCGACCAAATGGCCTTCAAACACCAAAATGACGGTTTGTAACAGCCCACTTTCAAAACAGTGAGTCTCAACTCCGTTTGTGCAGCTACATGTTCAACCAAAATTAATATCTTTCCCTCGCACAATACGGAACAGACAATCAACTGTGATCACGATAAAGGATTTTGATGAAAATTCATGAGTAAGACGTAGCATATTTTTTCAATCATGGTTTCAAAGTACTGTCATTCGTTTGCAAAGAAGACCATTTATCTCAAAAGTTGTATTGAAGTTTTCAAGACAAGATGTTTTCATAGGTTTTGAGAACGATTTTTCTTCTTTAGCTGGAGCGCTGGCAGAGATACCAAAGAATCAAGCTGCGGTTCACATACAAAAGTAACACAATTTCCCACATGCTGTTTTCATACGTTGCAGGTTGAGCAAAATGAAATCAGCTTGGCATCAATGATACATGGAGTAAAACGCCCGTGAAGTATGATGAAAACACAAAGAGATGTGACAAAAGAAAAGTCACAATGGACAACCAGAGGATATGGCAGTTCTGGATTTTCTGTCTGTATTGGTACGAGTGGACAAATGATTTTAACTCCTGCATTTGTGCATTCAGTATCATATAAAAGTACGGCAGAAAACGGATTGAGCCCGCATGTTTCTAAGAAACGACTGTCAGGAGTTTATTTAACACAAGAACTTGTACAGAGACTTTCTAATGGTAGAGTGGTATATAAAATATACCTTTAGAATCATTATCATCTTTTAATTATTATTTGTTTGTATCTTTCTTGAAGAAAAGCTACGTTAAAAGCCCATTCTGCTCGGGCATGAACCTCTGCTGAGCGAATGCACACGAACCTGTTTATGAGGGTTGTGAACAGAAGGTCTGTTTGTTCCTCACAGTACAAATGGCCACGTTGACCATGGTTTGCACTTGAGGAGCCTCTAGATTCATTATTTCCTGGACACACCCAACTCATATTCCATGTATTTGTCTCTTCCATCGAGTCTTTAGCAATGTTGTCACCATTTAAAGGCTACAGTCTTTACAAACCGATTGAATTTCCTTGCTTTGTCACAGTTGATGTAGCGAACTATTGGATACGGAACACTTGAAGCTTGCAGTGAAAATTGTCCTCTTTTGCAGGAAGTTGATGGTCAGACTGTCATCATTTCGTTCTCATTGGCTCTCCATCCTCATGTCAGTGTTTCACTGTGTCTGAATTGTAGAACATGACTGCAGTTTTAACTTTATGTGCCACTCTCTGCGAAATTCATGCAATAACTCCTGATGTTTCTTTGGAATCTTCATGCAATCTTCGAGGTTTGTAATAGTTTTGTGAGCATATTAAAATCCTCTGTCTTCAAAATGCGAGCCTTGCTTTGTTCCTTGAGTATGTTGATGTTAGAATCCAAGATACTGAGTCGTGAATGATGCAAAATGTGTGTCCGTTATCACAGTGTGTCCATGATTCCTTTTCGGGTTTATCTTCTGTCTTAGCCTTAAACAAGTATTGAACGTTTGTCGCCCGTTTAACTCCCTTGTGTCAGTGCTGCAAGATGAAAAATATGTCATGCTGACCGAGTAATAAATATACTTTAAATTTGTGAGCGTACCGTCGCATATTTACCCAGTAGATCTAGTGCACTTTAGAAACTTCTGTTCTACACAAGGAAGTGAGTGTAGGTCAGTTTATGACTGTAATGCTGTAGACATGTAGTCCCTTTGACTTCGCTTGTACTGTTAACAGAGGGAAACGCGGTAAATCTACCTATACTCAGAACAATTAATTGACAATGTGACCCTGGCAGTCAGATGATTATAAGCCATGTGAGTGAGGTTGATTACATGGAATATGTATAAGAAAACTGCGTTGTAATTGTAACACAGAGCTTAACGTTGGCTGCAGTTTCCACACACCAATAGAGAAATCCTTCATACAATAACTGGCACTGGAGCATTTTCAGAACACTGAAACAATTCATTCACGTGACAAGCTATCATTCAACAATCTAGATATGAACATAATTCATTGAATAGCCCACTTCAATTGACCTGCGTTAATGTGACAAAATTGGCAATGTAATATGTTTTTGGAGCACTGCAGTTTTAAGCGAGTATACCAGCAAAATTGATTTATAGGGCCCAAAGAAGAAAAATGACTAATATCTACAAAATTCTTCTTGATACTGTAATTCAAACTTGCCCGATAGGTAAATTATTATTTTTACGTAGATGGACATGTACAAATCATAGTAAAAACTTTCCCCTGTGGACGCAAGTGACGCCATGTTCCACCTTTCAGACTATAGCTCTAACAATGTCCAGTAAGAGGAACTGCCATTTATATTAGTCTGCCTCTTTCAGCTGTGACTGACTCTGACAAGATCAGCGCAACGAGCAGTCCTACCTTGGACACAACTAAAGTCACATCTCAAGAGTCTAGAGCGGCCAATGACACAGGCTGTACCCATTGCAACTGGAATCGAGTGTATCAAAAAAGCTTACATTTGACTGGGACTGACGGTTACGTGCAGTGGTCTGAACCAGCCAGGAGTTGCAGTTGCGCCCAAGAAATCTCCTGGCACATCAAGCCAGCCGAACACAACCTGGGCATAGTGCTTCACTTTCTTCACTATAGTTTAAAATGGTACGAAAGTCTGGAAGTGTTCAAAGGAAATCAGCGTACTGAAGACGCTCTGCTGTTGAAAAGCTTGACCACAGCTGTTCTACTGTTGTCTCACAGTGACATTACAGTGAGGGTCAAAGCCACGCCCTGGCCTTTCTTCATTGTAGAAAATGACCATCGAGTTTCAGCCTCAACTACACCACCCATCCTCTGCACCTCCTGCCCACGTCTTCATTGAATACCACTGTGTCAGTTCGCGTGGCTCCTCTGACTGCAAAGGCACATATGTACAACTGTTCTTCTGCCACCATCCCTGACTACATACGGTGCGACATGGTACAGCAGTGTGTAGGTGGAGAGGATGAAGCTGCTGACTGTCACTACAGGTCTGTGTCCTGTGACAGCCCATGGTTTCCTCTGTATCACCATTGTCTTCAAGTCATCACCACGTCTGAACAGGACTCACCTCAGTCTTGTGATCAGCTGTCTGGAGCAAAGGTGGCCATCTTACCCGAGCCTGTGGCACGAAAGTTTCTTGGTGTAGTAATTGCACGGACTGGCACTTCAAGAATGTGCCTTGAAGTCGATTTAAAGAGTGCACACATAAGAAGTGAATCTCATCAGATGAAAACACAATACCGGCACATTTTGCAGTGGAGAGGGGGAAGTATGAATCATGGAGATCTACTAACGCGCCCGTACCAAAGCAACTCTAAATTTGGATTTCTCTTCTCACGAGGAGAGATAAAGACTACAGAACTGGTACGAGAATGCAACATCAACAGCGTAATCGGGCTTTTGTGCATGAAGACAAGTGAAACCGTTGATAATCGAGTTTGGAATGACTCACAAACTGTCATGCTTTCAAAATATACCAATACTCTGCCATCTGCTCTCAGCAACTCAACCCATTTCCTGAAAGACTGCAAAGATGGTTCTGTGGTATTCCAATTTCAGCCATGTCCCCAGAAAGACAATGACCAGCTCCTGTCTCCCAACAGCTTCACGCTGTTTGACTGTACTGTGGATGGACAGGTGCACTATTCCTTGGTGTGTGATGGACACATGGACTGTGAGGACGGCAGTGATGAAATGGGCTGTGACGTTTCCAGAGATGCCACATCATCTCAGTCTGATTTCGTCTGTGTGAACGGCCAGAAAAAGTCTCCCACAAAAGGTGAGTGTTAAGAGAGAGAGAGAGAGAGAGAGAGAGAGAGAGAGAGAGAGAGAGAGAGAGAGAGAGAGAGAGAGAGAGAGAGAGAGAGAGGGTCTGTATTCCATGTGCCAGGTGTATGGGAGGTCCGGTAGAAGCAGCATCTCTGGTGGGGGTGCTTGCCAAGTCATTCTCAGGGCTGCACGTCCATCTTTGGACCTCATTTGATACTAAGCTCTCACTTGTGGTTTGGGATTATGAAAGAGTGAGAATGGCGTGACGAATCGCGCAACTCCCCCTTACTTTAAACAAAGTCATTGTGTACATCTGTCACGACCGACCCCTGGAGGTCTGCCCTGACAGGATCGGTCTAGATGGGAGTGAAGGGAGTGACTGACCTCACACGCCTCGCAAGAGACCACACAAGAAAGATTACAATACAATACACCATTTATTCACACCAACACACACATAGTCACAAATAAGCATTCCAACATACACAACATGTACAATCACAATCAAGCATTTCAACACACACGACATACACACAATTAAGCATTTCAACACACACGACATACACATAGTCACAAACAAGCATTTCAACGCACACAACATAACCATAATCATAAATAAGCATTTCCAACACACGTTCCTTTTTTTGTGCTTCATGTGGTTCCCCCTCACCCCTGCCTCTCCAAAGTCCACTGGGAGTACCGTGTCGAATCAGGTGCCCCAAACCGGGTCTGTTCTTGAACAGAGTCTTTCAATGCCGACACCCTTGACACACACACATCCCCAAATTGCACGACACAGAGCTAACCACACTGGTCACACGAGCTGTAGGAAGTCCGAGGACAGTGGAGAAACGCATCCCGTGGGACGAGGCGTTGTCGCTGAAGGTCCCGAACAGGGGTTAGGACCATCCAGCAAAGTCCACGTGCTCCTCACACTGCGCGGCCCCAAGAGTACAAGCTTCGGGTGAAGCCCCCGGGAGGAGAGAAAAATGGAAGGAACTGGAAGGAAAGAAGGTACTAGAACCCCGCAGTCAGTACAGTCTGAACTTTGCTGCTTAATCCTAACAGCCACTCGCATGATGGGCGAGGGGAGGTTTGCTGAATACATTAACATCACCAGCTCAACACAGACCTGAGCATAACCCAGTAAACAAACCAAATGAGGAATGTTCGCTAAAGGTCTCCTCACACGAAGCAGGTAAGAGATTACATTAACAGGCTAAACAAACGAATAGCAATTTATATCTTCATCCTTCCCTCACTCACGTTCAACATTTTCCTTTCTTAGGAACTGAACTAATACAGCAACCATTGCTTTATAACTGCCACCACATTTGCAAATAATAATTCAATGGCACAATTATCCCCACATTTTATAGCAACATTTCAAAATAACACAATTCTCCAACCACGCATCCAAACGACTAATCATGCGTACGCACGCTCGCAAACAGAAAACACTCGTTCCCCTTGCACACACATACAGACGGTGGCCGAAGAATACGAGACCGGTGATTGTGACAGGGGCGGACGAGCGAGACCAAGCAAGTTCCAACCCTAAATCACCAGTTCTCCCCCATCCCCACCGACTACCGCATCACCAGATGCATTGAAAGGAGAAAGAATTTTGGATATAATTTAGAATGGCCAGGTTAAAGATTGAATTAACCAGAGAAAAGTAGTCTCAAACAATATTTCTTTTATAATTTTGAAAACAAAAGGAAATTGCGCAAAAGAGAAGAATTAGCCGGCTAACAGCAAAAAACAAACCAACCACGAAACTGATGCTTACCAGCTACCCGTGGGTGACCCAAAAGTGGCGGGTCAAGCGACTCTCTGCCCTCTGTCCAGTCGAGAGGACCAGCAGAGCAGATGCGGAAAAGAGATGACGTCCCTCCCCTACAGGCCGACTGTAGGAATGAAGGTACCGACCGTACCTTCGACGATGTGGTAGAGAACCAAAACCGGAGCGGGCGCTCCCAGGGACATCTTCCGCTCGAGTGAAGAGAAAAACCTGCCTAACCGATGGCAGCCAACATGCCACCCTACGTCACAGTGTGAGAATACCTCAAGCCTAGAGGAATGCTGCACGTGCGGCAGGTAAAAAGACAGGTGAGAGGCCGATAGAGACAGCCAGTACAAGAGAAAAGTGCCAGCCACCCGTGAACCTGCAGGATGAATTGCACGGGCAGTGAAATTAGAGAGAGAGAGAGAGAGAGAGAGAGAGAGAGAGAGAGAGAGAGAGAGAGAGAGAGAGAGAGAGAGAGAGAGAGAAGAAAGTAAACCTAACCTGAGCTGAGCTACATTAAGGTGCAACCACACCACAAGCCACATTAAGGACTGATACACGACAACAACAACGACAATAAATAAATGAATAATTCCACCACCCTAGATGGGTCAATCGTCATAGGCCTCGTGACAAACTCGTGACAACATCACTTCTATCATCATCATCATCATCCACCCCTGTTAATCTCATCCACAAGTCCTGTGGTGATGGGAACACGGAAAAGCAGCAGGTGTGGGTACACTGACAGCTGTAACCACTAACCTGCATGCAGGCTGTTCTGAACCAGAGCAGTGGTGGAGTTGTTGGCCAGCCACCTGAGTGACTGAGCAGCCCTTTTTCCACAGCACTGCTTACCCCTACAGCATAAGAAAGCTTCAAGGTAAGAAGGGTTCGAGACGGCTTAATGTCACTAAGCTGAGAAATACCAGAACCCAGCAGTTGCTTCTAGACACTCTGGAAGAACACCTGGAATCTGCTTCTCTAGATGACCAGAATGTGGAAGCCAACTGGTCGACCTTCCACCAACTATTTACAACACTGCTACAGAGACCTGGGGCCAGCAACCAAGAAACGCCGGTTTGATGAGAACTGCCATGACATCCAGCTGGTGTTGGATGAGGAAATCTTCTGCACAAAGCTTACCTCAGTGAACCAGGTCAACCCACAAAAGGGAAGATTCCAACAACATACAGAGAACAGTTTAAGAGAAACTATGAAAGATACAAGACACATGGCTGAGCAAGAAGAGTGATCAAATCCAAGGATATGCTGACAGGAATGCTATGAAAAACTTTTATGATGCCTTAAAAGAAGTTTATGGGCCTACATCATAAGGATCATCCATCAGCACTAATAGAAACACGTTGATCACCGGCAGGGAAAAGATCTTGGAACACTGGGCAGAACATTATAACAGCGTACTAAACCGCTTATCTTTCATCAGTGACCATGCCATTGACTGGCTTTTTCAAGCGCCCATCAATGAAAAACATGGATGAACCACCAACCCTCTTGGAGACCTAATGCAGTCCAGTGGCAAAGCTCCTGGCTGAGACTCCATACCAGCTGAGGTCTACAAAGAACATGGCACGGCTCTGAATGAAAAGCTTCTTCATTTTTTTTTTACTTCTGATGTGGCAGCAGGAGCCAATGCCCCAAGAGTTCGAAGATGCATCTATTATCCATTTGTACAAGCGCCAAGGGAACATCCAGGCTTGTGACAACCACCGAGGGATATCCATCCTTTCTATAGCAGGCAAGATGCTTGCCAGGAGTCTGCTGAACCGCCTTATAACACACTTTGAATAAGAGCTTTTGCCAGAGAGCCAGTGTGGCTTCAGGAAAGACAGAGGAACTATTCATGTGGTATTTGCTGCAAGACATCTCCAAGAAAAATGTCGGGAATAAAATGCTGATGTGTTCTCCACCTATGTGATTCTGATCAAGGCCTTTGATACCTCGATTAGAGAGGGTCTGTGGTAGATCATGGCCAAGTCTGAATACCCTCCAAAATTCATCTCTATGGTGTGGCAATTGCATCACAGCATGCAGGCTTGAATCCAGGACAATGGAGAGACATCTAACCCATTCCCCGTCACAAATGCGGTAAAGCAAAGCTGTGTTTTGGTACCCATTCTGCTACGCATAATGTTCTCTGCAATGCTGACTGACGTCTTCAAAGAAGCAGACATAAGCATCGACATCAGATTCAGAACAGATGGAAAGCTGTTTAACCCCGAGAGGCTCCAGGCAAAAACTAATGTAATGACAGACATCCTCTGGGTCTTTCTACTTGCTAATGACTGCGTAATCAATGCTGGTTCAGAAATTGACATGCATTGCTGCATCAACAAGTTGTCCATAGCCTGCTCCAACTTCAGTCTCACCATAACTACAAAGAAAACGGAAGTTCTGCATCAACCCCTGCCAGGCAGACCCTACCATGAGCCTAACATCACAGTCGATGGTATGAGACTCGCTGCGGTGAGTAAATTTACCTACCTTGGCATCACATTGTCCCCGAACTTCACCATCGACACGAATGAACGTCAGATTTGCAAAAGCAACAGCAACCTTGGCAGACTACACACCAATGTTTGGAATAAAAGAGGCACCAGTCTAGAAACCAGGCTGAAAGTGTACAGACCAGTTGTTCTCCTCACACTTCTCTGCACATGTGAAACGTGGACAATGTACCAATGTCACGCCAGGAAGCTGAAACACATGTTCAGAACCTGTCTCAGAAGATTGCTCAACATCAAATAGCAGGACACAATTGTAAACACAGAGGTGCTTGACCAAGCAGGCCTGCCTAGCATCCACATCATCCTGATGCTGTCTCAGCTTTGATGGGCGGTCATACAGCTTGAAAGTCAGACCACTGGCTACCAAAGAGACTCCTCTATGGCAGGCTGCAACAAGGAATGAGTTTCCTTGGAGGTCAGAAGAAGAACTTCAAAGACACTCTCAAAACATCCTTGAAAACGTTTTATATCAACCCTGACACATGGAAACAAACTGCTATGTGTCGAGCCAGATGACACTACTCTATCCACAGAGATGGCAGTCCATGTGAGGAAAGGACAGCTCCTGCGCAATAGAAGAGACAGACAAGGAAAGCCCGCACAAGCAATCAAGAGGACATCTCCTACATTCTCTTTCCAAGCTGTCATTGCACATTCCGTACACGCATCGGCCACCCGCCGGCCACCACAAATCGTCACATCCCCCCAAAGACACGATGACTGAAGTGGTCCTGGTCGACTCGACGGACGAATAACACCACTCAGTGTGTGTGTGTGTGTGTGTGTGTGTGTGTGTGTGTGTGTGTGTGTGTGTGTGTGGTGTGTGTGTGTGTGTGTGTATGTGTGTGTGTGTGTGTGTGTGTGTGTGTGTGTGTGTGTGTGTGTGTGTGTGTGTGTGTCTATAGTTGAAGGAGAATGTAGAGGAGGGATGAGAAAAGAACAAAAGTGTGACAGAGAGAAGGAGGATGGAAGGCGGAGAGAATGGGCAGATGTAGATGGGAAGGAGGGGAGAGGAGGTTCCAGCAAATAACATGTGCGTGAATTGCGTACAGACTCGACGGACGAACACCACCACTCAGTGTGTGTGTGTGTGTGTGTGTGTGTGTGTGTGTGTGTGTGTGTGTGTGTGTGTGTGTGTGTGTGTGTGTGTGTGTGTGTGTGTGTGTGTGTGTGTGTGTAGCTGAAGGGGAATGTAGAGGAGGGATGAGAAAAGAACAAAAGTGTGACAGGGAGGAGGACGGAAGTCGAAGTGAATGGGTGGATGAAGATGGGGAGGAAGGGAGAGGAGGTTCCAGCAAATAACATGTGCGTGAATTGAGTACAGATAAGTATACAACACCTTTCCAGTTGCATTTTGCTGTATTGAATTAAATTTGCTATTTCTCTGTACGTAACTCAGTACATATAATTTAGTCACACCTTACCTGCATACATGTTAGAAACGAGTGTACTGAAATAATGAGAAAAGATCACCCAGTGACTGGCCTGTTGAACCCATTATAATTTACACAAATTATTATGAAAAACATGTTTATGTTTACTGCATTTCAGAATGATAAGCTGAAATGCAATATAAAGAGGTAAATTTGATTCCATCTTTCTCTAGTATCACAATAAAAAGTGGGAAGAAAGGTAATTGCCAAATATGAATCTCAACTTTCGATGTTGATGAGTTTAGTTGAGATGTGCAATTGTATTATAGAATAAAAGTTAACTATAACTATAATAGTCATAATAAATAATCAACAGGAAATCTTATCTCTGTAACAAATGTTACTCACATGGTTTCCGTGGATATTACCCAAACAATTAGTGAAGTCTAAATCAGTTCTCAACAGTAAGCAATGACAGAGAGTACAGCTGACAGCAATCAATGTAATTTTATCATTTTATGTTGTAACTGTTGAAGTGGTGTTCCAGATGTGATGGCGTTCCGGACTGCCTCGATCAAAGTGACGAGTGGATGTGTCTCACATGTGCAAAAGGGAGAATAATGTGTCCTGGTTTCGGCTGTCGGCCTCCAAGTTATGCTCAGTTTTATAGCTGTTATACATCAGTCAAAGGTAGTATGCATGTGTTGTGTGTGCGTGCGTGTGTGTGTGTATATGTGTGCATCTCTCTCTCTCTCTCTCTCTCTCTCTCTCTCTCTCTCTCTCTCTCTCTCTCTCTCTCTCTCTCTCTCAAGGGGCGTGGACGGGAGTTAAGCGCGATCGCGTGTCTAGTCACACTTATTAGCTGTCTTTCCTTGTTAAAAGTAAATCTAGTGAAGTATCCCTCCCAGATTTGGTCACTGAGTGTTCTTTTCTGCCTGTTTTCGTGGCATTTGTGCTTAAACATGCTAGACAGAAACTTTCAATGTGAGTCTCCACACTAAAGTTGAAAATGAGAGTGGACAGTGTCGTGGCATGCTGGCTTCTGTCGTATATGTTCTTTTTATTCATTGTGGTCCAATCCTTCCCAAGGCCCTGACGACACCAGACAGGTCTGGTTCTCCTCCACAGGGACGAGCGGTGTCAGCCCTCAGGGAGGTGCCACTGACCAGCCAGTGAAGGAACCGTCCCTGTTCGTCCCCATGACCATCTTCCAGCTGACTGACATGAAACTGATGAGGTCAAGCGGGACATACGCGTTCTGCCTGAACATTATGCTGCCAATGCAGAGGAGCTAAGAGGGCTGTGGTGGAAGCTAGATGACCGTTGTCAACAGAACCACGACCTGCCGAAAAAGAACAACGACCTGGCGTCGAGTACGGACAAACTTCAAAGGAAGACAAAACAACGTCCTCTTCTAGGGCCTGCCTAGAAAGGAAAATGGAACAAGGCTGTGTAATCAGTGATAGGCTGGAACTGTGTTTTGATGTAGGAATCGATAAGGTCTATCACGTGAACTTTAAACTGGATTCCACGATAATTGCTACATGTACTTTTTGTATACAGGAAACGGACATACTTGGAGGCAAACGGAAGCTTGGGGGGAACCTACACTTGCGTGGGAGAGGAATTCTCCACAAGAGTGAGAGAAATGAGAAGAAAACTGACCCCTCATCTTAAAAAGGCGAGAAGTGACGGGAAACGTTCCATAATGACCCATGATTATCTCCTTGTCGACGTTGATTGTTACATTTTGGACTGTGGTGATCATCTTGTGGAAATGAAATCGGGTTTATGCCGGTCCTCTAGCTGTCCTTGATCTTTGTCTATGGCTGTGTTGAGGAGCCAATACTGAGGTCATTTCGAGCAGCTGCCACAGTAAAGGAGGCTATCCTGTTGGAATGTTGTGAATTACTGTTCAACGTCAGTTTGGTACCAGAGAGTGGACTGAAGCCTGAACATCTACTAGTAAACACGACAGGCTGTTCTTGTTGGATGAGCTGAAAAGGATGGTATTTATTCAAGGAAGCTTAAAAAAGTCAAAGCTAATGGTCATTGGCCATGACTACTGTTTACATCGATTCTTTAATATTTATCTGGCGTGCACATTTTTAACATAATGCAGGTAAAGGAACAAAAATCTGTCCCCTCTAATGGCGGACAGATTTGAAGCGGTTGTTTCCACTAGATTATCTAGCCAGTATTTCAATGTTGGTGACATGTTCGTGTACCGAAAACCACTGACGTCATTTTCAGAGTTCCACTCTTTTGTGTGAAGTAAATAAAATCGTTGAACTGTCGTTTGGTGCTTGCGGTCTGCTGTCAGATCTGGCATGGTATCGGCAAACAAACAGCTCACAGAGGAGACGAAAAAGATCTGGCATGGTATCGGGAAACAAACAGCTCACAGAGGAGACGAAAAAGATCGGGCATGGTATCGGCAACAATCAGCTCACAGAGGAGACGAAAAAATGCATTGTGTCGTTGATAGACCAGGGGCTTTGGGTTTTTGAGGTAGCAAATGTGTTGAACGTGAACAGGCCAACCGTCGGGAAAGTTTACGAGAGCTATTGTGACATAAAAACAGTAGAAAACAAACCTAGGAGTGGTAGGCCCAGTGTGTTTACAAACAGGTGCGTGTCTACACTGTCAAAGATCGTAAAACGGAACAGATCTGCCACAGTGTCTGAAATTTCAGCCGAATTTCGTGCATCAACCTCCATTGAAGTCAGCCAAAAGATAACCAAAGGACATCTGCGTGGACTTGGCTGTTCAAAGCACGCCCCAGCAAAGAAACTAGTAATGAAGGAAGTGAACAGAAAGAAGCGGCTGCAATATTGTAGGATGAAACTTCACTGGACTGTGAACGGTCAGTGGAAGAATGTTATTTTCAGTGATGAAATTACCATTGTGATTAAAACTCAATGGACGTGTAAAACTATGGAGGAAAGTCGAAGAGAAGTGGTCAGTGCTTTCTCTGTGCAGCGTCCATCTTGGCCCGAAGACTACATTGAAATCGATGGTATGTGGATGCATTTCGTATGACAGAGTTGGACCACTGGTGTTCGTGGAAGGCAGTATGAACACTCAGAAGTACACTGATGTGCTGGAAAACAACTTTCTGCCGTTTGTTGCCGACAACTACCCAAACAAACGTTGGTACCTGCAAGATGACAACGCCTCTATTCACCGCTCGGCTCACACCGAGACCTGGAAGCAACAGCACATAGTTCCCGTGTTTTTCTGGCCCCCTATAAGTCCAGATCTAAATCCGATCGAGAACGTGTGGCAAGTCCTCAAGACTCACGTGAAAAAAAAAACCCAAAACATTCGCCGAATCAGTACTGTCACAGATCTGCGCTGTGCACTCACCACTTGCTGGAATCAACTGACTGTTGCCTACGTCCACTCCCTCTACGACCCTCTCCCAAGACGCTGTCAGCATGTTTTGAATCGGAAGGGCCAGATTACCAAGTGTTAGCAAGTTTTGTTCAGACTTAAGGTAAGAATAACAAGTTTTCAGCAACAGGTGCCTGTAGGTAGTCAGCACCGGAAGTGCCGATAGGGGACAGACTTTTGTTCCATGAGTGTGCAGTAGACAGTTGTACTTCAGCAATATTTATTCAGAATCTTTTTTTCGTTCTAATTTTTTCCTTAATATTTCCTCAGCTTCAGTTTCTTCCATTGCTGCTGTTTCTGGGAAGGCCTATTTAATAGAGACGCCATCAGTGGACATTTTGTTGAATCAACAATTCTATTGAAGTTTGCAATATTTCAGAGGCAAGGCAAGACATTTCTTTCCTCAGGCGCCATGCCTCGTCAGATAGAAGTCCGAAACATGCATTTCTTGTAAAGAAAAAATGAAGATAAGATAAATTGACTCAAAGCAAAGTAAATCAATAAACAGCAGATTCTGAAATATATCTATTGTTTCAGAATACCTTTACCTTTTTATGATGACATTCTCGTGGCACTGATTTACAGAACCCACCCATTTAGTAATGCCAGGCAAAATGTTTACTTTACATGATTCAATTACTTTTTTTCTTTTCTTTAAAAATCCTTGTATTCCGTTTGAATGTAAATGACACTAGTGGTTACACTCGTTTGCTTAAACAAATAGTAAATGGCAAATATATGTGTGATATTGAAACATTTCTCCCTTATTTTAGCAGTCATGTAGCAACTCTGATGGATAAGTTTTTAGAGTGACGTACATATATCCCTCCTCTTGATTTTGCCATGGCAAGTGTAGCTTGCTGCTTAGAAACAGAATGATAAATGTTGCAATCTAGTCATTCTCAGACATGGAAACAATAAACTGGACACATACATGTTAATATGCTGTTACACGCCAATTTGCCTGCAGACGCTTGGAAGAGAGTAATTGAATGGTTATATTAAACTTTTGTTTCAGATGAAGCCCAAAGTACATACGAAATGCACGCTTTCTCACATAGACGAAGTTTAAGCAGACTATATGAAGGTAAGTACTCTCACATAGACGAAGTTTAAGCAGACTATATGAAGATAAGTACTCTCACATACAGGAAGTTTAAGCAGACTATATGAAGGTAAGTACTCTCACATAGACGAAGTTTAAGCAAACTATATGAAGGTAAGTACTCTCACATACAGGAAGTTTAAGCAAACTATATGAAGGTAAGTACTCTCACATACAGGAAGTGTAAGCAGACTATATGAAGGTAAGTACTCTCACATAGACGAAGTTTAAGCAGACTTTATGAAGGTAAGTACTCTCACATAGACGAAAGTTTAAGCAGTCTATATGAAGGTAAGTACTCTCACATAGACGAAGTTTAAGCAGTCTATATGAAGGTAAGTACTCTCACATAGACGAAGTTTAAGCAGACTATATGAAGGTAAGTACTCTCACATAGACGAAGTTTAAGCAGACTATATGAAGGTAAGTACTCTCACATAGACGAAGTTTAAGCAGTCTATATGAAGGTAAGTACTCTCACATAGACGAAGTTTAAGCAGTCTATATGAAGGTAAGTACTCTCACATAGACGAAGTTTAAGCAGTCTATATGAAGGTAAGTACTCTCACATAGACGAAGTTTAAGCAAACTATATGAAGGTAAGCGCCAAGTAATTTGAGGTGAATGTCAGGAACTGTGCCAAAGTTTAAAGATCGTTTGATGTGTGTGTGTGTGTGTGTGTGTGTGTGTGTGTGTGTGTGTGTGTGTGTGTGGGGTGTGTGGTGTGTGCACTGTTCGCATGAGTTTCCCTTCCTTCTTCCCTGTGCATATGTGTGTGTGTGTGTGTGTGTGTGTGTGTGTGTGTGTGTGTGTGTGTGTGTGTGTGTGTGTGTGTGTGTGTGTGTAGACGTAGGTATATGAGCCCCTCCCCCCTTTTTTCCCTCCTGTCCCAATAGAAATTATAGCTCTTTACTTATTGATCGTTTCAATTTTTTTCCAACAGTTGTTATTAGTACTGACATCACTACATATATCTACTGTCATTATGGTCACCACCCAATAGTTTTGTTTGCTTTTTATTTATCGAATATTTTCATTCCTTTCGATTCTGCCAGCATGCCAGAGCTGTTGCTCAGGGTGTGGCCGCTGTTGCATGCTAACAGCTACGGGAAGCCACAGGTGAGAGTAGAGTGCCAAGTGAGGACCAAAGATGGATCTGCAGCCCCGGGAACAACTTGTCAAGCACCCCCACCAGAGGTGCTACCCGTACTGGACACCCCATACACCCCCCCCCCCAAAAAAAAAAAAAAAAAATCAAAAAAATCTAGGAAATATGAAAATCCATTGAAATTTTAAAAGTACAAGAATAATAACTTTCACTTTAAAGTAGGAATACTTGAAATGATGCTGTTAAAGATTAGAGCAACAGTAGCAAAAAGATGAAGAAGAAGAAGAAGAAGAAGAAGAAGAAGAAGAAGAAGAAGAAGAAGAAGAAGAAGAATTATAATGATAATAATCATAACGATAACAACAACAACAACAACAACAACAACAACAGCAACGACAACAACATCCTCAGAGCAGAGTCTGCGCAGGCAGGGGATTCAGTGTATCTAATGCTGGGTTTTGTGGATGGATAATGGGAAGATCTGTAATCCAGATAAGAGAGAGAGAGAGAGAGAGAGAGAGAGAGAGAGAGAGAGAGAGAGAGAGAGAGAGAGAGAGAGAGAGAGAGAGAGAGAGAGAGAGAGAGAGAGAGAGAGAGAGAGAACAGGCCCGTGTGTCTGCGAATGGTTTTCCTGCTGAGTTTTGCAAAATTTTCAGCCCATCGGTTTTTTGTTTGCCAGTTTGTTAGTTTGTGTCTTCCCCTCC
>CM031612.1:23942646-23952646 GCA_018398815.1 Conus ventricosus | reverse complement strand
ACGCTGAGGACATTGCTCTTGAAGAGTCGAATCTTCGTTTGGATGCTGAGCACGGTGGATCTCCAGATGGGCCTGAGAATTGCGAAGGCTTGGTTGGCTTTGCTGATTCTGGCGTTGATCTCTGGTTGCAGTCGCCGTCTGTTGTCATCTTGCTGCCAGGTATACAAATTCCTGAACATCATCAAGTTGTTTGCCGTTAGCGATGGGTGATGGGGTTGTTGTTTGTGGCATTGTTTCTCATGACCTGCGTCTTCCTCTCGTTGACCTTCAGCCCAATGGTGCTGGCTATCTCGCTGAGGCTTTTTGTCTTCTGCTGGGCGTCCTGATGCTTGTGTGACAGCAGTCCCAGGTCGTCCCCGTGTAGTCAATGTCCTCCAAGACTGAGGCCAGCGTCCACCGGATTCCCTGTTGCTTTCCCTGGGTGACGTTTTGCATCAACCAGTCGATGGCCAGGGAGAAGAGGATCGGTGACAGTATGCAGCCTTGTTTCACTCCGGTGTCCACCTTGAATGGTTCCGTCAGCTGGTTGTTGTGGATGATGTGACACTCAAAGCTCTCATACAGGGACTGGATGATGTTGACCAGTTTTTTTGGAATGCCGTAGTGTCGCAGGATCTTCCAGAGAGAAGCGCGGTGCAAACTGTCAAAGGCTTTCTCGAAATCGATGAAAACCACGTAAAGTGGGCTGTTCCATTCATGGGACTGCTCGAGGATCTGGCGTAAGACGAAAATGTGATCAATGCATGATCTCCCCTCTCTAAAGCCTGCCTGCTCTTGGCGAAGTAGGGCATCTACTGCTGTCTTTATGCGCTGCAGTAAGATGCGGCTGAAGACTTTGCTGGTGAGTGATAGGGTGATGCCTCTCCAATTGTTGCATTCTCCTAGGTCTCCTTTCTTCGGCAATTTGATTATGGTACCAGTTCTCCAGTCAACTGGGGTTGTCTCCTAGTTCCATATGTCCTGCAGGATACGTTGGAGGATAAGAGGTGTCTCCTGTTCTTCTGCCTTCAACATCTCGGGGCATACACAATCTTCTCCTGGACCTTTGCCATTCTTTAGCTTGCGGATGGCTTCCTTGACCTCATCTACTGTGATATCTCCCATGTTGACGTCCAGGTCCTCCTCTGCCATAGGAATGTCAGCTGGTGTTGATGGATCAGGGCGGTTTAGGATCCTCTGGAAGTGCTCTCTCCACCTCTCGAGCTTGGCACGTTCTTCTGTGATAGGTGTTCCGTTCTCTGCCTTAACGGGTATGTCTTGGTTCTGTCCTCTGTCTCCCCCGCAGCTTCTTGGTGGGTCTATACACTGTCTTCATATCCTTCATCTCTGCTGCTGTCTCAGCTTCTTCAGCAAGCCTCTCTGCATAGAGACGTTTATCTTTCGTTGCAGACAACTTCACTTCTTTGTCTTTCTCTATGTGCTGGGCTGCTGTTCTTTCCTTTAGTCTGGGTGACTTGGTATCTAGCAGTTTCTTCTTGATCTGTTTTCTCTCCTCAATGGCTTTCCATGTGTTGGCAGTTATCCACTCAGATTTCACACTGTTCCTATAACCTATTGTCTCTTTTGCTGTTTCTGTTATAGCCTTGTTGAAACTGTCTATGGTCAGTGCTGTTTCATCTTGGAGGACGCTGAAGCGATTCTTCAGAGTGCAGAATTCTTTCTTTGTTGTTGGATCTTTTAGCTTGGCAACAGCAAAGCGCAGGTTCCGACTGTCCCCAACTTTTGCCTTCCTCAGTTTGAGGGTCAGTTTCGCTACCAGTAGTTCATGGTCAATACTAACATCTGCGTGTCGCATCACACGTGCATCTTGTAGGGTGCGCCTCCATTTTCCGTTGATAATGATGTGGTCAATTTGGTTCTTTGTCTTTCCGTCAGGGCATGTCCATGTTAGCTTGTGGATGGTTTTGTGAGCGAAAAGAGTACCGCCAATGACCAAATCATTTTCTTCACAGAGGTCGATGAGTCGTTCGCCGTTGTCGGTCATGTCTCCTATTCCATGTTTCCCCATGACTCTTTCCTTGTTCTCATTGTTGCTACCAACTCTTGCGTTGAAGTCCCCCATCAGGAGAAGACCATCGTGTCTTGGTATGTCACCAATGTTGCTTGGAGCGCACTGTAGAACTGATCCTTGTCCTCCTCATCAGTGTTGTCTATTGGTGCATAGGCCACTATAACTGATAGCTTGGCACGCTTGGAATTCATTCTCACATACAGCAGGCGTTCGTTGATCGGTTTCCATTTCAGCACGGTATTGGCATGTTTCTTGGCAATAATGAGGGCAACTCCTTCCTGATGGATGTTATCTTGCCTTCCTGACCAGATGATGGTTTCTCCAGTACTCAGTCTCTGTTTTCCTGTTTTCGTCCATCTTGCCTCTGTGACCCCTAGTAGGCTCAGGTTGTAGTTCTTCATCTCATTTACAGTTTGTGCTAATCTTCCAGCTTGGTACAAGGTCCGCACGTTCCAAAATCCAACTCGCATGTGGCGTTTTGGCGTTAGGAGATCCGCTATCGGGTTGGAGACGTCCTTTCGGCTTTGGTCCCCCTCCTTCATAAGTCCAATTGCTTGGTCTGCTTCACTCCCTCTGCCAGATGGAGTAGTTTCTCTTGCTGTCGTTTCCGTAGCGGTAATGTTTTTACGGGGTGAGGTTGCTGGCCGCACGCCTAACTCTCCTCCTTTACCCGGGCTTGAGACCGGCAAGTGGCTCCGAAGAACCACCAGGCGGAGTTTATATATATATACCCACTCAAGCACATACTGTTAGTTAGGCAGAATTATCTACCACTGCAGATATGAATGCTTATCTCACCCTATTTCTTCAATCTAAGACATAGGAGCAAGCTTTGTTTATAATTGAATATTTCTTGCACTCATTGCAACACCAAGCTGCTCTGTAAGTTGCTGGAATGGTGCTCGGTACTTATCCTTGGAATTTATTAGTTCATTATATATATTTATATATATATATATATATATATATATATATATATATATATATATATATATATATATATATATATATATATAGAGAGAGAGAGAGAGAGAGAGGAGAGAGAGAGAGAATGCTGAACAATTAAGTAGTGGGGGAAAACAAGTGCAGGTTAACAATTCCTCAGTCGTTATAGTAATACTTGGCAAAGATTTAAAATTTAAAAAAAAAAAATTAAAGAGAAAAGAAAATGGGGGAATATTTATAAATGAGAACCCTTCCCCTTTCCCGGGGGAACCCCATCGTAAACCCCTCTCAAAGGACTTTTATTTTTTATTGCCTGCCCCCTAGGCCTTTCGTCCCTGGATGGGCTCATCGGGAGACCGGCTGATTTGTCTGTGCTTTTGGTGTCAATAGAGAACACCACAGTCCATAATTCTGTGGTTTTCCCAAAACCCTATATTATTATATATATATATATATTTTTTTAATATATATTATATATATTATATATTATATATATAATAATTTTATTAAATTTATATGCGATCTTTTCCCGTCTGGGGGGAGTTTGTGGGAAAGTGTGTTTACTACTAAGCTCTTAAGAAAAACAATATGTGGTCAATTTTTAATATGAATGTGGCAGCAGGTAGTGCAAAACATCTGTTATAGGTTCGGTTGATGGCTTTTTTTTTAAATGTTTTGATTATTTTTCTCGAATGGACCCGGACAGTTGGCACCCAGAACCCATGCCCCCCACTTCCCCCTCTAACATCCCCCTGCAATGGTAAAAAAAAAGTGAATTTAGACAAGATAGAGATGGAAGTGAGTTCCATTCTGTTTTGAAAAGCCATTTATCATTCTTTTGCTATTTTTGAATGTTAAATTTTTTCCTTTTTCTTGAAATTATAAAAGGTTAATATTCGACCCCCCCCCCCCCCCCCTCTGCAATGATGTTTTTTCTGTTTAGTTACAGGATCCCATAAACATTTTCTCGCGCAAAGTGAAAACGTTCGACATCCCCAAAAGTGTTTTTCCTGGTTCTTGTATTTAAACCCACTATTGGTAATTTTGGGGAAGCTGTGAAAATTAAGGGCAAAAGGTTGGGTTTAGTTGTCTGTCCCAAAATACAAATTAAAAATACACACGGAAAAAGAAGTTAAAAATTTCATTTGATTCCTTTAGGTAGGGATAATTTGACTAAAACACAGCATTTTACCAACTCGGAAAAATAGACATAAGATTGATCCTACACATTTGTGAACATCACATTACAAATCATAAATCATCGAGGTTCTTTCTAGAACTTGTTCTAGTATGAGCAACAATACCTTTATTCGGTAGGGTGAATGAAGGGAAAACATTTTTTTCCCCCATTTTTTGGTAAAACGTTTAAGAAGCTTTTTAAAAATTTGTTCAAATTAAAGCACACTTTTTAAAGGTAATGTATTTATAACCTAAATTTTTTTCCCGAAAATATATTTTTGGTTGATTACTCTTTCATTTTTAGATCTTTCAGAGGCACTTATTTTTTTAGAGAGACGTTATTTGTGGAAGGTGAAAAGAAAGCTCTAAAATATTCCCGATTTTTTTTTTCCCTTATTGTTAGGGGAAAACTGTATTTTAAACACGAAAAGATTTTTACAGCGGTTTTTTTATTCCGGACTTGTTAGTTGTGAGTGCTACCCGGACAAAGACTTGCTTATTCACAATTTTAAAGAATTAAACGTTTACATTTTCTAATTGAGTTGTGGTTTGTCAACTGGGTATGAACAATCCCATCAGGACTCAAAGGGCCTAGTTTGAACGCCGAATACCATAATCCAGAGTTGACGTCCGTAGATGATTTTATAGTATGCTTGCTACAGTTTTATAACAAAAACAAAGCAACAACAACAATTTATAATCATCACATCATTATTATTGTTATTGTTATTAAATCGTATTTTTTTATTTTATTTTTATTTTATTATTATTTTATTATTATTTTTTTATTATTATTATTATTATTATTATTTTATTAATAACATCACATCATTATTATTATCATTATCATCTCATTTAATCTCATTATTATTTTTGTTGTTGTTGTGTTTCAAATACATATCATTATTTTGTTGTTGTTATCGTCATCATTTTTATTGTTATAAATTATTATCTTATTATTTTTACTGATATTTATTTTTGGGAGCCGGAATAGCTCAGTTGGAGAGCGCCGGATCGTAATTTGGGTGACCCTGGGGTTGGGGGTTCAATTCCTCCGGGGCGTTTCGGTACGGGTTTTTTTTTCCCTTGGAGTTAACATGGTTTGACTCCTTTCCCAACTTCCTTCGAATGAGACTATAAAAACCGAGGTTCCTTGTGGGAACGCACGCAAAATATTTGCACACAGTAAAATCCCTCACCAATTGGGAAGAGTAGGCCTTTTGGCCGTGGTTGGATGACGGGTTACACTACTGCCCCCTGCGTGAAAATGGAAGAATAAAGGGAAAAGTAGGAAATTTGAGTGACGATTTGAACGTATTACGGGATGACAGGGAAACGATAAATGAAGCCCCTTTGGGTGTTTCAGTCGGCACTCCCAGGTAGGACCCGTTGTGTAAACGGTGTGATTGTAAAACGCTTAGAGCTTGGTCTGTAGCCGGAATAGGCGCTATATAAGTATTCTTATTATCATTTTATTATTTTACATCATCATCATCCTCTCATCTCATCACCAAAAATCATCATTATTATACCCTGCTGCTGTTGTTTAAAGAAAATTTACATACCCAAGCAATTTAAGCCCTGCCTTAAAAATTGAATGCCCCTTTCGTTTTCAAATTTGCATGTTTAAACCATCAAAACGTAGATGAGAACAACCAGAAATACACAAAAGCTTTTTTAAAAAAACCCAAAAATGGTTTGCTCCACATCCAACTGTACCCATTACTGTTCACCCCTCTTCTACAACTTCCCCTACCTTTTAAAAAAAAACGGTAATTTAAATGAAAAAATCACTGGTCTATAAGTCCATTAATACGCCCCAAATGACACTAAAAAGTGTTTTTTTTAATTTATCGGACGAAAAAAGAGCTGCTTTCAAGTTTGATTTGAATGGGAGCAGGAACAAGGTATCTGGTTTACTTGGAAGCCTATTCCCCAAAGTTAGGGAATGAATGAACTAAATGATAGGGAAAGGAATGCTGACCGAAAGTTTTATTACGGGCAGACAAATTTTTGACTTTAAATTTAGTGTGCCACTTTTCAATTTTTAAAATTTTTAGACAGAAATTTTGAAGGCAAGAGTTATTGTTTTTATTACCTTGCTATTTTTTATTACATTATCATGATGTGATGATGATTGTTGTTTTTGTTGTTTTTTGCTATCATATCATCATCTCTTTGGCATCTATCATCCATCATATCATTTTATAATCAATTTATTTTCAACATCATCTCATACCTTCATTATTATTATTTTGTTATTTTTTATTATCCGTCTCTCATTGTATCATCATTTTTGTTGTTATCTCATACATCATCCCATCTCATCATCATCTCACATTTTCATATATCATATCATCATCATTCTCCACCCCACCCCACCCTCATCATCATCACATTCATCATCATATCATCTCATCTTATTGTTATTATTATCAGTTGTAGAGTAGTAGTTTAGTAGTAGTAGTAAGTAGTAGTAGTAGTATAGTAGAAGTAGTAAAGTAGTGTAGTAGTAGTATATAGTAGTAGTAGTAGTAGTAAAATTTCTGTTGCCGTTTTCAGTGATGATGTTTTGTTTTATTTTTATTTTCTATATTTTTACTTTCTTAAGACATTTTTCTCTCAATGTTTTAATATAATATTTCAAAGACAGACAGAGACTGAGATAGAGAGAATTTAATCTGGGCTGCTGGGTCATTGCCCCCCCCCCCCCCCCCCCCCCCTGCTATTCCCCCTCTCATCCTTCCCTTCTGCATCATTAGCAGTCGACTTTTGACTTCAGCGGATAGGCCTACTATTCAGATACACTCCTTTTCTGCTCCCTGCGATATCAAAAACAAGTTGCATGTACAAGACGATGATGACAATGACGACAATGCTCATAGTGATGTGTACGGTGTCTAATTTGGTCTTTGGACATGCTCTAAATACTTCATAATCATAGACATGGAATTAATAACAGACGGGTTGTCTACATGGGTAAACCAAGTCACAACAGCTCGATTATTCAGTATTAATCACCCATTTTCCATTTCTATTGTTGGTAAACCATCACTGTCAGTGTGACAGTTATTTATCATGGTTAGCCTTCATCACATTCGCCACCTTAGACGTACACTCAGGCTAGTTAAAGTATTAAAAGAACTGCCCATGATATGTGTCACGTTGGTCTAGGGGTCCAAAAGGGAAGGCTGTCTCGAACACCGCGAACGCGCCAAGAACAGACCACAAAGATTTCACATTCACACTCCTTTATTTAAGCATACGACAAATGAGAAAACGAACGGGAATGGGGTAGGGCAAGCTAACTAATCTATAATGAAAAGGATTCCCAAACTACACCCACCCTCCTTACCACCTAAAGCCGGTAAGTCAAAAGGCAGGGAGGATACAGTGGGAAGAGGGTAGGGGCCAAATCTTCAAACTAAAGCATGACAACGATGAGGAAGAGAACAAAACGACAGGAGAGGAAGATCAAGACAAGAAGACAAGACACAACAACATGCGCTCGCCTCTCAACCCACACATCGATAGCTTAGCAATGTCCACGTCCCGAGGTGGAGGGTCTGGTTGGAAAAGGTCCCACGATGTCCGTTGGAGTGTCTGAGTCAGAAGAGGGGTGGAGTGAAAAGATGGTGGCCCCTCCTTGGTGCCGACAATTCGCCCCTGGAAACACAGCTAAAAAGCTGGTGAAATAAGGAGTTCTGGTGGTCACGGCAACCTCGACCTCACGGGCTGTCCCCCACGCCGACGGCCGCGACAACGGCTCCGGAGGGGGGGAGAGGGGGGGGGGGGGAAAGAACGGTGACGCCTCTAGCTGGAAGACGGTCCGGCAAAGGTTGACGTCAACAGGGCAGCGTCGTCGCTGACGCTGGTACCTGGCCACCAGATGTGCCACCAAGACTGCAGGGAAGGGCGGCGGTAGTGACGGCAGAGCTGGAGGTGATGGGGTAAGATAATGTTGCTTATAGCCCAGCCGACCGCAAAGGGCCACATCAGGGCTGTAGGGGAGTTCTTCTCGGTCCAAACTAGGGAGAGGATGACATAGACAGCTCGGGTACTGACAGGCGGGCGTGATGTTCAGTGTAGTGCAGTACCTTAGGCAGCGGCCTTCACCGAAGAAGGCGATCCATAAAACGGGGACCCCGTCCCCGCCAGCCGTCGAAGGATGTCGCAGGTGCCTCCAACAACGAAGCTTGACCCTCGGCTCAACGATGACGTCGAGGGCGGAGGACACGGAGGTGACGAGCCTCCTGGATGGCTGCCTGTTGTTATTCCCTCGGCTGCTTGTCCCTACTCTCCCTTCGTAAACACTTTCGTTCCACCTCTTCACCTTCGTCCCTTGACGTGATGCTTTCTTGAGTTTTGTCAGTACCGATTCAGATCCAGATTCAGATTCGTGACGTAAGCACAGCTCACCAACAACAAACACCCCCCCCCCCCCCCCGATCGCTGGGTAGTGGTTGGTCGCCAACCGTCACGTGGGCTGGGTTCTAGTGAGCTGAACTGACCTGCAACACGTGCTCCGCTTGAAATGCGGGACACGCACTGTGCCACCATCAAGAAAAAGAGGAAAGGAAGAGAAAAAAAATAGTCAAAACATGCCACGGTTCTCTCAACCTGTGACAATATGTATAATACATCTGGCGTATTCTTGGCCTTGGAAGAACAACAGTGAAGTACAGATACAAGAAGAATATTTCCTGTATCATGGCAGAGAAAAATAAAAACGTGCACACAGAATGGAGGTTTTTAATTAACAAAAATGTTCAGGACTTTTGATGGGCCTCTGATGTTGGTAAGCCACACGGTTTTCTGCAGTCTATTTGTTTGATGGAATGACTGTGCCCATGAAAACATGAATGTTTCAAGTTTCATATAAACTGTTGTTATCTGCTTTAATGTTCAGATATTTATTTTTCTCTGTCTGTGAAAATACTGTTTAATTGAAGGCATGTAATAGAACCAAAGCCAGGAACAAGCTTGGTGCCAGGGACACAATGGCAGTGGCTAGGACAGCCCAATTAGTGGACCAGATAAACGTCACTGTACGTGCTTTACCAAAGTATATTCTCACCATGTAGAACATTTTGTTGGAGGGGAAGCTGTGCCAAACGGGAGAAAAAATTGGTGTGCACAAAGACTATAAAAGGGTATTGGCTGATCCACTCAAAGCATCTACAACACATAGATAAATTACTGATAGAGGGTGATTTTTTCAGTTAGGTGCTATGTCTACTGAACATAATCCATTTAGTCTCGGAGACCAGGGGTTGGAGAAACCCTCCGCTATATTATTTGTCCTTTCTCTACCCTTTTGTCTTTTTCAAGGCATCAAAATGGCCTTGGGATAAATTGCTATAGAACTGCCCTGTTCATTGTGCAATAACCTTGTGAGAAACCTTTATCGCCAGTTGACTCTGTTTGAAACTGGCCTCAGATTGGTGCTCATTATTATTTCAAACACACCTCTGCTGCCAGTTTTAAAATGGGGTATCTGTTTCAAAGAATTGAAACAGAAAATAAGACGTAACAAGTGTCTGCAACAAAACGACGAGGCAGTTAACCGCGAGAATGAAATAGTGTGTGATCAGGGCACAAAATGATTGAAAACACACCAGCAGTGAAACTAAAAGCAGCGGTAGAGAGAGAAGACCAGTTTCAACTCATCTGCTGAGTAACAGGGACGAATGGAGACAGTACGAACTAGATAGGAACAGAGCAGCAACACAATGTGCTGCTAGCATGTCAGGGGAACACAAGAGATAATACCCACAAAGATGAAAGGAAAACGAGGCCAGTCACAGTATGGAAAAACAACAAACAGACAGACAAACATGTTAGCAATGTCCGGGGAACACAAGA
>CM031612.1:23932646-23937646 GCA_018398815.1 Conus ventricosus | reverse complement strand
GCGCGTGTATGTGTGTGTGTGTGTGTGTGTGTGTTTGCCTGTGTGGGCGGGAGGCAACATACGTCATGAACTCATTTAAGAAAAATGTCAGTCGTTAAGAAGAAATTCGGATGGTACCAGCCGCCTTGGCGAAGTGGTTAACGTCGTGGGCTCCAGGCTGGGAAGTCGTGGACTCGATTCCAATCAGAGCCATTTTTTGGGATGTTATTGCCTTGACCTGCTCCTACCCAGAGTTGAGTTTAACATGGGCTCGGATGGGAAGACTGGGACCACACAGACGAGTTTCTTTGATTAAATCCGCAAAAACGTGTATTCCGATGTCTTGTGATAAACTCCATCTGCCTGCCTAAATCACCTTGATTCAATTCTGATTGCCAACAAATCTCAAAAGTATGCAAACGGGCTCAACGTTGGGTATTCCAAAGACCTTCTGCACCCAACGCTCGAGGCCATCAAAAACCCTGTGCCAAAACGAGACACACTTTTAAAATTAATAAATTGGAAAAACTTGTGTTCCGGCTGATATCTAAAAAGTCTAAGAAAAAAGTCTGGAACATCATCAAGAAAATCAAAAGAAAGAACGCCAACCCATCAATTTATCACCTGAAACTTGCCGATGCTCTGATAACAGACAAACGAGCTGTTGCCAATCCGCTGTCCTCTGACTTTTAACAGAACTCCTCATCCTTAAGCCTTTGAAAAAGCAAACAACTCAGAGAAAAATGTTCACACAATTTTACTTCAGACAACTCTGAAGTTTACAATCTACCTTTTCCAACCGATCAACTAACATCAGCTCTGCAAACCTACAACGACTCTGCTCCTGGCCTGGATGATATTCATTATCAGCTTTTGAAACATCTCCCAGAGAGCTGTCTCCAGTCCCTTCTAAAAGTCTACAACTATATCTGGACCACAGGGTGCTTTCCGCCCTCCGGGAGGAAAACCCTTATCATCCCCATTCCTAAACATGGAAAACACCTAACCAACCTTCAAACTATCGTCCAACAGCTCTAACCAGCTGCCTCTGCAGGCTAATGGAAAAGATGGTCAACTCCCGTCTGATGTGGAAGTTGGAAACCGATGGCCTTTTGGCCAATGAACCGTGCGGATTCCGGAAGTACCATCGACCGTTGACCATTTTGTTCGTCTGGAAACCGCCATTCGCAACGCCTTCATTAATAAACAACATGTGGTTGCTATCTTTTTTGATCTGGAAAAGTGTACGATACCACTTGGAAATCTGAAATTCTTATGGATCTCCATAAACTTGGTTTTCGTGGTCATCTGCCTTATTCATTCAAAACTTTCTGGCTGATCGGCAGTTCCAAGTCCGTGTTGACACCACGCTGTCTGACATCCATGGGCAGGAGTTGGCTGTACCCAAAGGGAGCATTCTTTCTCCTGCTCTCTTCAGTATCAAATTAACGACATTGTCAATTCAGTAAACCAGACTTCTGAGTCCTCTGTTTCTTGATGACTTCGCACTCGACGCAATTGGAGCCTCATATGCCAGCGTACAGCGTCGAATCCAAATTTGTGTGAATAAGATTCGACAGTGGGCCGAGGAAATCGGGTTTACCTTTTCAAGCACCAAAACACAGTGTATAATTATTTTCACAATTTTCGTTAGTTCTTTGCCGATCCTGACATTCGTGTGGACAAATCCACCATTCCAGCTATGAAAGAAGCCAAATTTGCCAAATTTCTGAGTGGTATTTTTAATTTAAAAAAAACAAACTTTAAAAGTCACATCCAACACTTAAAAACTGTTGTCAAAAAGCACAGAATATTCTTAGACTTGTGGCACACACGTATTGGGGCGCTTATAGGAAAACTCTTCTCCATCTTTACAGGGATTTGATCCACTCCAAACCGTAATACGGGTGTGTAGTCTACGGCTCGGCCAGATCTTCTTACCTGAAAAGTCTCGATCCCATTTAACATCACGGGCTTTGACTCTGTTTGGGTGCATTCTGCACCACCCCTGTTTGTAGCCTGTAGGCTGAGGCAGGGGAACCATCTCTCTCGAATCGTCGGCTGAAACTCAGCTTGACTACTGTTTGAATCTATCCTATGAAGCCCAATGGTTCCAAATCTGAGGAGGGGGCTGCCTCTGCTGTATATCGTGCAACGGTCCTCCTCAGACATGTTCTAAACACATTCCCACTGTCAGCTCCATCTACACTGCCGAGTTGACAGCCCTGGTCCTGGCTCATGAAATGGTTTCTAAATCCAAACATAAAGATTTCCTCATTTTGTCGGACTGCCTTTGCGCATTGCAGGCCATTGCCAGCTGTAAACTCAAGCACCCTCAATTGCTGAAGTTGTTCGAACTGTACACTTCTCTGAAATCAGATGGATGTAACAGTTTTGCTTGGTTCCCAGCCATGTAGGCATTTGAGGCAACGAAATGGTTGATGAACTCGCCAAGAGTGCCACAAAGAAGAAGTTGAGCAGACCGTCTGTCCCTCACACTGATTTGAAACCCCAAACCCAGGCTTATGTCAAAGACCTCTGAAAAGAGGAATGGGAATCGCAGATGGATAACAAACTGTTTAAAAAAGGGATTTTTACCATGTTCCTGAGGCGGCCGTAACGAAGACTTAATAGTTTTGTGCCGTTTGCATACTGGCCACTCGTTTCACACCCATTCTTATCTTTTCAAAGGTGAAGAAGACCTGTGGTGCGTTCCATGTCATGTGCCACTCACAGTGAAATGTATCCTTTATATATATATATATATATATATATATATATATATATATATATATATATATATATATATATATATATATATATATATATATAAAATTAGAGTTAAAAGACCACTCAGAATTCTAAAAATGCTCAACCAAATAGGGAGCGACATAACAGTTTAAAACAGATTTTAAAATGGAAGTGTAAAGCCACCCTACAAACGTGTTTCGAGCCAAGTGCTCCCCTCAGGGTATGTATAATCTGGGCACGCCACAGTGTTATATAGTTAAGTGTGTGGGCGTGTGAGCTCTGCGCTTGTGGCACGTGGCCTGTAGATTTTTTTCTTTTTGGGGGCGCGTTCAGGGGAACGTGCCAAGGAATGGTGCATTGACAAAGGTTTCCATTTGTGCCTGCAATTATTAATCATTTCTACTTTAGAGTTCAGGGATGCTAGATGGGGTTTACATAATATCAGCCACTTTTCTGTAGTACATAAGTTGCATTTTTTAGAAATGTTGTTGTATGGTGCTGCTCTTTTTATAATTTCCATGATATGTTGTAATCTTTTTTCTTATCTTTAAGCTTCCAAATATATTTACTTAGTTCTGTTTGGTTTTTATATTTTTCATTTTTGAAGGACTGTTTATGGTTTGCATATCTGGTTTTAAAATGGTTGCCGTGATCCCTATGTATGTTTCTTTATCACTGTCTGTTGTTACCGTAGCTTGGTACACAATGTTGCTGTAGAGACATTTGTTATTCAGAGGGCACTGGTCTTTTTTTGTGCAATTACAAAATATCCTTTCGTCACCCTCTTTGGTTGTATTGTTTTTGGTTTTATTGGAAGAATCAATTATGTTTTTAAGGTTGGGCATACATGAGTGTGATAGCTTGATGGTGTTTTTATTGAATATTTTAGATAGTACATGTTCTTTTGGGAATGATGTTTTAAGGATTCTGAGGAATTCTTTTCCTGCGTTGGTTTTTGTCCTTCCTCATATGGAGGGTTATACCATATTAATTTTTCTTTTCCTGTTTTTCTTATTGCTGTTCATGCTATTATCTGGGTTATATTGTAATTTGTAGTTGTAGCCACTTTTTTTCAGCGCCTCTTTGTATTCGGCTGCTGCACTGTTAAATTCTTTCTCATTGCATGACAATTTAGATAATCTTTTGTTTATGCCATTAGGTATAGCTTTTAAAATGGAGGGTGGATGGTTACTTTTGATGTCTACGTAGACAGGTGTGTCATTGGGTTTTTTGTATGGTTTGTATGTGTGGTCCTTAAGGTCTAATGTTATGTCTAAATAATTTACTATTTTGTTTGTTGGCTTCTATTGGGATTTTTAGGTTGTAGCTTTGAAAGATTTTACAAAATTCTTTTTTCTTGTTTTCAATGATTTTTGGTTTATTGTTTAATGTGGCGAGGCCGTCACCTCTGTATAAGCCAACCTGTTTACCAAGTATTTTATGTATATGAGACAACATGAAAAGTCCAACTAATTCACAAGTTTCAGCTCCATCATAAGATCCCATCGTGACATCGAACGTGGAATTTCTGCTGTTTTTTAAAATCCAAGTTTCGTTGTTGCTATGGAGAAGGGTTTTCTTAGTGTGGAAAATGATTTCCATCTCAGAATCTGTTATATTTGTATATTTGTTGGCGAATCTTAGTGCTTTAGTAAGTAATTCCTCATCAATAGAAGGATAGAAATCCATTATGTCAAAAGTAATGAACACTGTATTTTTCTGTTTGTTCAATTCTTTAAACCATTGGATAACTTCATAACTATTTTTCCAGAGCTTGTATTCAGTGATTGTTTTATGTCCTCTATTGCTTTTTCTAGGATTTTTAAAAACTAATTTTGCCTAATTCAGATTTTGATGGGTTTATTAGTCTACAAGTAGGGTTGTTGTGAAAGTTAGGTTTGTGATCTTTGAGAGTTACAAAAGCTTCTGTTATTGCTGTTGCTTCTATCCTATCACCTAAATCCATCTGGTGCACAATTTGTTTTCTTTTTGCAGATGTTGTCATATGTAGTCTTATCAGCTTTTAAAAAAAATAATTTTTCTGAATATTTTTGTTGAGGAGTTGAGAGTACTCATTAGGTTCCATTTTATAGAAATTGCTTGTCTTGTCAGCCTTTATAAACATTTTTTTGTCATTTTGGATTTGTTTTATGTTATTATTCAATGTTGTTTGGAAGTTATTGTGTGATTTTCTAAATTCAATATTAGCTATTAGTTTTTTCATACTTTCTTCAAAAGGTTTCATTTCCTCTATTACAGGTGGCGATCTC
>CM031612.1:23920146-23927646 GCA_018398815.1 Conus ventricosus | reverse complement strand
ATAAGCAGTACAATGATACAAAAGTGTTCTTCAGTTTCACATTCGCAGGTCATGTTATCTGAACTTTCGTGGCTTAAAAACCATTGCTTACAATTTTTTCAAGCCACCAGCCCTGAATCTGAATCTGATGAAACTGTCTCTATGCCATTTATTTGTAAGTAATGTATTTTTTGCCTGCAAATGTTTTTAAAAGAACAGAAATATATATAATGTTTGCCACAATATATTATATATATATATAATTATATATAATATATATTATATATATATAATATATATATATATATATATATATATAGATCAGTATATTTAAAATGCCTAAAACAATTTTTTAAGTGCTCAACCCCTTGGGGAGCAACATTAGATAAAACAAGTTAAAAGAGGAATCTTAAAACTATATATATATATATCCAAACAAAGAACTCAACAACAATCACGTAAAATATTTCCCAATATTTCGACCTCTTTTGGAATATATAATATATATATATATATATATATAATATATATATATATATATATATATATATATATATATATATATATATATATATATATATATATATATATATATATATTATCAGATTTTAAAATGCCTAAAACAATTCTATAAGTGCTCAACCCCTTGGGGAGCAACCAAGGTGGGCAACCTAAACTTCATCCTGACGATAGCCAAGCCGCTGGAAACAAATTTGTAGATAGTTTTAAGATTCCTCTTATTACTTGTTTTAACGATATATATATATATATAATATGCTATGTGAATATATATATATATATAATATATATATATATATATATATATATATATATATATATGTCATTACCGTCTATTTCTGCATGCCACTTTTGCTCAAAACACGAAATGTGAAAAGAATCTGTCTGAATTCTGGAAAAAGAAAAAAAGAAACATTTTCATAACCAACTCCTTGGCTCAGCCAAACAATACCAAAGCCGTTTACGGTCAGTCTTCTGTACATATGACACTCGGTTAGGGTGACCAGATTCGCGTTGTATTAAGAGCATTTCATAAGCTTGTCTACATATTCTTGACATGGGGAGTGTGACTAGTTTTAACCAATATCTAATGCACTTTACAGCCGTTGTAACACGAAGGAATATCTCCCGGTTTCTCCACACACCAGCTTGTGAGATGTATGCAGACGAATATTCAGAAATCTTTTATTTTTGTGGCAAACATATGGACATTTTCAGTTTGGTTATTAACTTATTCTAGTCCCCATACTTTAGATACATATGTCAGAATGGGTTCAATTTGCGTGTCAAATAATTTCCATAACAAATCTGTATCTATCATGTTTAGTTTTCTTAATGGCCTGAGTTTTTCTGTCACCCCCTTTTTCTTTTTATAAATATCTGACAAAGCATTGCTAATACTCAACTTAGTAGTAAAGACCATCCCTAAATATCTGTAAGAGTTAGTTACCTTCACTTCTTCATTCCCATAGAACCACCTTTCTCTGGCGCTCAAACAAGCACCTTTTCTGAAAGAACACTTTTTTCTAAAAGAACATAACATTTGTTGTTGTTCTTTTTTCTTGATTGACTTGCAACTGCAATCGATCTGCCCCTCTCTGTAGACTATCAATTTGATTCTGAAGCCCCTTAACAGAGTCAGATAATAAAGTGACATCATCGGTAGACAACGGGAAGGAAGATTTCAATTGCACCGGGAATTAACTGAATACCATGCATTCCATTATTAGATAAATCAACAGCAAATTCATTGATGAAAAGGGAAAATAGGAGGGGGCTAAGTAGGCATCTTTGTTTTACACATTTTGGGCATTCGAAATGGTCAGAATAGCAATACTTATTTCGTACACAAGCAAACACAGAATTATAAACAATTCGCATAACTTTGTAAAGTTTTCCGTTTATATCATTTCTTCTCAAGACTGCCCTTAGAGTGTTTTCTATTCACAGTCTTTTTGATGTCCACAAAACCACTATACATTTCAGACTTTTTAGAACAAACCTTTGCACTGTTGCATACAGGGTAAAAACAGTAGCAGCAGTACTGTAGCCTGTTCTGAATCCTCTCTGTTCTTCTATGATTTTTTGTTCTTGTTCTGCCCTTTTTGAAAGTCGTTTATTTACTTACTACACTTGCTAAGGCGACGCCACGATAGTTATCTGGCAGATTTGCGTCTTCTTTTTCATGCATTGGTACTACTATAGATTTCGAAAACTTATTTGGAGAAAACACCGAGATCAAACAGTTCATTGAAATAAATAACTAAGAAATCAGGTTTGCTTGCATATTTTCAACATTTCGCCGATAATTTTGCCTGGACCAGCGCTCCGTCTAGTTTTGAGATTACGAATGCTGACTAAAAACCTCATGCATGAAAATGGGTTCATTGAACAGAAGGTCCGACTCATCTGTTATCACATCTGCATTGTTAACCTCAATGTGTTCATCGAGAGATGACATACATCAAAATAAAAAAAAGCATGAGAGAAAAGCTTATACCACTGTTCGATTGTAATGCAAATATATATGACCGACTTTCTATTCACCGATCTAATTGTTTGCCAAAATAACTTTGGATCATTAATTGATTGTATAAGTTTACATACATTTGTTTGATCAAACTCTTCTTTCTTCTTCTTTAACATCAATTTGTATTCTTTTTTTTCCCTGCTATAAGCTTCTCTTTTTTTTCTGTACGTGTTTTCTTTGAAGCGAGCTTGAATATCCGTAGTAACCCCTGACTGTCTTTTCTTTATTTCCCATTACTTTGATCCAGCACGCAGCAGCGCTGCAAAGAGATTTAATCAACAGTTTAATGGAAATATTGCTGCTGCTTCTTTGCGAACGCCGTGGTCTACACGGTCAGTCCAGCTCTTGAGGTGAATAGAGCCGTTTTCTCCAGCTCTTGTAGACTGCCGTCGTTACTAGAGCTGTCACATCTCTCCTTGTATGTTCATGCAATGGACATTTTTGGAACACATGCCCTGCTGGCTGTTCTTCCTGCCCACAAGGACAGACTGGAGAAGGTACTATCTTGACCTTTCGGTACAAGTGACTGCTAAGTCTGTTGTGCCCGGTGCAGAGCCTCACCAGGACACTTTGTTGCTCTCTTGACAACAGATGATAATCATCGTACGGTATCCTGGGTATTGTGATAGTCCGGATGATGCTTCACATCTCGCTGCAGGTGGTACTGCTCCCCTTGAACACCCTCCCTTGCCAGGTGATCAGCTAACTCGTTGCCTGGTATCCTGCAGTGGGCTGGAATCCACTGGAGCACCACTCTTCTGTCAGTAGCAGCTTTCTGCAGAGCTTCACTGACACTTGGGAGTTTGCTGTTCTGAAATGCCTGCAGGACAGAGAGAGCGTCAAATAGGAAGACAACCCGACAGGTATTATTGTCTGTGTTCTGGATGATGTAGGCAGCCTGCAGGAGGGCTTGTTCTTCAGCTCTGTAGTATGTGCAGTGCTTTCCTGTTGCAACACTGCTAGCTGTGGTCTCTCCACTGGGGAGTTTGGCAAGGATGCCAGCTCATCCGTCTGCTACGGCATTAGTTGCTGACCCATCAGTGTAAATGTGATCCGACGTCCTTTGAGGGTAACGTTTAGCTATCATGGCAAAAGTGAGGGTCTGTTTTATTTTTTCGTCCTGTCTGACCCCAGGGATGGGATAAGGGACAGTGGTGGAGACCCTGATGTCGGAGTGGTCTGATGCCCAGAGTTCTGGAATGTCTGAGGGGCAGAAAGGGCAGTATGTTATTTGACAGTTTGTCTCGATACTGTCGAGGCAGCTTTTTGTTCTCACGGACGAAACTGCTCCTTTTCAAACGATTTTTGGTGAAGCCATCCAGTTTTTTTTTCAATGGATGATCAGGGAGACAAAGTTTACTTGCCTGCATCATTTATCTTGGCTTTTGTCCGCTGGTTCAAAGGTTGGATGCCTGTAAGCCGCTTCAATTTCTTGATGAGCGTTGACCTCATTGCTCCGGTGATAATGAGTAGGGCCTGATTTTGGATTTTATCCAGTGTTTGCTGGGTTGTATTTGAGCAAGTCGACCAGGTTGTGGAGCCATATTCAAGATGTGGTCTGACTGAACCCCAGCAGACAGTTTTCATTATTCTCTCGTTAGTTCGTCATGTGGTCCCTGTCAACTTGCATAGAATTGCCAGTTTCTTTCTAGCCTTTTTACCCGGGTCAGTGGCAAACTGGGAAGGGCTACACATAGTAATCCTGTCACTGCTGGGTTCTGTCACTGTGCCACTGCTTGTAGCAGTCTCCTCCAGTGTGCGGAACTCACTGTCTGTAGGCCCTGGATTCATTTCCACATCACCACAGCACAGCATGTAGGCAGCGACAAACACGAACAGCACACATTGCAGTCTGCTCCTCAGGACCACCACTCTCTCCCGCATTTTTAACACAAGCATGATACGCTTGGTGGCCGGCCAGAAAGTTGATGAAGGTGCCAAGAAACAGGCCGCAACTTGCACAAAAACATACACTGTCCTCAGGCATGGTCACTGATGGTCAAAAACTGAATATCACTGTCATCAGTAGACTTAGACCTAGCTGACTGACTGGTCTATGACTGTCAGGTCTAGTATTTCCACATGGCACTAAGTAAAGCACAAATCAACAAAAATCTCGAATTTCATACAGAGCCAAAGTAAAAGCGTGCTGATACCTCAGTGAGATCATCTCAAAAAGCTAGGCTGAATGGTTGCTGCACAAATCAAATATTTGAATTTATCGTATCACACTTATAGCCATTAAAGAAATATCGTTGATAATTCAGCGACATGGTAAAGTACAAACTTGTGTTTCCAGTGATTAAGTTCAAACGTTGGACATCGAGTTACCAGAAAGTATCACACACGACACAAAGTGTCAAATTTTCAATAACACTAGATTGTTTTCAAAGCTTCAATGCAATGTACACTATTGAGTCGACAGGTGTGTGCACTACACTGGTGATTCAAAGTAGAGCAACATTTTCCAACGCTTTGATTTGTAGCAAATTGATCTACCAGCCCTTGATAAGCAACTAGCCCACTGTAACATGGAAAGGCGTCTTTGACAAATATAATGTCATCTCTTTACGTAGTTGTAAAGTTACGTCATTTGAACTTTCAAATGACGCAATTTCGGTGTAATTTTTTTTTACTTCAAAGTTTGTGAAGAAGTTTGGTTGATGCCAAGAGCATCGTCGTTAAAAAAAAAACTAGATTAGTTTTTTTTTTCTTTTTATTCAAAGTGAATTTTGTGGTTGCGGTTAGTTCAGCGAATCGGATGATTTGTTGACTACCGTAACCATGGAGTGGGCGTTAGGAGCAGGAACTGCAAGTTGTGTACGGCAGATGGAAGGAGGCAGACGTGTGCTTTGATTCTGCGACTGTGGAAAGGAAGAAGAGACATTTTGAGTCCACAAGCAACCAAGTTTAAAGTAAAAGAGTATAATAATTTGCTCTTAGTCTTTCAACACCAGTGATATTTTCCTGTGCGTTGAAATCGACGTTATTTATTCTCCATCATCGTTATACGTCGCACACAACTCTTTCCGCTTGGAGACTGCTGCAAGTCCCAGCCAAGCGAGGCTAGCCTTGATGACCCTGGAGCCCGAGATTGAGGAAACCGTTGCGCCAGGAATCATCAAGACCATAGCGCCGCTCTATCGAGTTTTCTATGTAGCTACCCTAACTACTAACCATATCTTCACCGACATCGTTCGGTCTACGCCGAATTTCGACGCTTGGAAGAAGTTCGACCGTCGGAGGGAGGCCTCCGTCGTCTTCATCAGCTGCGACTGTTTGGGCCACTTCATCTGGACTGTTTGGGGCCACTCCGTTTAAAGTTTCCCCTCGACGCCAACGAAGATAAGTGCATAGCCTAGTATTTTGAACATTTGCGGAAAGTTTGAACATTTGCGGAAAGCTTGAACATTTAGCAAAAACAAGGTGAAGGAGAACTTTAGTATTTCTTGAAAGATTTCTTGCGCGCGATCACACAGAAATTAAATTGTTGTAATCACGTTATTTCGGTGTGCAAGAGTTGGGTGATTGGTCGTGTGTGTCGCGTGGATTGAGTAGAATTGAAACTGTCACACCCTACCGTGTGACATATGGTGGCAGCGGTGGGATAAGCCCAAATCCAATTCCTCTAATCCCGCTACGCACGTGGCTTCTCATCCTGCTCTCACATCGTGGGAGGTTGGGAGGCGACTTCACTCTCCTTGGAGCGCTGCATAGCTACATGTAAACAAGTCTGATTTTCCTTCTCTTTAAATCTAAATCTAAAGTTGAATCCAGATTCGTAAAGTTCACTTGAGAGAATAATTGTAGTATATTTTGGTAAGATAGTTAGGCAAAGAAAACTCGATAGGCGTTTATTTATATTATTTTATTGTGTGAAAGGTCAAGTGACTTTGAAATTACCCTATACCGGGAATTAGAGTGAAATATTATGTCTTATAACAACAAGGTATTTAGATCCAGGGGGGATCGAGAGTATTGTTGTATGTGACTATGTGTATACGTAATTGTTTGGTTGCTTTAGTGTAAAGTTTTTGAAGATGTCTAAGAGACAGGCGTCGGGCACGTCACAGAGCACGTCCGGAATGGATCCGACGTTTGTGATGCTCAAGGCACAGGGTGTGAGGCCCTAGGACTTAAGGGAAGGACTTTATAGATTATATCAAGGAACAGCAGAGATTAGATGCTGAACGAGCCCAGCTAAAGCTGGAGGCCGAACGCGAACGCGAACGCGAACGCCTGGCGTTCGAAGAACGAAAAGCCGAACGCGAGGCAGAAGAAAAGAGAGCAGCTGCCGAGAACGAAAAGCTGAACGCGAAGACAGACTGGAAGCGGAAGAACGCGAGTTCCAGAGAGAGATGCAACCGAGGGCATCGAAACGGATCGCACAGAGCACGTGCAGACTCGTGAGTACGACGTTGAGCTCAAGCGGCTCGACTCGAACATGCAAATTTCTATGAAGCAGAATGGCCAAGTCAGGCAGGCAATAAAGTCAAGATGCCATACTTGGACGACAAAGATGACATCGAGGCGTATCTTGCACAATTTGAACGTGTCGCAACCCTCAATCGTTGGGGAGAAGAAGAATGGGGCACGAGATAGCACCGTTGCTAAAAGGAGAGGCAGAGACGCATATGTGCAGTTGCTGCTAGAAGAAAGCGCTGATTACCACGCCATCAAGCGGACCCTCTTGAGAAGGCATCAGTTGACTGCGGTCATGTACAGGAAGAAGTTCCGCAGCGCGAAGCCTAGAGAGGGGAAGAGAATCATGTGTATTGGGAAAGGCTCGACCACATGATGAAGCGGTGGATCGAGATGTCAGACAAATCAGAGAAAGATCTGAAAGAGATGCTCTTGATGGAAAAGTTCTTGGAAACGCAGAACCGGACAAGGCAGATTTATCGGGGAAAAAAACCTAAACAAACAAGTGCATCAAAGCAGCCAACATTTTCGAGGGATCCCCGTTTGGGTGA
>CM031612.1:23911544-23912656 GCA_018398815.1 Conus ventricosus | reverse complement strand
TGAAGTAAAGACCTCCATGACTATTGTTTGCTGTCACCTGCCGTGTAAAACTTTGCTGCTGGCAGTATAAATCACATTTGCGATCTCTGTATGCGTCTGGCTGCAAGTCCATGTGCTAGCGACTTTGGTTAGCAGTGCCTTGCCTGTGCTTGGGACATGTTCCACTACTTGTTTGCTATCATAAGCTAGGCATGCAATGTTAACTGTTGTTCCCTATTTCACCAGGTCTGCATTCCATGGCAGGATGTCATATACACATCCAATGATGAAGCTGTCTTAAGAGGGAAAACCTGTCACATTTTGCTCCAACCACAACTTCCCTGCAGTGCACTTTGCACACCTAATCCATTGTTCCTGCTGAACATGTTGTATTACCTTCTGGATTCTTCTGACATCCTCTTACTTCTCCATCTCCTGTATGTTTCCGTTTTGTGTTTGACCCTATTTAAGTTCTTTCATTGTAGTCGTTGTCTGTGATTTGTTGTCCAGTTGTTTCCATAGTGTTCGTGTCTTTCATTGTCATGTCCACTGTGTCCCCAGCTTTCTATTTTCTGTCAGTACTCATCTTGGTTAGATTGATCTCACAACCTTGTCTCCTGAAAGCTCAAGCATGTGTGGCAATTTCATTTGTACGTCGATGATGCTGGTTGCAAAATCTGTTTTAACTGAACATTTGTTCAGCACTTATGTGCATTTTAATTCCAACATTTTTTTCTCACTAAGAGGTATTTTCGTTCAAAACATGCATTGAAAAGTAATTAAATGAATAGCCTACTGCTGTGCGCCCCGTGAAAAAAAAAAGAAAAGAAAAAGAGAGCGCTTCATGGTTGGAAGCTCATTGTCGTGCGCCCCGTGAAAAAAACAGAGAAAAGGTTTTTGGTAGTTCATCTTTACAGGGTGCTTGTCCCTGATGGGCAGCCAGTGATTTCTGCTCTTAGGGAAAAGAACTTGCCCGGCACTTTTCGGCGGAGGCGGCAGAGAAGAAGGATGGATAGAAAAGAAAAAAATATTCCGAAAAGTATCGTTGAGGGTGAGTAAGAGATGAGTGAACAAATTTTGATAACTTTGAATACAAGTTTTTTTCGCGATTTAAAAATTCTCAGTTGGTTTAA
>CM031612.1:23899044-23906544 GCA_018398815.1 Conus ventricosus | reverse complement strand
TGTTGATTTCAGGAAAGCTTTTGATTCTGTAAATAGAAATATTTTATGGAATGTTCTTAGAAAAAATGGAGTCAATGGAAAGTTATATATGGCATTACGTGGAATGTACGACTCTGTCTTGGCATCCGTGCGTGAGAAGTGTTTATTCTGACTTTTTTTTCAATTGCCCACGTGGAGTCAAGCAAGGCTGTCTTTTAAGCCCACAATTGTTTTTTTTTTTTTTTTTTTTTCATTTTTATTTTTTATCAATGAGCTTGCTATAGAACTCTCAAGAAAGGGTAAACATGGTATTCAGATTATTCCAGGTGCCGTGGAGATTTTTATGATGCTGTTTGCCGATGATGTAATTCTGTTGTCTAGTACAGCAATTGCAAAACCAATTGAATGTTTTGAAACAGGGAGCTGATAAACTACAGTTGACATTAAACCTTGATAAAACCAACATTGCTGTGTTTCGTAAAGGTGGATATTTAGCTTGGAATGAAGTTTGGTGGTATGGTAATTCTGAGGTTAAAGTAACAAATTCGCACAAATACTTAGGTATGGTTTTTTTACACCAAAATTAAGTTGGAATTTAGGTTGGTGTGAAACAAGTAGAAAAGGCAAAAAATGAGTGATAGACATTTTGATAACATTAACTTAAGGAAATTAAATATTACTGATCCACACATATTTTGGAAGCTATTTGATACTCAGATTGAACCGATTCTTACCATATGGTGCTGAAATATGGGGACTTGAAAATAATCCAAACATAGAAAGAGTGCACACTTATGCAATCAAACGGTTTCTGAATATTCCGATTCATTCATCCAATAAAATAGCTCACGGTGAAATAGGAAGGTACCCTTTGTACATCAGATGTATTGTAAAGATACTGGTGTAAAATAATACGATTACCAGAAGCTAGACTGAGCAGGCAAGCCTACGACATGATGCTGCAACAATGTGAGTTAGGAAATGTTAACTGGGCCTCTAAAATAAAGAAAGTGCTAACAGAGAATGGGTTTGGAATAGTGTGGTTGAACCAGGGAGTCGGAAACGAAACCGTGTTTATGTCTAAATTCAAAGATAGACTAATATCCTCGTATAAACAAAACTGGCACAGCCAACTAGAAGACACTTGACACTTTATACTAAATTCTAAGTACTTTTCAGTTTGGTTACTATGCATGGTTACTACCAAGGTCATTGTTTCGACAGTGGCCTACAAATACCCTGTTCACTGAGAAATTATTACATTTTTGTGACTGGATGGGGCAGACAGATCGAGTCACCAAGTATTACTGTCTGTCTTGTTGGGATGGATGTAATTATTCAGGTGAAACAAATGTACCTTTAGGATGTAACTGAAGGCCTGCTACTCTCTTAGAGTCTTATATATACCAACTTGATTCAGTTCAGTTCCGCTCAGTTTAGTTGAGCCGTTACAGGATTCAGTAAGGGTATTGTCATGTTGTTATTGTTGTTATCGTCGTCCTGTTGTCGTCGTCATCATCGCCGGCGTCATTGTCGTCGTCGTCTTTGTTGTTGTTGTTGCTGCTGCTGCTGCTGCTGTTGCTGTAGTTCTTCTGAGTGGTTATTTCTTCATTATCAAGGGATAGATAAGGTCAATTTTCATCACTCGATGCCATGAATATCAAACTGATAAACTCTAACGCATACTTGTGCTCAATGTGAGGTCAACGTTTGATTGTTACATCCATAAACCTGTGTATATCATTGCATATTAACAAGAGCTACTTAGTTTTGACACAGCCTTTGGCAGGTCACTGAACCATGTGGTGTTTTCTGATCAGCTTTCTAAGTGTCGAATATGTTGCTTCTACTCTAGCTACCATTATCCTATTCAGCAGAGCTGACCACTCTGACTGTTGGACATCTTTTGACCTCCCTTGCATCCTTAAATGGATCCTTAGCATAGGCTGACAGATTTTCCCATAACGATTTTACTTTTTCAGCAACTCATTTCCTCATCACAATTTCTTTTCGTTTTACTTTTCTACCTTTCGCTGGCTACTTTGGGGTGCTATTGGATTCTGTTTTTGAGCCCTTGTTGGTGAGAACACCACAGAGTTATAGACTGTGGTGTATCTCTCTTTGAGGCCAATGACGCACAGACACAATCAGCCGTACATCCCTGATGATTCCGAACCAGCATGTAGTATGAATGAATCTGTCTTCAAGATGGATAACAATGGTTCCAATACGCGGCCGGTGAACGATTTAACATTTACAATATATTTCCCTAATTCTTTGTTCTCATTTTCATGACCTTCTCCCCGTTTTTGTACTCCCAGTTCTTAAAGAACAGGGAGTAATTTAGAACAGGAACGAAGAAATGCTCTGTGTGTGTTGTGTGTGTGGGGGGGGGGGGAGGTTCGTCCGTGGTCAAAATAAGTTCCACTCGCTCCAGACAAAACTACTGGGCCGATCTTTCTGAAAATGTGTAGGTATCTTCATTATGGGCCACGGATGATGCCCGATGTTTTAGCTTACCGTTGTAACCGTTACTAACGGCTGTAACGGCCTGTAACGTGTTTTTTTTCTTTATGGAATATCTCAGAAAGTACTTGGCCAATCTTTGTGAAAATTAGCAGGTATGTTCATTATGGGTCACGGATGATGCCTGATGTTTTAGTTTACCCCGTTATAGCCGTTACTAATGGCTGTAACGGCCTGTAACGGCTTTCCTTCTTTATGGAATATCTCAAAAAGTATTTGGCCGATCTTTCTGAAAATTTGTAGGTATGTTTATTATGGGTCTCGAATAATGCCCCAGGTTTAGATTACCGTTATAGCCGTTAGTAACGGCTGTAACGGCCTGTAACGGTTTTTCTTCTTCATGGAATATCTCAGAAAGTACCTGGCCGATCGTTGTGAAAATTAGCAAGTATATTCATTATGGGTCACGAATAATGACCGATGTTTTAGTTTACCGTTATAGCCGTTACTAACGGCTGTACCGGTCTGTAACGCTTTTTCGTCTTTATGGAATATCTCAGAAAGTATTGGCCGATCTTTCTGAAAATTAGCAGGTATGTTCATTATGGGTCACGGCTGATCCTGAATTTTAATTTACCGTTATAACCATTACTAACGGCTGTAACGGCCTGTAACGGTTTTCCTTCTTTATGGAATATCTCAGAAAGCACTTGGCCGATCTTTGTGAATATTAGCAGGTATGTTCACTATGGGTCACGGATGATGCCCGATGTTTTCGTTTATCCCGTGATAGCCGTTACTAACGGCTGTAACGGCCAGTAACGGTTTTTCTTCTTTATAGAATATCTCAGAAAGTACTTGGCCGATCTTTCTGAAAAATTGTAGGTACGTTCATTTTGGGTCACAAATAATGCCCGATGTTTTAGTTTACCTTTACAGCCGTTACTAACGGCTGTAACGGTATGTAACAGTTTTTCTTCTTTATGGAACATCTCAGAAAGTACCTGGCCGATCTTTGTAAAACTTAACAGGCATGTTCACTATGGGTTACGGATGATGCCCGATGTTTAGTTTACCGTTATAGCCGTTACCAATGGCTATAACGGTCCATAACGGTTTTTCTTCTTTATGGAATATCTCAGAAAGCGCTTTGAAAATTTGTAGGTATGTTCTTTATGGGACACGGATGATACCTGATGTTTTAGTTTAATGTTATATCCGTTACTAACGGCTATAACTGCCCATAACAGTTTTCTTCTTTATGGAATATCTCAGAAAGTACTTGTCCGAACTTTCTGAAAATATGTAGTTATGTTCATTATGGGCAACGGATGATGCCTGACGTTTTAGTTTACCGTTATAGCCGTTACTAACAGTTATTACAGCACATAACGGGTTTTCTTTTTCATGGAATGTCTCAGAAAGTACTTGGCCGATCTTTCTAAAAATTTTAGGTACGTTGATTATGGGTCACTGATGATGCCCGATTGTTTAGTTTACCGTTATAGCCGTTACTAACGGCTGTAACGACCCATAACGGTTTTTCTTTTTTTATGGAATATCTCAGAGTGTACGTGGCCGATCTTTCTGAAAATTTGTAGGTATGTTCATTCTGGGTCACGGATGATGCCCGATGTATAAGTTTACGTGATAGCCGTTACAAAAGTAAGAAAGGTGGCAAAGTGGTTAAGACGTTCGTCTGCCAATCCAATGTGTGGGAAGTGCGTGGGTTCGAACCCTGCCTTTCTCGCCCTTTCCCAGTTTGAATGACAAATCGAACTGAACGTCAAGTCCATCGGATGGGGACTATAAGCGAGTCGGACCCGTGTGCCTTCCTGGCCCCCTGCACACGTTAAAGAACCCACGGCAGTTGAAAATCGAAAAGAGCAGGGTGTGTGTGTGTGTGTGTGTGTGTGTGTGTGTGTGTGTGTGTGTGTGTGTGTGTGTGTGTGTGTGTGTGTGAGTGTGTTCGCAACAACAACTTTACGGGAACTATCAATAGGCCATAGAATGACAACGAATGCTTCCATATTGCCGTTTCTGGCGACGGTATGTATTTACGGCAGACACCATATTATACTCGGTGCTTTGTATTGACACAGCACTGGCAATCTCTATGTCACGAGTTTGTCACGAGGCCTATGACGATTGACCCATCTAGGGTGGTGGAATTATTCATTTATTTATTGTCGTTGTTGTTGTCGTGTATCCGTCCCTTAATGTGGCTTGTGGTGTGTTTGCACCTTAAGGTCGTTCAGCTCAGGTTAGGTTTGCTTTCTCTCTCTCTCTCTCTCTCTAATTCCACTGCCCGTGCAATTCATCCTGCAGGTTCACGGGTGGCTGGTACCTTTCGCTTGAACTGACTGTCTCTATCGGCCTCTCACCTGTCTTTTTACCTGCCGCACGTGCCGCATTCCTCTTAGGCTTGAGGTATTCTCACTCTGTGACGTAGGGTGGCATGTTGGCCGCCATCGCTTAGGCAGGTTTTCTCTTCACTCGAGCGGAAGATGTCTCTGGAGCGCCTGCTCCGGTTCTGGTTCTCTACCACTTCGTCGAAGGTACGGTCGGTACCTTCATTCCTACACTCGGCCTGTAGGGGAGGGACATCACGTCATCTCTTTTCCGCATCTGCTCTGCTGGTCCTCTCGACTGGACAGAGGCAGAGAGTCGCTTGAACCGCCACTTCTGGGTCACCCACGGGTAGCTGGTAAGCATCAGTTTCGTGGTTCGTTTGTTTTTTTTGTTGTTAGCCGGCTAATTCTCTTTTGCGCAATTTCTTTTTGTTTTAAAAATTATAAAAGAAATATTGTTTGAGACCACTTTTTCTGGTTAATTCAATCTTAACCTGGCCATTCTAAATTATATCCAAAAGTCTTTCTCCTTTTTATGCATCTGGTGATGCGGTAGTCGGTGGGGTGGGGGAGAACCTGGTGATTCAGGGTTGGTACTTGCTTGGTCTCGCTCGTCCGCCCCTGTCACAATCACCGGTCTTTTATTCTTCGGCCACCGTCTGTTTGCATGCAAGGGGAACGAGTTTTGTTTGCGAGCGTGCGTACGCATGATTAGTCGTTTGGATGCGTGGTTGGAGAATTGTGTCATTTTGAAATGTTGCTATAAAATGTGGGGATAATTGTGCCATTGAATTATTATTTGCAAATGTGGTGGCAGTTATAAAGCAATGGTTGCTGTATTAGTTCAGTTCCTAAGAAAGGAAAATGTTGAACGTGAATGAAGGAAGGATGAAGACATAAATTCCTATTCGTTTTATAGCCTGTTAATTTAATGCAGTCTCTTGCCTGCTTCGTGTGAGAAGACCTTTAGCGAACATTCCTGATTTGGTTTGTTTACTGTGTTATGCTCAGGTCTGTGTTGAGCTGGTGCTATTAATGTATTCAGCAAACCTCCCCTCGCCCATCATGCGAGTGACTGTTAGGATTTAACAGCATGTGTCAGACCGTACTGACTGCGGGGTTCCAGTACCCTTCTTTCCTTCCAGTTCCTTCCGTTTTCTCTCCTCCCGGGGGCTTCACCCGAAGCTTGCGCTGTTGGAGCCGCGCACTGGTTGAGGAGCACTTGGACCTTGCTGGATGGTCCTAACCCTGTCCGGGACCTTCAGCGACAACGCCTCGTCCCACGGGATGCGTTCTCCGCTGTCCTCGGACTTCATACAGCCCATGTGACCAGTGTGGTTAGCTCTGTGTCGTGCAATTTGGGTGTGTGTGTGTGTGTCAATGGTGTCGGCATTGAAAGACACTTCGTTCAAGAACCGACCCGGTTTGGGGCACCTGATGCGACACGGTGCTCCCAGTGGACTTTGGAGAGGCAGGGGTGTGGGGGAACCACATGAAGCACGGGAAGGAATGTGTGCTGGAAATGCTTATTTATGATTATGGTTATGTCGTGTGTGTTGAAATGCTTAATTGTGTGTATGTCGTGTGTGTTGAAATGCTTGATTGTGATTGTGCATGTTGTGTGTGTTGGAATGCTTATTTGTGACTATGTGTGTGTTGGTGTGAATAAATGGGGTGTTGTATTGTAATCTTTCTTGTGAGGTCAGTCACTCCCTTCACTCCCATCTAGACCGATCCTGTCAGGGCAGACCTCCAGGGGTCGGTCGTGACATTTGTGGGGGCTCGTCCGGGATGTGAAGGGTTCTGGCTGTCTCTCTCGTTTCGCGGAGTACCTGTCCAGTCCTGTCTGTTTTGTATATCTTTAGTCAGTTTGTCGTGTTTGTTTGTGGGTGGTTGGCTGGGTGACTCTAGCGTGTAGGGAGTCTTTTGGTGGCCTGAGGAGCATCTGGTGTGGCTGGGGAGTCGAGTTGAGACGAGGGGGAGTCGACCGCGTCCAGACCTCTTTCCGCCGGGTGCCTCACGCAGATACGGCCGTAAGACTTTCCTTTCTGTTGCCACTCAGTCTTCCATTCCTGTTTTGTAGTTAACCAGTTTTTTTTACCGGGTGGTTATTGAGTACAGGTGGGTGTATCGGACGTTAGTGTCACTTTTTTTTTCTCCGGATTCCGTCTGTCATTTTTTTTTTTTTTTTTTTTGGTCGGTGAGCCCCACCGCACTGTTGCTCGTGTTGTAGAGCGCGGTGTTGCCAGAGTGGGGGCAGCCTGGACATTTTTTTTTTTTTTTGTCGGTGAGCCCCACTGCACTGTTGCTCGTGTTGTAGAGCGCGGTGTTGCCAGAGTGGGAGCAGCCGGACATTGTACGTTGACATTTTTTTTTTATTTGCTGTTTCTCAGTTAGTCACCAAGAGACGTGACATATCCGAGCGGTATTTGTTTCTTTCAAGTGGAATTGTCTTTCCCCTGTACTTGAGAACCGTAGGATATAGTTGTCATGGCGACGTCCGGTGCTGGTGGTATGGCGATGCGTGCGTCGAAGAAGAAAGGTCTTCAAAATGTAGTCCCTACTATTAGTACCAGTACTTCGACTACAGTGACTTCTACTTATTCCAGTGCTGTAGCCGATAGTCCAGCGGGTACTTTCACTACTTCTTCGCTGGGGGATCTTTCTGTCGAGACCCCACCTGGTTATGAGTATGGTTAAGCAA
>CM031612.1:23869044-23876544 GCA_018398815.1 Conus ventricosus | reverse complement strand
AAATAATCCTAGCAATTATGGAGGCATAGCTTTGTGTGACATCAGCAGTAAAATTCATAGTGCATTTATCAATAACACACGTCAGGAATGGAGAGAGAGAGAGGAGAGAGAGAGGAGAGAGAGAGAGAGAGAGAGAGAGAACGAGAGAGAATGTGTGGACACTCTGTGTGTGTGTGTGTGCGCGCCTCTGCCTGCTGTCTGTCTGTCTGTCTCTCTCCCTCTCTGTGGATGTCTGGATGTGTGTGTCTGGGAGTAGGTGTTGTGCACGTGCTCACGCTCTTTTTTTGTGTGTGCGTGTGTGTGTATGAGTGCACGTGTTTGTGTGTGTGTGTCACGGACAAAAAAAGAAAAACCGAATTCGTGGTCAGTCGCCAGCCAGTTCAATTGGACATAAGTCCAAACTCAAACATCCTGGTTCCAGGCAGACGACTTCATGTGTCGCGTCAGCCAATTAGGCACGGCGAATAGGCTATTTTTTAGTTCTTCACGGAGACGGCACCATCCCGCAGACAGACTGAGTGGCTTGACGACGTCTCAATAGGTTGGCCAGACGGATCTCGGCGTCTGGGTCAGACTGATGCAGCCAATTTGCAAGACCAGCGCCCACAGTTAAGCCAGACGTCGCCGGTTGAAGTAGGAAGGGGGAAGGTATTGTGTGGTGGGGGTGAAACGAAGTTAATTAATTAAATGACCATTGACCACCACAGAGAGCAAGGCCGGTAGATGTGACTTTGACGAGTCGCATGTCCAATGGAATTAGAGGGGAGGTAACCCCGGCACAAGGCGGGAAAAATTCTGACCAATGGTACTCACCCTTTGACACATAGGATGAGAATAAGAAAGTGAGGGGAGTGAGAGAAGGGGAGAACGAAAAACGGAGAGAGAGAGAGAGGTTCTGGGAGTAAGCTCTGCACGAGAGAAAAGCAGAGAGATGAGAGGAGGAGTGAAGAGAACCGAGTTGAAGCATTAGCACCATATAGAGTCTGCAGAGGAAGGACTAAGGAGAGATGTTGAGAGAGAGAGAGTTGCGAATCGATGAAGAGAAAAAAGAAAAAAGAAAAAAAAGCAACTATGTCCATTTGATAGAGCAGACTAGAAGAGAGAGAGAGAGAGAGATTGCAATGCGTTAATGCAGGAAGAAAGAAAGGAGAACAGATCAATGTCTGGTAGTCACTGTTCAATCTGAACCGGGGTTCGACCTCATACCTGGCAGCGCCACTTTCATCAGCAGTCCAACCTGACCAACGCCAGCGGTCTAACCTGACCAGTGCCAGCAGTCCAACCTGACCAGTGCCAGCGGTCCAACCTGACCAGTGCCAGCAGTTGTGTCGTGACTGGTGTTTGTGAAAGTGACAGTGAAAAGAAAAGAAAAAAAAGAAGAAAAGGAAAGACAGTGATTCGTAAATAGTTTAAGATCACCTGGCCAGGTAAAGTGGAAAGTCGGGTTAGTTATGATGATTTAGATAAATGGTTTTGTGAAGTTCAAGGAAAGAGAGAATGTTTTATTTTGTTTGACTCCATGCGCATTGATGTTTCTATGATTATGTGTAGTAAAGTTATAGACTTTACTAGTGGTTTGATGTGACGAATGCATGATATATGAATGAGATTGTAAGCAAGCTGTGAGTGTGTTTGGGCTGTGCACTAGTCCTTCCTCCACTGACATACCCCGAGGTTGACAGTGTGTCTGATCTGTATACAGATAGTTTGTGCTAAAACGTACGTCGTTAAGATGTGTGGTATAGAAATTGTCCTTATTGTGCCATTATCGCTATGTTGTTGTTGTTTCCTCTATGCACTGTGTGCCTTTTTCTCCAGTCTCAATAGTTGTATTTGTTCCCAGCATGGTAGTTTCTTCTGAATGTAATACTTTACCTTCTTGAAATCATACTACATTTCTTTTTTCCGACTTGTGACAACTTTCTTCCTTTGGATTCTGTATTTTCTTCTGTCGAGCCCATTACTTTTCTGCCTTCTGACCATGCTATTTTTCTTCCTTTTGCTCGTTATATTTCCGATTGTAACTTTCAACTGACTATGGTACGTTTCTTTCTTTTGATTGTCTTTTTTTTTTTTGCTTCGTTTATCGTAATGCAATTTTCTTTTTTAGCTCGTAACACTTCTCTTTCTATTCAACTTATACTGTTTTCTTCTGATGGTCATACTTTCCCTTTTTTCAACTTAATACACCTTTTTTCTGATCATGATACGCTTTTATCTTCTCAGCTAATGTTCTTTTCACGTCTGATGGAGCTACTTTTCTTTCTCATCTTAATACTTTTCTTTCTTCTTTCTGGACCCTTTTCTCTGGTGGTCATTTTTTTTTTTTCCTCTGGTGGTCATTGTTTTTTCTGGTGGTCATTTTTTAAATTTTTTTTTCTCTGGTGGTCATTTTTTTAAAAAAAATTTCTCTGGTGGTCATTTTTTTTAAAAATTTTTTTCTCTGGTGGTCATTTTTTAATTTTTTTTTTATACTTCTCATCTTGAACCTTTTTCTATTGATCGTGAAATTTCTTCTTCTTCTTCTTCTTCTTCTTCTTCTTCTTCTTCTTCTTCTTCTTCTTCTTCTTCTTCTTCATCGTGACACTTCTCTTTCTTCCAATCGTTGTAGCCTTATTTCTTCTGGTTTGTGATACTTTTTATTTCTCTTAATCTTAGCTGTGTTTCTATCTTTTACACCTATTGTTTGTTTCATCTTTAAGACATTGTAGTTTTCTCTTTCTAGCCATGATTATTTTTCTTTCTTCTGCTGTTTCTTACAACGCTTGGCTGGAATCTGTGTAAAACTACGTTGCATGCACTTAGTGATCGTTGTTTATTCACTGGAGAAGAATTAGATTTTCATTGAATAAAAAAAAATGCAAGGAGTAACGGTCTTTTATCAAATATTGTGTATGTCCACCTCTTATGATTTCAACCGTGAAAGGATTCTAGGTTCCATGCAGTTTTGACCGCCACACTCTGGCCGCTGATTCTACTTTCGAAAGGAGCCAAGACCCCTCAACGATGGCTATAGGCTTTGTTCACTGGCTGTCAAAAAAGTGCAGAGATCTATTCTAGAAATAAGACAGAACCTAGAAGGATGCTTACTACACACACAATTTCACGAAAGATCCTATTCTAAAGAAACCACCCGCATCAAGACGATTCTGGAATCGGAGAGCTAAGACGGAATTCTAGAAAATGACCAAACTGTTCTCGAATTGCCTCTTATTCGAGCAGTCGCAGACCATGTAAAAAAAAAAAAGGAGAAAACAAAACCATCCCAGACACAAAGGAACAGCGGATGGATTGATAACTGTTATCTCCGACGTCCCTGACCCTCCACCTGATGGTTACAAAGGAAACGGGATAGAGTGACAGACAAAGTCTGATTCCACTGGGCTTTAAAGCTCTGGTCCTGGTCGCGCGTTCCACTGGTCCTTGTAATGTATAGTACAGCCTGTAAACACTGCTAGCACTGTTTCTTAAGAAAGCATAGACAGTTATTTTGTCTGAATGAAGGTACTCTCTACTCCTTATGACTGTCGTCTGTCTGTCTGGCTGTCTTCTGTCTGTCTATCCGTCTGTCTCACTCTATCCTCTCTCGCTCTCTCTCTCTCTCTTTTTACTCTTACCTGCCACCCCACACCTCAACATCTCTTCTCTATCCCCCCCGCCCCCCCCCTGTCTCTCTAATCCTCGCTCGCTGCGCATTCATCTCTCCCCGTATTTAAGTGTGCATACGTCTGTAGATGCAGCATGTTGTGTGTGTGTGTGTGTGTGTGTGTGTTGGTGTGTGTGTGTTGTGTGATGTGTGTGTGTGGTGTGTGTGTGTGTTGTGTCCTTCATTTAACGTCCATCCACTATTCGTGATATTAGACCAAAAACAAAAAAAAAAAAAAAAAAGTGAATGTTACGGAAGTAATTGCGAGCGTTGGCACATAATGTGTAAAGTGTTATGTATGGGTGCGCGTGCACGCGAGTGTGTGTGTGTGTGTGTGTTGTGTTTTGTGGTTTGGGGGGGGTGTGGTGTGTGTGTGTTGGTCGTGTGTGTCGTCTGTGAGTGAGAGTAGTTATGGATGTGTAAGTGTGTGAAATACTTTACACATGTCATAAGAGAAGATTACATGAACAAAAAATACTTATAAACCAACAACTAACCTAATCCAATTAAAGTCAAAACGGATGACAGATTAAGAAAAAAAGAAAAACAAACGAAAACAAAACAAAAATGCTTTGCTCCCCCCCCCCCCCCCCCCTCCGACCATTTTATTCACTCCCACCCACCCCCCTTTCCTTCTTATCCCCCGCAAATAAAGTTAATAAAGAATTATTATAAGTATTTTCTCAATGGGGTGCGTTTCTAAGTGTACAAAGAATTCCGTACGTTAAAGCTGGTGCCTGAAAAATGGCCTGCACGTATTTTGCTTCAATACTGGAATGAATTTTTTCATAGCTTTGCCATGAAACAATATGAACTGGAGTAATCTTGTTTCCACATACGCAAACTATGTTTCTTTACATAGTTTGTTTTTAAATCATTAAGGCTTCACCTGTGCATTAATGAGAGTAATTTTCTATACGATTAAAATTCTCTTTGATTCTTTAATATCAAAACTGTTCTTTATATACGTGAACTACCATACTATATTCAAAAGCATCCGAGATATGCGACTAACCAAGTTACACTGTTCAAGTACTGATAATGGGAATCAACAGTTCAGATCAAAACTATTTTTGGCTCCACGTTTAGCTGCCCTGTCTACTTTTTACATTATAATGACAAGAACAATGTGAAGTAATCCTACAAAAAGCAACATGGGTTCCTCTTGCAATTAACATGTGGTATCTTACAACTTATCTCTATGAAAAAAATCCCCCCCCAATTTCAGGTCCTTGTGTGCAGTTAAAAACTTTAATGCCTGAAGAGCTGATTTAGAATCAACACAGAACAGAATTTGGAATATTGTATTTGGAAGTTTAAAAGGTAATTAATAAAGCCAGGAGTATCGCTGTTAATTCTGCTGAAAATATCGATTTGTTAATTTTTATTCGATATAAATGATTTTCTCTACTCTTAAGTCTGTAATAAGAATGCACAACCTGCTTGTTATCATGCACGAACCGTCTGTGAATATATTCAAATAATTTGAATAAGTTTCGTTCAACATGGCATTTGATTATAGCTTGCTAACCTTTTTTGTTCTCAGCTTTTTTCATATTGTAAGTTCAATATCAAAATGTGCTTTATTAACTTCCCATGGTGGTAGAGCAGAAAATAACGTCTAATGGATAGAGCATCATATCGATTGAAACTGCCGAATCATTAATACTTTTTGACGTGTACGATCCAGTGTTTTTTGAGAAGCTATAGATTTGGCTCTTTTAGAAATCAATATCTGACCTCATTTTATTTCAGGATCTAATGTGCGTTTTTTTATTGTACTCTTGATACCAAATTTACAACACGCTAACTCGCCTGTATACATCTAAGGGAAGCATCTGCGCTTCTATAATAAGTACGAGAAGATGATGCCGTGGCTACTCGGAAGGCCAAGTGCTAATTTCAATGCCCTTGCATTCAATACTATCAAGCTTTTTCAATAGGTATTTGGGAGCGCTAAGATTACTTCTAGGGCATATTTTATATTTCGACCTCATTAAAGATTTACATAGAGTTATCAATGTAGATAACTCTGTCCCCATTTTTCTTTAGAGATAATTTTAAGGAAAATTAATATATTCCCGCCTTTGTTAATAATGTATTCACTCTGACGTTCCATGATAGATTAGATGTAGAATGGAACTCCAGGAATTTAACTTCTGTCCACATATTTACGAGGTGATCGTTCGCCCAATGTAAAAACAGACGGTTTTTTCCTGGATTATACTCTCTATTGAAAAGAATAAATTTGTTTTTTTCAATAGATAATTGAAATCCATTTAACTTCCATGTATTCCGTCCATCCTATTTAGTTCGTTTTGGAGAGATCTTTCTATAGAAATTATATCACGCTGTGAAGTTTTCTTTTTAAGAGTTACTTCCATCCACATGCAAATGTCGTCTGCATATTGACCGAGAACAATACTTTTTAGATACTTATTTGGCGAAATCATAACAATAGCATGAGAAAGAAGCGGGCGAACACTGACCCTATGGGGGATTCCCATTGACAAAGTTCTACTGTGGAATATGTTTCCCTACTCAACTTTTGTATTAGTCCCTATCTTCAGAAAGCACTATCATAATTGTATACATTTCCTTATAGTCCAATATTTGTACGTTTTGCTTAACAGCAGTAATGCCACACTTGATCGAAATCCTTGGTTATGTCAAAAAATTAGCCAGGACACCTTTACGACTTGCAATTGTTTCTTTATATTTGTTGATAATTTCACTTATATTTCTGTAGTAGATCTCCTTTACGAAGCCAGCTTGATTAATAGGGAATGATGTCCTTTTTTTCACATAATGTGGCATGTCTATTCAAAACAATTCGTTCTGATAGTTACAGACGTGTATGTTATGCTATGAGTATCTTTTATTTTGAGGATCACGGGTAATACTTTCCCTTGATTATGAACTGGGACAACAGTGTCTGGGTTTCCATATTTTGGCCAAGTCGCTACTAGTCCACGCAAGTACTTAGCAGGCATTTAAGAAAAACTATAAGATTTTCAGTAAATTCTTTAGCATCTGATTAATAGCTCTAACCATCGACTGACTTTCCTCATTGAATGGCTCTAATGGCTTCTTTTACTTCATGTACAGTTATAGGATCATTAATGTTAAGCAATTATCTGGTGGTGGATCATCATATTTATATTACTTTCTTCATTTCTCTGTAAGTTTCGGTCAGTGTTTGTTATACCCTCAGAGACGGCCTACATCGCGAATAAGTTTACAAAAACTTCTGCTTTCCTCTTAGCAGTGGTAATTGGTGTTATCCAATGTGTATGGGTGATACTGTGGTGATGTCAATCCATTTTCATATCTTTCAGTTCTTCCCCGATACTTTACCCTATCCTTACAATGTTTTACATCAGAAGTTACAGAAATCACTCAATGTTTTCAAATTTTGCATATACCTATAGTCGTCAATCACTTCTTTACCCGTCTTTTTCATTTTTTTCATGATTACTTGCTGATCTTTTTATTACAATATACTCTAAATCTTTCTTTTTCTTGTATTTGCGCGTCACATCTTGTTCCACCACACATTACCATGTTGTTTTTAATTTGTTTATTTTTATTTTACTTGGATCGATTTATCTGCTGCTGTTAGGATAAATTTACAGAAATTTATCAACCGGATCGTCTAAATTTTCGTCATAGAATAATCCTAAATCTATTTTGGTTAGGCAGGTAAGTGACCATCTGCACACTTGTAATATACTTGGAAACAACTACTGTGTTTTCTCTTCTTCGCTATGGTTTATTTAAAGATATTATGACTGGAATATGATCTGATCCTAAAGAGTCATCTCCCGTTTCCCACACTGTGTTGACTACCAATG
>CM031612.1:23859044-23864044 GCA_018398815.1 Conus ventricosus | reverse complement strand
TAGGACGTTACGAAATTGGATTTAAAGGTAAGAAGACATGGGCTACCACTGTTCGTCAGTGCTTAAATTCGTATGGCTTTGCATATGTTTGGGACAACCAGGGCGTTGAAAATATACTGGGATTTTTGAAATGTTTTAAACAAAGAATGATTGATTGCAGATGGCAAGATTGGCATGACCGTATCAACAACAGTGACAGATTTGCACAATACAGACTGTTTTAAACAACGTATATGATTGAGCCATACATCAAAATGAAAATGGACAGGTATATTAAGAGTGCATTGACTAAGTTTAGATTTGGTATTTCTGACATAGCTTGCCATCGGTTCAGATACAGTGCTTTGAATGAAATAGACTGATATGTCGGCTATGTTACCAGGCCAAGGAAGATGAAATACATTTTTTATTTTGCTGTCCTGCTCTCAAAAATCTTCGAGTAAAATTTGTTAAGTCAAAGTATTATTCTGATCCTTGTAGTTTTAGAGTCAGCTTTCTATTAACATCAGGAAATGAGTGTGTCCTCGTTGATCTTGCCAGGTACATATACGAAGCACAAAAGCGACTACGAGCAATGTATTCATAACAGTTTGTATAGTATGTATGTGTATCTGCTTTTTTCCATTTCTTTTTGTGAGAATTTGTCTTTATTCGTGTATTCCAGGTGTGTCCCCTTCAGTATGGGCTATGGCCTAATCTGAATAAATCAAATCAATCTGAATAAATCAAATCAATCTCTCTCTCTCTCTCTCTCTCTCTCTCTCTCTCTCTCTCTCTCTCTCTCTCTCTCCCCTCTCTCTCTCTCTCTCTCTCTCTCTCTCTCCCCTCTCTCTCTCTCTCTCTCTCTCTCTCTCTCTCTCTCTCTCTCTCTCTCTCTTGGGTGCAGAGTGACTGATTTTTTTTAATGTCCAGTGATCTCTTGGCTACTCTTTGGGATGATTGTATGCTTACTATTCTAGACCGGATTTAAACTGACCACATGCCCGTAACATTTTCATTAAAGCCCTCTGGAGTCAATCATGTAGATAATGCTTTAAAAGAAAAAGATGGTCTCGCTGAAAATGCATTTCGAACTCTAATATACTCAGAGGCATAAAAAACGCGGAAAACAAAACTGTATAGAAATTTTGATGTAATTTGGCTACCGATTCCTTTGAATGGTAATAGAAAGTGAGAAAAAGCAATCGAACACCGCAAAAGTGTCCTTTCAAAGTTCATTCTGGTAGAAAATAAGGTCACATGAACTTGACCTTGACCCTGTGTTAACAGCAGAATGTCAGTATCTGGTGTGACCACCTCGAGCATTGATCACAGCTGTGCACCTGCGGTACATCGAGCGCACCAGAGTGTAGGTCTGCCTCTGGGGGACTTGCCACCACACCTGGCCCACAGCAACAGCAAGCTGAGCTGCTGTCTGGGGTCTGGGGTTGAGCTGGTTCAACTGCCTCTGAAGGGCATCCCAGAAATGCTCTATTGGGTTAAGGTCGGGAGAACGGGCTGGGTGAGGCAGCAGATTGATGTTGTTCTGCCTCAGGAAGTTCTGCGTAGCACAGGCAGTGTGCGGCCTTGCGTTGTCCTGCTGAAACAGGTTCTGTGGATGCCGCTGGAAATGCGGCAGGATGTGGGGCCTCAGGACTTGGTCGATGTAATGAACAGCAGTGACCCCGTTACCACGTCCTGGACCCACATTCTGGAAGATGACTGGCCCAATACGGCGATTTATGCCGATAGCCCCCAGATCATGATGCTTTCACCACCCTATGGGTCCCTTTCGGTGATGTTGGCATCCGTGAAGCGTTCCCCCGCTCTTCTCCAGATCCGGATGCGGCCATCGCCTGGGTCGACGCAGAACCGGCTTTCATCACTGAAGAGGACTCGGCCCCAGTCCCGATGGCGCCAATGCACGTGGATCTGTGCCCACTGCAGACGGTTCTGGCGATGCTGGAGTGTCAGGATAGGTCGCCGGGCTGGACGCCTGCATTGGAGACCAACTGTGTTCAGTCGGCGACGCACGGTCCTGTTGCTGATTGGCCTGCCATGGTTGCCGACGGTGTTCCTGGCTGTGTTGGCAGCGGTTTGGTAAGGCTCCCGTCGATGCTGACGAAGAATATGGCGGTCTTGGGCTGCTGTGGTGACCCTCGGTCTGCCGCTCCTCGGTCTGTCATCAGTGGTGTTTCTTGCTTGAAAGCGGTCCAGAAGGCGATAGACGGTGGAAATGTGGACTCCGAATGCGATAGCGACCTGCCTCATTGGAACCCCGGCCTGCAGTTGCCCCATTGCTATGCAACGATCTTGACGAGAAAGTCTCGGCATTATGTTGGCGCCTCTGGAAGGGATGATTTGAACTTTTTGGGGTTTGGAAATTTATAGCCCACAATGGGGGCCACATTGAGTTGCAATTCACATTGATGCACGTGGCGTAGGTAGTCCACATGGCAAATGCACTCCTCGTGCCAAAAACGCTGACCCGGCAACATTCACCCACTGTTACGAGGTTACAACCGGCATAGACACCACGTACTGCTAATGTTGCACGTGCCAACGACATTGCTTACGTCCTGTTCACAATGTGAACAATCGTGCACTGTCTCTATTTTTTCGCGTTTTTTATGCCTCTGAGTATATTATTCAAGAATTTGAAGATAATAAAAATTCAGATGTTATAAAAAAGGGAATGGAGTATGCAATATTTATATATAATTAAAGAATGCACATGAACTGGTCGTTCCATACTTTGTAAAAAAAATCTTTGTACTTTTTGATAGAGGTATATATCCAGATCGCTGGACTGAATCTGTTATCTGGCCATTATTCAAAAAAGGGAATGTCAATCACCCTGGCAATTATAGAGGTATTAGTGTATGTAATACAGGAAGTAAAGTATGCGTGACCATTATAAACAGACGACTACAAGCATGGGTTGAGGAGAACAATACATCAGACGAATGTCAGGTAGGGTTTAAAAGGGGATACTCTACTGTCGATCACCTTTTTACTTTAATGGCTTGTGCGCATAAAACAGTTTTCCTTTAATCGTGAACTTTATGTTTCATTTATTGATTTCAAGAAGTGTTTTGATACTATTAACAGGAACCTTTTATGCCCGGTATTGTTAAAGAATTGATTTAGAGGTAAACTATGTCGTTGTGTGAAAAGTATGTACATTAGTGTAAAAGCGCCGGTGCGGTGTGGTGCCAGGCTTACGGGGTATATTCAGCGTTCTTCTGGCGTTAAGCAGGGTGACATCTGTAGTCCGATTTTGTTTTTGTTCTTCATAAAAGACTTAGCCCTCAGAGTCATCAGTAACGGTAGGCATTGTGTTACGTTCATGCCCGATGCTTTCGAACTATGTATCCTCTTGCTGGCAGATGATGTTGTTCTTCTTTCAGCAACTGTAGTTGTTTTACACGCACAACTGAACAGCTTCCAAAGAACAGCCCCCGCAATAAGTCTAAAGGTCGGCTTAAGTAAAATATTTGTCGTCTTTGGAAAGGGAGGTTATTTATGTACGAGAGAAAGCTGGATATTTGATGGTTCTGTTATGCCTGTTGTAAACGCGTATATATATATATATATATATATATATATATATATATATATATATATATATATATATATATAATATATATATATATATATATATTGTTAAAATAAGGTTTTTAAAATTTCGCATGTTTATGCACCGTCATATGATCCCATGGTTACGTCAAATGTTGAGTTTCTTTTCGTTTTCTTGATCCAGGTTTCATTTTTGCTGTACAGTAGCGTTTTCTTGGTGTGGAATATGATTTCTGACGGTGCAGAAACATGCGAACTGGTCGGACTATTTATGCTATCCAACATCAAGAAACAACTCGGAAAACAAGTTGGATTATACAGAGACGACGGCCTTGCTGCACTAACCAACAACCCAAGAACCATTGAAAATAAGAAAAAAGAATTATGTAAAATCTTCCAAAACCACAACTTAAAAATCACCATTGAAGCAAACAAAAAGGTTGTAAACTACTTAGACATAACGCTTGATCTCATCAACTACATATATAAACCATATAAGAAGCCCAATGACACACCTATCTATGTAAACATCAAAAGCAACCACCCACCATCTGTATTAAAAGCCATACCCAATGGCATAAATCAGAGACTATCAAACCTGTCATGCAATGAAAGAGTATTCAACAATGCAGCAGTAGAATATCAAGAAGCACTGCAAAAAAGTGGGTACAACTACAAACTACAATACAGTCCAGACAATAACACAAATAGAAATAAGAAAAAAGGAAAAGGAAAATCACCATAGTACAACCCACCATTCGACGGAAAACTCAAAACAAACATAGGAAAAGAATTCTTTAAAATTTTAACAACCTCGTTCCCAAAAGAACACAAACTATATAAAATATTCAACAAAAACACCGTCAAGCTATCGTATTCATGCATGCCCAACCTCAAAAGTTTAATTGACGCATCTAATAAAATGAAAACCAACACAGCAAAGAAGGGTGAAGAAAGGAAATCTTGCAATTGCATCAAAAAAGAGCAGTGCCCTCTAAGCAATAAATGCCTTCACAACAACATTGTATACCAAGCCACTGTGACATCAGAAAATGAAAAAGAAACATACATAGGGATCACTGAAAACCACTTCAAAACCAGATATGCAAACCACAAACAGTCATTTAATAAAGAAAATATAAAAAACCAAACAGAACTGAGCAAATATATCTGGAAACTTAAAGACGCAAAAACAAGCTACAATATATCCTGGAAAATCATAAAAAGAGCATCACCATACAGCAATGTTTCAAAAAGGTGCAACCTATGTTTAACTGAAAAATGGTTAATACTATGCAAACCACACTTAGCAACTTTAAACACCAAAACAGAATAGTAAACAACTGCAGGCACAAATGGAAATCGCTGTTAGTGAACACACCCAAAACAAAAACCTGAAAGCCCCAAAAAACACGTGCAGCCAACCCGCACGTGCAAACAAC
>CM031612.1:23849044-23851544 GCA_018398815.1 Conus ventricosus | reverse complement strand
ACAGTATTATATACGACACCGGCTCTGAGACGTTGCAAAGCAGCTTTACCTTACCTTACCTTACTTTGAAATTATCATCCCAAATACGAATCTTTTCACCCCCCCCCCCCCCCCCCCCGAGGAGGGGACATGAAATGGATTCTGTTGTCTAAGCACCACTGTTTTCTGAATGAATGAACGTCAGAAAAAAGAAGAAGAATTCTGAATGAAGAACGTCAGAAAAAAAGAAGAAGAATCCACTCTACTGAGCACATATCTGTGAAGAAGAGTGTTCATGACATACTCTCTGGAATTCACGTTAAAACTTGAAAGGTCAGGGTGGACTGGAATACTCCCCTTCCCCGCCATCCTCCACCCTCCTCACCCTCTCCCTTATTTGCTTTTCTCTTCTTTCTTTTTTTTATTTATTTAGCCCCAGACCGGACATACATTTCGGTGAAAGTACAACGCCTGCTCAACAAAAGTCCACTCAGCCAAATTCCAACGATCCCGAATGGGAGATGGTATCAGGCAAACCTTTTGATCACGCATTATTGGACTTGCAGCTTCTCCGCAATAATCGCACACCTTCATTAATTAGACCGTAGATATCAGTCTTAGTGCGCGACGGTTATCATGTGTACCCGAGTGGCTGCATGATAAATATGTCAGTGCGCGTATGGTCTTGTACGGATAAGGGAGACCGTATAATGTGATCGTTTGTGAGTGTTCTATTTCATTTATTAATGAATGAATGAATTCCTTTTTTTGCTTTACTGTGGTTATTTATACTTTGAATCCCTCTATCTTTTACTGTACTAGTTATTTCTATTGTTTTATAATTGTCTGTTATTTATTTTATCTACGTATATACTTTCGATCTGTTGCCGTCTTCTACATTCCAAGTTCAAACAGACACGTTCACAAACACACTGTCCTCACACCTGCAAATGCAAGTACATGCGTGCATGTATATATATACAAGTGCGCGTGCTCGCACACATGCACATGCGCATGCACAACCACATGCACACACACACACACACACACTACACACCACACACCACACACACACACACACACACACACACACACACACACACACACACACACACACAAACTTACACACACGCGCGCGCGCGCGCGCACATTCATGCGACGACACACATATCAAAGTATAATCGTGGCGCAGTCCGTGTGAGCCAGGTATTCTGTCTTCTTAGGTCCATTTCTAAATCGAATAGAATGCGTTTGGAATGGCACAGTGGTCTGCAGTTCGTAACACTCTTACTCATCTCCGGGGATAAAAGTAAGATTATGGTATTTCGTAAAGGCGGGTTTCTAGGCGTTAAGGAACAATGGTTTTTTTTGGCAGTGATAAACTAAATGTCAATCCATATAACTATTTGCGAGTTACTTTCTCAACTAAACTGAGTTTTGATGTCGCTACTGGTTATGATCATGTCGCTAGAGCCAAGAGAGCCACCTTCGAGATTCTTAAAACACTAAAACAGGATGCTCTTCTCCCACACTTTTCTTTAAACTATTTGATGCTCAAGTTGTTCCTTCACTTCTCTACGGTTCAGAATTATGGGGATATAAGCCGTACCAATCTATTGAAAAGCTCCGCCTACAATCCTGTAAATTAATACCCAATGTACCAACTTTCACGCCTAATGACATGGTTTATGGCGAATTGGGTCGTTACCCATTATATATTAATTCTGCAGCTAGGTGCATCAACTTTTGGTTTCGTCTCCTTAAACAGCCTCCTACTAGATACTCTAGAAAAGCATACAACATGCTTCATATGTTACAGGAAATACATATAAGGGTTCAAAACTGGGTGTCACATTTAAAGCATCTTCTGTGTTCAAATGCTTTTGGCTATGTTTGGATGTATGGTGAAGTCGGGAACAAGCAACGTTTTCTCAGGGTCTTTAAGGATCGCCTTATTAGTTGCTTCTGTCAGCGGTGGTACTCATATACGTCTGAAAGCAATCGTTTTGATCTTCATTATTCTTTCAAGAATATTTTTGAACGTGAAAAATATGTTGATTTCATTAACAATAGAATTTTAAAACTGCCTTAGTACGCTTCAGGTTGGGAGTCTCAACTATTCAGTCACTGTCTCCGCTTCTTGCCTGCCGAACATCCTGTTTGTCCCCTATGTTACGCAGACTGTGAAGACGAATTCCACGTCCTATTTGAATGTACATATTATAATGACCTTATAATTGAATATTCCATCAATAGTCCAGGAAGTTATTTGTCGAAATATGAACAATGTGCAGGAATTCTTAATGGTAGTATTGATAGCCAACTTCAAATGTCTACATTTCCTAGCTTTAAAGCGAAGGGGAAAGTCGATACAAATGAGATAAAATATATTTCGTACACAGTTATGTGAGCAGGATCGAATGGACAATGTATGTATAGATGTATATATTTATTAATATATATTTTTCACTGGTTTGCTTTCTTTGGCATTGTAACGGGTCACATGCCTATACACAATTAA
>CM031612.1:23829044-23834044 GCA_018398815.1 Conus ventricosus | reverse complement strand
ATTTTCTTGTAGTACTTTCTGTTGTTGTTGTTGTTGTTGTTGTTGTTGTTGTTGTGCTATTGCTGCTCTTTTTCTTGCTCTTCTTGTTCTTGTTCTTCTTCGTTTTCTTGTTCTTGTTCTTGTTCTTCTTCATCGTCGCCGTCGTCGTCGTCGTCGTCATCGTTGTCGTCTTCTTCTTCGTCGTCGTCTTCTTCTACTTCTCACCTAATCTCTTCTTCTTCTTTCTTCTTCTTCTTCTTCTTCTTCTTCTTCTTTCTTCTTCTTCTTCTTCTTCCTTTCTTTCTTTCTTTCTTTCTTTCTTTTTCTTTCTTTCTCTCTCTCTTTTGTTTCCTTCTTCATCTTGTTTTTTCTTCATCTTCGTCTTCTTCTTCTTTGTCTTCAACTTCAGCTTTGTCTTCTTCTTCTTAGTCTTCTTCTCCTTTGTCTTCTTCTTCTTCTTCTTCTTCTTCCTCTTCTTCTTCTTCTTCTTCTTCTTCTCTCTCCTCCATTTTACACTCTTCCTTGCAGTTTTTCTGGTACTTCATTGCTCTTCCTCCTCCTTTTTCGTCTTCTTCTTCGACTTGATCTCTCCCTCTTTATCGACATCACACCCCCCCCCCCCCACCCCCCCTCCGCCATTCTCTCCCTTCTTTTCGTGGTGTCTTCTTGTCAACTAAATCAGTTCCAAACCTTGGGAGATTTTCTTTGATCAGAAGACGCTTTGTCAATCCCAGGAGATTTTCCTCGTTCAGAGACGTTCAAATCCCCGTGATCTCCTGTCGCTCTAAGTTTTTCTTTCCCCCTGCCTGCACAACGACCCCCACCACCTCCTCACCCTCCTCCGGTCCCCAGAGATTTAGGTTGGTCAGGATCTAGCCTTGTAAGAAAAATCTTGCGAGATTTGGGTTAGATCTCACGGATAGCTTTGTTGGCAGAGAGCCACGTTTTGAATGTAGCTAGTTCGATTTCCATGGGCCCCAGCACAACGACCAAACGCGACATTTTCAGTTTGACTGCACTGTTCCGCGCGCGCGCCTATTATATATATATATATATATATATATATATATATATATAATATATATATATATATATATATATATATATATATATATAATATATATATATATTATATATATATATATATATATATATATAATATATATATATATATATATATATATATATATTATATATATATGCTTGCTGAAGGCTCATTTTGAGAAGCATTTATTATTTCCCCATACACCCTCTCAAGCACATACTGTCAGTTAGACAGAATAATCTACCACTGCAGATATGAATGCTTATCTCCCCTATTCTTCAATCTAAGACATGAGAGCAAGCTTTGCTTATAATTGAATATTTCTTGCAGTCATTGCAACACCAAGCTGCTCTATAAGTTGCTGGAATGGTGCGCGGTACTTATCCTTGGAATTTATTAGTTTTATTATAATTTAGTCCCTTGCGGATTCATTCCAAGAACTGGCCCTCAGCACTTGTGTCTTAAGAGGTTTTATTTTTTACATTGTCTACTTCACACAAGAAATGTAGCTTGGTTTGCTGTTTTCATTATTTCTTTTGCTTCTGAGGTGGCACCTTTGGTTGTTTTTTGAAAACTCAACAAACATACTACGGTATTGCACACCAGCCTTTTTCTGGGATTGCATTCTTCTTAAAACTGAAAAGGCAGAGGAGTCAAGTTGCCACTTTTCGCGGTCACTGAGGAAAAACAATCGGATTTCGAGATACAGGTATCTGACCAGAAATTATATGTTAGTGAGTTTTCTCCCTATTGGAGATTGTCTCCTCCTTGGAGACTATAAGCTTGCTGAAGGCTCATTTTGAGAAGCTTTTATTATTCCCCATTCACCCTCTCAAACACATATTGTCAGTTAGGCAGGATTATCTACCACTGCAGATATGAATGCTTATCTCCCCCTATTTTATCAATCTAAGACAAAGCTATATATATATATATATGTATATATATATGTGTGTGTGTGTGTGTGTGTGTGTGTGTGTGTAAACCGTTTTGGATGGCGCAGAGAGAGAGAGAGAGAGAGAGAGAGGCAGACAGATAGATATGTGTGGGTTTTTCCACCCCCACCCCACCCCCCCCCCCCCCCTCTCATTTATTTGCTTTGTAGTTCCTTTTCCTTCTCTTCTCTTTCGTGTTCCTTCCCCCATCTCTGCTGTTTCTTCTTGGAGCTCATGTTTTGTTTCTCAGATATTTCCACTATTTTTTTCCTCCCACCCGTTCTTCTTCATCGTTTTAGCTTGGTTATTTTTGTTTCTTCTTGTTCTCCTTGATCTTCCTCTTTTTCTTCTTCTCACCCAGTTCCATGTCCTTCTGGTTCTCCAGCGTTTCCTTTCTTCATTTGCTTTCTTCTCAGTCTTCTTGATCTCTTCTTGTTTCTACCACTCATGCTACCTACCTCTGCTCCTGTCTGTCTTCTTGTCAAGTACATCAGTTCCAAACCTTGGGAAAAATTCCTTGGTCAGAAGACGGTTTTGTCAATCCCAGGAGATTTTCCTTGTCCCGGCACCTTCAAATCCTCGAGATCTCTCTGTCCCCCTTAATTTCCCTCCCAAACCCCATCCCTATCCATAGCCTCCCCTCTTTCTGTCCTCAGAGATTTAGCCTGGTCAGAAGATGGCTTTGTGCAAAGATAAAATATTGGTAGGTTTGTGCAAGATGTCAAGAACAGCACTGTTGGTACGGTGTCAAGTTTGCGTTCTGAGGGTAGCGGAGTTCAATTCCCAGGGCACTCAGCATACCTATTAAAATGAAATGTTCAGTTTCACTATATATAGATACATGCATACATACATACACACATACATACATACATACGTACATACATACATACATTCATGCATATATATATATATATATATATATATATATATATATATATAGAGAGAGAGAGAGAGAGAGAGAGAGAGAGAGAGAGAGAGATAGATAGATAAATATAGATCCGATTCAGCAGACGAAAGGCTCGGAGCAGGCAAAATTAATGGATCTGTCTTCAGGATGGATTACAATGGTTCTCAAAGGCTGGTAGTGATGGGTTTATCACTTATGATACATTTCCCTAATTTTTGTTCTCATTTTCTTCTTTCCCTTCTCCCACCATCCCCCCCCCCCCCCCCCCCCCCCCCCCCCCCTCCGCCTTTTTAAAATTTTATATTACATCTTTGCCAAGTCATTGATGTAATGATGGAAGAATTGTTAGCCAGGACTTGCTTTCCCCCAGTACTAAATTGTTCAGCACAGTATTGTTTGGTCAGTCAGTAGGATATTGCATCTCTGAAGAGATCCAGGGAAGGCTGTCCTGCACAATTCTTAGCTGCTGACCATGCTTGGGTTATTAAACAGCTGAGCTGACCGTTTGACTGAGCTGACCGCTTTGACTGCTGGACATCTTTTGACCTTCCTTGCATCCTTAAATGGATCCTCCAGCATAGGCTCAAAGATTTTCCCTATATTTGTACTGTTTATATGATGATTTTGATTTTTCAACAACTTATTTCCTTAGTACACTCTCTTTTCGTTTTATTTTTCTACCTTTCGCTGGCTGCTGTTGGATTCTGTTTTTGAACTCTTGATGGTTAGAACACCGCAGAGTTACAGACTGTGGTATATCTTCATTTGATACCAAGGAAACACAGACACAATCAGAGCAGCTTTCTGGCGAGTCCGATTCCGTGGACGAGAGGCCTCGGAGCAGGCAATATGAATGGATCTGTCTTCAATATGGATTACAATGGCTCCCATATGCTGCTAGTGAAGGGTTTGAAATTTATGATATATTGGTCTTATTTTTGTTCTCATTTTCTTTCTTTCCCTTTCTCCCTCCATTTCAATTTTACATAAATTTTTGCAAAGTCATTAAAGTAACGACGGAAGAATTGGTAGTCAGAACGTGTTTCCCCCACTACTAAATTGTTATATATATATATATATATATATATATATATATATATATATAATGCTGAACAATTAAGTAATGGGGGAAAACAAGTGCAGGCTAACAATTCTTCAGTCCTTAAAGTAATGACTCAGCAAAGATTGAACTTTCAGAAAAAAAGGGAATGTATTATAAATAACGTGAAATCCTTTGCTAGCTGCGTGAGACAACCATCATAAACCCTCTCTAACGCAGATCTATTTGTATTGCCTGCTCCTAGCCCTTTTGTCCGCTGGATCGGACTCATCAGGGAGACACGGCTGATTGCATCTGCGCTCCTGGTGTCAAATAGAGACACACCACAGTCCATAATTCTGTGGTGTTCTCACCACCAAGGATTAAAAAAAGGGGAATCCAACAGCACCCCCAAACCAGCCAGCGAAGAAAAAATAAGTGGAATAAAACGAAAGTGTGGAGAGGAAAAAAGTTGCTGAAAAACTAAAAGCATTATGCAAACAGTATAAATGTAGTGGACAATCTTGGAGCCTGTGCTTCAGGATCCATTCAAGGATGCAAGGGAGATCAAAAGATATATATATATATATATATATATATTATATATATATATATATATATATATATATACATATATATATATATATATATATATATATATATATATATATATATATAATATATATAATATATATATAGATCAATGTGATTAAAATACCTAAAACGATTTTTAGAGTGCTCAACCCCTTGGGGAGCAACATTTGTTAAAATAAGGTATTAAAATGATCAATCTACGAATTTGTTTCGAGCGCGTTGCACATATATATATATATATATATATATATAATATATATATATATATATATATATATATATATAAATATATAATGTGTGTGTGTGTGTGTGTGTGTGTGTGTGTGTGTGTGTGTTCGCTCGTTTGGTTTCTCGTTGTCCATGCCCTTTTCAGTATCATTGCTTCGCTGAACACAGCAACACTCTCTTTGTCATACCGCAGCTCCAGCACCGGCTGTCCACGGGGAATAATCAATGTAAAGTTGACATGAAGTAACCAACCAGAAAAGAAAGACACTG
>CM031612.1:23813657-23816866 GCA_018398815.1 Conus ventricosus | reverse complement strand
ACACACACACACACACACACACACACACACACACACACACACGCGCGCGCGCGCGCGCGCGCGCGCGGCGGCATGCACGTACGTACGAGCACGCATGCAAGCACGCATGCACGCACGCACACACACACACAACACACACACACACACACACCACCACCATCACCACCACAACCACCACCACCACCACATCACCACCACCACCATCACCACCATCAACAACGACAACAACAATCTAGGGGCGGTAGAACGGGGAACCAGTGGGGACAAAACCTATTCGTTCCTCTGTGCATGCTCACAAATCTGGTCAGAGTTTTAAGAAAAAAAATTAAATGAAAGAGCCTTAATCATTCGAGGGAAAAAAATGTCGTGGAAAAATTGCATAATAACTTCAGAAGAAAATCTGTGGTCAGAGCGTTTTTTTCCACCTCCCTGTCTCTCAACTCTCCTCTCTGTACCAAGCCTTACATTTGTCTCTATTTAGACCTTCAGCAACATTTGGGTAAATGGGTTTTCATTCAGCCTGTAATAATGGCCCTACCCTTCCGTCTGCCCCCACTGCCCATTTTGCGCTCTGCCAACCACTGCTAGATTCTGGGGACATTGTAGAACTCAGAATAGAATCTGGATTCCTTCCTTCCCGGAAGAAATGATGCACCCTTTGCAACCACACACACACACACACACACACACACACACACACACACACACACACACACACACACACACAAGCATGCGTGTGCGTGCGTTTGCGCACATACACCCACACCCACCCATACCCACACACGCACAAAACGCACACACACACACACACACACACACACACACACACACACACACACACACACACACACACACACACATGCACGCTCGCGCGCACACACACACACACACACACACACACACACACACACACACACACACACACACACACACACACACACACGAGCGCGTGCGCACGCGCACACGCACACACAAACACACACACATACATGCACACACACATACACATTTACACACACACACACATACACATATACACACTTATACACACAAACACTCACACATGGACACACAGACATATAAACACACTGACACACACACACACACACACACCACACACACACACACACACACACACACACACACACACACACACACATACATACATACATACACCACACAAACACTCACACCGAGACACACAGACACATGAACACACAGACACACGCACGCACGCACGGATGCACACACACACACACACACACACACACACACACACACACACACACACACACACACACACACACACACACACGCACGCACGCACGCACACACACACACACACACACACACACACACACACACACACATACACACACACACACAAACACACACACACACACACAAACACACATGGAGGTGGGTGAGCATGCATGCACACACACACACACACACACACACACACACACACACACACACACACACACACACACACACACACACACGCAAAGAAGAAGAAGAAGAAGAAGAAGAAGAAGAAGAAGAAGAAGAAAAAAAGAAAGCATATGAATTTATTTTAAAGCAGAAACAACATCAGCAGAACTGGTTACAATATCAACCTCTACAACTTCAAGAACATCTCTGAGAACAAATCCTCATGCCCATCCATTATTGATCATGGGGACAGGCGAATTGCCCGCAGCCCAATCAATGAAGACTGTGAAGACAGATATTAAAGGCTGCCGACCCTCTCCAGACCTATTGATCTTCCCTCATTCCCCAGCTGTGTCCACACTCTCAAGAGCCAACAGAAAAGGATGGACGACTACTGTCTAGGTGGCGATGGTACATGACAGGCTTTCTATCGTAACTCTACGACAAGGCTATATACGTTGTATTGCCCTTGCACTTATGGAAAAAATCATATAAATATAGACGTGGGTATGTGCATTCGAACACACATACACACACACACACATATGCATGCATGCACGCACGCAGGCATGCATACGCACTCACACATACACACATACATGCACGCACGCATGCACTCTCGCATGCACTCACGCACGACACACACACACACACACACACACACACACACACACACACACACACACACACACACACAGAAGAAGAAGAAGAAGAAGAAGAGGAAGAAGAAGAAGAAAGAAAGCATATGAATTTTTTTTAAAGCAGAAACAACAGCAGCAGAACTGGTTACAATATCAACCTCTACAACTTTAAGAACATCTCTGAGAACAAGTACTCACGCCCATCCGCTATTGATCATGGGGACAGGCGAATTGCCTGCAGCCAAATCAATGAAGACTGTGAAGACAGATATTAAAGGCTGCCAACCCTCTCCGGACCTATTGATCTTCCACCATTCCCCAGCTGTGTCCACACTCTCAAGAGCCAACAGAAAAGGATGGATGACTACTGTCTAGGTGGCGATGGTACATAACCGGCTTTCTATCGTAACTCTATGACAAGGCTATAAACGTTGTATTGCCCTTGCACTTGTGAAAAGCAGCATATAAATGTAGACGTGGTATGTGCATTTAAACACACATACACACACAGACACTCACATATGCATGCATGCACGCATGCACGCATGCACACGCACTCACACATACACACATACATGCACGCACGCATGTACTCTCGATTGCACTCACACACACACACACACACACACACACACACACACACACACACACACACACACACACACACACACACACAACACACACACACAGACACACACACACACACACACACACACACACACACACACACACAACACACACAACACACACACACACACACACACACACACACACACACACACACAGAGAGAGAGGCGGTTAGCATGCATGCACACACACACTCTCTCACACACACACACACACACACACACACACACACACACACACACACACACACACACACACACACACACACACACACAAACAAGAAGAAGAAAAGAAAGCATATGAATTTTTTTTAAAGCAGAAACAACATCAGCAGAACTGGGTACAATATCAACCACTACAACTTCAAGAACAACGCTGAGAACAAGTCCTCACGCCCATCCATTATTGATCATGGGGACAGGCGAATTGCCCGCAGCCCAATCAATGAAGACTGTGAAGACAGATATTAAAGGCTGCCGACCCTCTCCAGTCCTATTGATCTTCCCC
>CM031612.1:23806157-23808657 GCA_018398815.1 Conus ventricosus | reverse complement strand
AAAAAACCAGGTTTCGAAATATCGGAAAATGACCAGGAGTTATGTGTTAGTGAATTTCCTCCCTATTGGAGATTATAAGCTTGCTGAAAGCTCATTTTGAGAAGCATTTATTTTATTTTTCCCCGTCCACCCACTTGAGCACATACTGTTAGTTAGGCAGTATCAACTACCACTGCAGATATGAATGCTTATCCCCCCTATTTCTTCAATCTAAGACATAAGAGCAAGCTGAGTATTTCTTGCAGTTATTGCAACACCAAGCTGCTCTGTAAGTTGCTGGAATGGTGCTCAGTACCGTAAAGTACCTTGTAAGCGCCCACCCCCCATGTGCACAAAATGGGCTCTGAAGTTGGGGTGGGCGTTTACTAGGGAGTGCATCCTATGCACGAGCGGCACTTTTCTAAAAATCATGTCCCAATTGTGTTGCCACTCCGTCTTTCTCTCTCACATCCTTTGTACACACCCAGAGATGAATGTGTGTGCTTTAAGTGTGTGCATTGCATGCGAGTGTGTTTGCATGCATGTGTGTTCAAAAGGGGAAGAGAGAGAGAGAGAGAGAGAGCGAGAGGGAGAGAGAGAACAGTTTAGGAGAAGGAAAGGACTCACATTAACAACCCATCAACCAACCAAACTAAAAGAAACAAAAAACACCAAAACTAAGCTGTCTTGCAAAGTTTATAAAAAAAAGCTTTTAACTCAAAATAAAACGATTTGTCTAAATCCAGTTTTTCTTCTTTCTTTCTTTCATCGAAACAGTTTTTGTCCATGAAAGCAAAACCACTGTTTGTGGTTAAATTTCTCGTAGGCAGCATGCTTCTTTCATTCAGCCTGTGAAATGTCACTAAAGAAACAAAAACACGAAAGAAAACTACCATGTTACATGTTACATTCATGTTACATTCACTGAACGTATAGTAATAAGCACAACCAGTGAACTTCTGTGCCCTGACTAGAAGAATAAACTTCTTTTATACATCACATGATCACTTTGTCCTGTTCAATTATCTTCCCTGAACCCATCAAAGTCACTCCCTTCGTCTGCGTCTGCCTCGGAAGAATTTTGCAACTCGTCCTCTTCCTCATCATTGTCACTGTCACTGGACTCCTCAGCTGCATTCGGCAGGAAAGCTGCGATGTCATCAGGAAACCATTCCAGTGTCTGGTCGTCTTCGGACCTGTCCAGAGCATTGGAGATCGCACATCTCAGGAAAGCCTTGACAATGGTGTCTGGGCTCACCCTGTCCCATGCTTGGCTTACCCAGGTGATCACGTCCTGCCTTGTTGGCTGCCTGAGGTTGCCGGCTGCAGTTGGAGGCCTTACTTGCGTCATCCATTCGACCCAACAGTCTCGGACACCATCCTTGAAGGGTTTTGCGATGCCCACGTCGACGGGCTGAGCTAGAGCAGTGCAGCCACCAGGGACGTAGACCAGGTCGACGTCATTTTCGTCGAAAGCAGCTCTGACCTCGGCTGTCCTGTGAGCTGCATAGCTGTCGAGTACCAGAAGGCGACGCGAATGTGAGGGGCCAAGTATGCGCTGTATCCAAGAAAGGAGAGCCTCCCTGGTCATCCACCCGTTCCGTGTGGCAGTGACACGGATGTTGTCCGGCACTTGTAGCTGAAGACGGGCTCTCCGTGGGATCTCCCCATTCCTTTCTTTGAATATCACAAAGGCTGGAAGCTTGGTGCCGTCAGCAGCAGCTAGCAAGGCAAATGTGAAACCACGTTTTTCAGCCTTGGTTGTTTTCATCCTAACTTGCTTCATCCCCTTTCTGTTGTTGGTGCGACTTGGTAACCATATCAAATCTTACCATGGTTTGATCCATGTTCATAATGTCCCATAAAGGTACATGTGGCGATGTCTGAGCCGCAAAACCGCACGTCGAAAGTCAAACAGCTGCTGTTCAAAGTCAGCAGGCACTTTCTGATTTGTAGATGTTCCACGGCGTGAAGAGACACCGTGTCGTTTCTTCCATCGTTTCAACCACATTGTTGAAGCGGAAAATCCATCAAGTTGAAGGCCACCGGCAATTTGCATTGCTTCCTCATCAAGTCCTTGTTCCTGACAACACGTCCTTCAGTCCGTTCTTGATCAAGAAATTCCAACACGCCAAGGTCAACTTCGTCAATCTAATCGCTCGGCCACGATGCAGCTTGCGTTTTTTCTTTTCCTGTCCAGACTCGTGCAGCAAGAGAGCATCACGATTTTCCCTCCATTCCCGGATTCTTTTCCTGTCAACTCCAAATTCTCGAGCTGTTTGTGAAACACTGCCATTAGCATCATTATCTAAATACCGTAAGGCTGAAAGTTTGTACTCAACTGTATACGACTTGTTTCGCGGCATTTTTTACACATTCACGTTGATCATACAGCTGCAATCTAGACTAGATTTGCGTGACAGGGAGGCCAGTCAATAATTGAAGGGAAGTCACTCAAAGTAAAGGAGATTTTTTAATTTTTTTTTATCTCCCTTGGCTTCAAAAATGTAAAGTTGGGGAT
>CM031612.1:23801157-23803657 GCA_018398815.1 Conus ventricosus | reverse complement strand
CTTTGAACTCTTGGACATTTTAGCAGTAGTTTTTTTATTTTTTTTACTTTCTTTAGGGGGGAATGGGGGTGAAGTGGTGGGGGAAAGGCGGAGTTTAATCAAACAGTGAAATAAAGATAAGTAATCTGATAACATCAGAATTGTCAATGGATAATAACACTCCTCTTTTCCACTAACACCCACCCATGCCTTCCCCACGTATTCCCCTGTCATTCTCCTTTGCCTGTAAGTTTTGTATCCTTATAACGACTTATATTAATCGAGCCAGAGTTACATGGTCCTTGTGCAAGTTTCTCCCCTTCTTTTCATCTCTCACAAATGTCTCTGTCCATGCAATACGTTTCTCCCTTTTTTATTCATCTCTCACGAATTTCTCTATCAATGCAATAAGTTTATTCCCTTTTTCCATCTCTCACGAATTTCTCTGTCAATGCAATAAATTTCTCCTTTTTTTTCCATCTCTCACGAATTTTTCTGTCAGTGCAATACTAAGGTCTTCTGTATTCTGTATTCTCCCCTATCATTCCACTCCTTCCCTCACCGTCTCAATTCCCCACCCCTTCCCCTAGGGGTCTCTCTATAATGGAAACGACTTGCTGTCACATGGCATGGATCAGTTGGCACCAGAGACTTTCCAAAAAAAAGTCTCTCCCCTCTGGTTCCCTCGAGTCACGGGACTCTTCCTTTCTACCAGATTCAACCCAGTGGCGAGTTCCTCTTTGTCCCGTGTGACTCGCACGTGCTAAAGGTTCAAGTGCAACTTGGGCATGTTTCTCGTGAAACGGAAAGGAGGTATGTGTGGTGTGTGTGTGTGTGTGTGTGTGTGTGTGTGTGTGTGTGTGTGTGTGTGTGTGTGTGTGTTGTGTGTGTGTGTGTGCTTGCGTGCCTGCGTGCCTGCGCGCGCGCGCGCGCGCGCGCGCGCGTGTGTGTGTGTGTGTGTGTGTGTGTGTGTGTGTGTGTGTGTGTGTGTGTGTGCGTGCGTGTGAGAATGAGAGAGAGAGAGAGGGGGGGGGAGGAGCGAAGGAGAGGAGGAACAGGGAGAGGGACGGAAACAGACGAATTACAATGCAGTTCGATAAGTCTTTATTTGTAATGAGCAATTCATAAGCGTTACATTTATGTATCAAGCCTTAGTCATGTGGCATGCTCGCAGGATATAAACAAATCAAGAAGAATTATATAGAATTGTAAAGAAAAAAAAACACGAACGCACGAGAGAGAGAGAGAGAGAGAGAGAGAGAGAGAGAGAGAGAGAGAGAGAGAGAGAGAGAGAGAGAGAGAGAGAGAGAGAGAGAGAGACGAGGTGAGAGAAATAGAGAGATGAGATGAGAGAGAAAGAGAGATGAGTTGAGAGCGAGCGAGCGAGAGAGCAAGCGAGAGAGAGAGAGAGAGAGAGAGAGAGAGGAGAGAGAGAGAGGAGAGAGAGAGAGAAAGAGAGAGAGAGAGAGAGAGAGAGAGAGAGAGAGGATACATATAGGAAATTTAGAGAGGGGGGATTGATGAGTCACAGTGGTCCGTTCACAACGATGGTTATTTCTGTGGAAGCAGTATGACAAAGCACATGTGCATGTGCGTGGTGGATTGGTTCACACCCTGTTCAAGTTCGTGGACAAACTGAGTTCAGCATCGTATTCCCATCCTCGCAGCTTGCTGCCCAGTCGTAAATCTTGTTCACAGCTGCTTGAATCAATACAGCCGAGCATCTGGAATAGGTTTGTCAAGATACAATTTTATATTAACCCCAAAATGGTTTATTGCCATCTAATGGAAGAGAGCTGGATGATTTGTTTGTTTGTCTTATTATTTTCCATGAAGACAAGTCTTTGTTATGTCCAGATATATATCGTTGCAAGGAGGAAAATAAATCTTGGTAGCTCTTTGTGGCTTCTCTCCTCCCCCCCTCCCCCATACCCTCCTCCCTATCTCTGCCACTCTACCCCCCCCCCCCTCCCGCCCCTCAGCCTTTCTCCCCTTGTCCCTAACAAACTCTGTTCGCAATCTATCAATCCTACCCAAGCACCTTTCCATAACCGTTCGGTCTGTTGAAGGCTAAATGCCCTCGCCTGTCTCTCAGAACTGCCGCGGTTTTGTATCCCTTGGAGTTCTCCAGGATCCGTCTCTAAGTTTTTCTCCAGCCCTCTTCCCTGCCACCCTCCTTACCCTCCCCTCCTCCTCTTTCCGCTCCTCGTCCACCCTCTCTGCCCTCCCCACACTTTGCCCTACCATTCCGCGAGGGGCAACTAGCTGAGAGATCAATACAGAAAGCGATAACGAGTTTATCGCGTCTTCTCAATAGAGACTGACTGCGTTATAGGAGTCTTCGAGAAAACGCTTCTCTTGATAGCCTAGCTTTCTGCATGAGTTTTAGTCCAAACAGATCTGCTTTCATTGATGATTTCAGTTTGAACTTGTGAGTGGTAAAAAACAGGGCAAACGTATTTTAGTGTATGTGTGTGTGTGTGCGCGCACGTGCGCGCGCGCGCGTGTGTGTGTGTCTGTG
>CM031612.1:23775255-23787755 GCA_018398815.1 Conus ventricosus | reverse complement strand
AAAAAGAAACATATATAGGGATCACAGAAAACACTTTCAAAGCCAGATACGCAAACCACAAACAGTCATTCAAAAATGAAAAATACAAAAATCAAACAGAGCTGAGTAAATACATTTGGAGACTCAAAGATAAAAAAATAGACTACAACATATCATGGAAAATCATAAAAAGAGCAACATCATACAACAATATTTCAAAAGATGCAATCTATGCTCCACAGAAAAATGGTTAATATTATGTAAACCACACCTAGCAACCTTGAATACAAAAGTAGAAATAGTAAACAATTGCAGGCACAAATGGAAATCTTTGTTAGCGCACGCCACCTGAACAGACCCCCAACAAAACCACAGACCACACGTGAAGCAACTCGCACGTGCAGAAATGGAATCAGGTCCCGCACGCTATAAAGACAGATAGCGTGCCCCAAAGAATATCCTGAGGAGAGCGAGAGGTTCGAAACGAGCTTGTTGATTTTAATACTTCATTTTAAAAAAATATTCTTAACAAAAAACAAACAAACAAAAAAAAATATATATTATGTATGTATGTATATCTATATCTATATATCTATCTATCTATCTATCTATTATATATATATATATATATATATTATATATATATATATATATATATATATATATATATATATATGTGTGTGTGTGTGTGTGTGTGTGTGTGTGTGTGTGTGTGTGTGTGTGTGTGTGTGTGTGTGTGTGTGTGCGCGCGCGCGCGTGTGTGTGCATGCGTGCGTGTGTGTGAAAAAGATCTCTATCTGTTTCTGTGTATGTCGTATGTATTGGAAGCATTTAGATCATGTCGCCTTGTTTAGTCTGACTGCAGCAAGAGCTACCTGAATGACGTAACGCCGGCGAGAAATACCAGCTTAATTAAGTCATGAACTAATGAAGGCGGAGTCGGGCGGTCGACTGAGTGCCTCCTGGAAGAGGAGGGCATAGCCACCACATCTCGCCAACACGAGTCGCCCTGAATTCCTCCCCAACGTCCACCCACTCTCACGCACTCTCAGAAAGCTTTGCTGCCCCCCCCCCCCCCCACGCCACCCCACCCCCACCCCCACCCCCACCCCTCCACCCATAGGCATGGACACGAAGGAGAAACCGAAATTGGGATCACCATGAGGAGACAATGGATGGCCACAGAATCTGATACTGTCTTGTTTTCCATTAAGTGACTAATTGAGTAACCTCTCTTAAGGAAGAGATTATGTCTGCGTTGGTTGGTTTGTGTGTTCGTTTTGTATGTCAGCATGATTATGCAAATCACGGATCCCATTTTAACTGGATATTTGAATGGAAAACGGACAAAAGACGAAACCATTGGGTTTTTGTAAGGGTTTGGTGTTGTTGTGATCAAAGTCATTGTCCAGGATCCGTTTACCAATATATATATATATATATATATATATATATATATATATATATATATATATATATATATATATATATATATATATATATATATATATATATATATAAAACTTCCCCGGAAGACAACAAGATGACACTACAGTTACAAAATTGATGAGAATATGTTCTTATAGAATCTTAAAACTTTCTAGTGTTACGGACGCTGACATTTCAAAACAACCTTTTCTGATCATAACGTATACATAAAACAAAAGCCCCAAATGGCTCTGTTCGAATCCTAATCCAAACAAACACATTACTACAAACAAAACTGGAGGGTGGGAAGAAAGCAGAACGGAGGGTTAGAGCTTACTTTATCCAGATAGCTTCTTACGTATTGTGTTTAAAATGCTGAAAGAATTCAGATCACAAATTTTCTGACCTGGCAAGATAAAAACGGTTATACTCGTAAAAGAAAAGAAGCAATTTTTCCTCCCATGTTGAAACAATTTATTTGCAAGTTATCCCAATTTAGGCTGTTTACGGTACCATTTCTACCAGCGCCGATACAGGCACCAGTCACACGGAACAAACACAGGTTATCTTTTCTACTTTGAAAATGAAATTCTAAAACATCAAGGGAAAAAATAAGTTCTTTAAGTTTAGACCCAACTAATTTGTAAGGAATGATGAATTCTTTAAAGTGTAGACCCAAATTCCATTATAAGTGACTGATCGCTAAGCCTTGCCTGAGACATCATCGTCAAACCGAGGACTGATCTCATTGGCTCAGCCCACGAAGTACCAGCTGCCGCTAATACCCCTTCAGGAAACAACAAACATCATTAATCAACATCATCGTCTGCTCCTCTTCCACAGCGGGACAAGGTCGTGTCGCCTACACGTGGACAGAGCTATTTTTGACAGGAGGTTGATGACAAGGCGTGCTTGTAAATCATGGTGATGATAGTGTACGAAAGAAAGGGGTCATTATCTTTGTGCGTGTCCCTTCATGAGAGCCAGTCCACTGTCTCTGAAGTATTTGGGGCTTTGTGTGCTGTAAATGCATTCAAAGAGAAGCCAGTGGGTCTGGAATGATGACAGCCCTGAAATGGGCCTTTGCGGTCGGCTGAGCTATAAGCAACATTACCTTACCTTGCCTGGAGTGAAAAAGCGGGGATGTGCTTCTGGAAACACTACAAAGATCCGGGTGGAATATCTCGGTGTGTTGCTCTGTACGGGAAGTTTCTGACAAGACAGCAAAATGCAATCATCTGGATTTTTTTTTTTAATTTCGTTTGCATGGGAAGTTTCCGAAAAATACTGTAAAAATGCAGACGAAACTTTTCGGTGTGTTTATCAGCATGGGTAGTGTTCTGCTATGAGGGAAGTTCATTGGTGTTGACTGCAGAAAAGGTCATGAATGTGTTCTGTTGTAAGGGAAGCAGATGGCTGTTTTCAGTTGAAATGGAATTTCTAGAATTGTTCTACTGAAATGGTAGTTCATAGGTTTGTTTCTTAGTAAGAGGCTTTCCGGCTTGTGTTCCCGCGTAAGGGAATTTCTTGAGTGTGCTCCTCTGTAAGGAGTGTTTCTGGCCGTGTTGAGTGTGCTCCTCTGTAAGAAGTGTTTCTGGCCGTGCTGACTGTGCTCCTCTGTAAGAAGTGTTTCTGGCCGTGTTGAGTGTGCTCCCCTGTAAGAAGTGTTTCTGGCCGTGCTGAGTGTGCTCCTCTGTAAGAAGTGTTTCTGGCCGTGCTGAGTGTGCTCCTCTGTAAGGAGTGTTTCTGGCCGTGCTGAGTGTGCTCCTCGGTAAGGAGTGTTTCTGGCCGTGCTGAGTGTGCTCCTCTGTAAGGAGTGTTTCTGGCCGTGCTGAGTGTGCTCCTCTGTAAGGAGTGTTTTCTGGCCGTGCTGAGTGTGCTCCTCTGTAAGGAGTGTTTCTGGCCGTGCTGAGTGTGCTCCTCTGTAAGGAGTGTTTTGGCGTGCTGAGTGTGCTCCTCTGTAAGGAGTGTTTCTGGCCGTGCTGAGTGTGCTCCTCGGTAAGGAGTGTTTCTGTCCGTGCTGAGTGTGCTCTTCGGTAAGGAGTGTTTCTGGCCGTGCTGAGTGTGCTCCTCTGTAAGGAGTGTTTCTGGCCGTGCTGAGTGTGCTCCTCTGTAAGGAGTGTTTCTGGCCGTGCTGAGTGTGCTCCTCGGTAAGGAGTGTTTTCTGGCCGTGCTGAGTGTGCTCCTCTGTAAGGAGTGTTTCTGGCCGTGCTGAGTGTGCTCCTCTGTAAGGAGTGTTTCTGGCCGTGCTGAGTGTGCTCCTCGGTAAGGAGTGTTTCTGGCCGTGCTGAGTGTGCTCCTCGGTAAGGAGTGTTTCTGGCCGTGCTGAGTGTGCTCCTCGGTAAGGAGTGTTTCTGGCCGTGTTCTGTCATAAGGAAAGTGCATGCCTGTGTTCTGTTGTAATGGAAAGTCGTTGGTGTGTTCCTCTGTAATGGAATGTTTTCGGGTATGGTCCTCTGTTAGAGGAGTTTTGGGGTACATTCTTCTGTAACGGAAGCTCATTATTGTGTTTCTCCGTAAGGGAAGTGTACGGATGTGTTCCTGTTGAAGGAAAGTTCACAGGTGTCTTCATCTGTGCGTGAAGTACCTCGGAATATTTGGCTGTAAGGAAAGGTCATGGGTGTGTTCCTCTGAAAGAAAAGTTCCTGGGTGTATTTATTTGTAAAGGGAGTTGCCGAGTGCAACCTTCTGTAAAGGACATTCTTGGTCGTGTCTATGTTGTGTCCCTCTGTAAAGGAAATTCCTGGTCGTGTCCCTGCTAAGAAAATTCTGGTCGCGTCCGTAAAGAAATTCCTGGTCGAGTACCTTTGTAAAGAAAGTTCCTGGTCGTGTCCCTCTGCAAAGAAAATTCCTGGTCGTGTCCCTCTGTAAAGGAAACTCCTGGCTGCGTCTCTCTGTAAAGAAAATCCCTGGTCGTGTCCTCTCTAAAGAAAATTCCTGGTCGTTTGTCTCTGTGAAGGAAATTCCTGGTGTGTCTCTTGTCAAGAAAATTCCTGGTCGTGTCCCTCTGTAAAGGAAATTACTGGTCGTGTCTCTCTGTAAAGGATATTCCTGGTCGTGTCTATGTTGTGTCCCTCTGTAAAGGAAATTTCTGGTCGTGTCTCTCTGTAAAGAAAAGTCCCGGTCGTGTCTTTGTTGTGTCTCTCTGTAAAGGAAATTCCTGGTCGTGTCTATGTTGTGTCCCTCTGTAAAGGAAATTCCTGGTCGTGTCTATGTTGTGTCCCTCTGTAAAGGAAATTCCTGGTCGTGTCTATGTTGTGTCCCTTTGTAAAGGAAATTCCTGGTCGTGTCTATGTTGTGTCTCTCTGTAAAGAAAAGTCCCGGTCGTGTCCATGTTGTGTCCCTCTGTAAAAGAAATTCCTGGTCGTATCTCTCTGTAAAGAAAATTCCTGGTCATGTCCATGTCGTGTCTATCTGTAAAGGAAATTCCTGATCGTGTCTTCCTGTCAAGAAAATTCCTGGTCGTGTCTCTCTGTAAAGAAAATTCCTGGTCGTGTCCGTTTGTAAAGAAAACGCCTGGTCGCGTTACTCTGTAAACACATTCCTTAATGTGTTTTTTTAAGAGGAAGTTTCTGAGTGCATTCCACACTACAGGAAATTCCTTGGCGCGTTCTCTCAGTTTGCAAATTTCTGGGCGCGTTTGTCTGTAAGGAAGTTCCTGGGCGTGTTCTTTTGTAGGGGCCATTACTGGCTTTGTTCCTTTGTAAGAAAAATTCGTGGGGCATTCCTCTGAAAAAGACATGAATTAATATGTTCATATCAAGGTAAAATCATAGTGTTATTCTTTGAAAGTGAAGTTTCCAATCAGTTCTCATTTGAGAGAATCTTGGGCACTGTTAGGGTGTGTTACTTTCTAAGTGAAAATATCAGCATGTGTTCCTTCGCCAGGGTGTGTTTTTTGGAAAGGGAAATTCCGGGGTGTTTCCTTTGATAAAGGAAATTTCAGGGTTTGTTCCTTCTGAAAGGGTAATTTCAGGGTGTGTACCTTCGTAAAGGAAATTTCGGAAAGCAGATTGTGTTCTTTTGTATGGGAAATTTCAGAGTGCTGAGTGTGTTCCCCTATTAAACTAATTCCGAATGTGTTCCTTTGTCAGGAAAATTTCGAGTCTATTCCTTTGTAATCGGAACTTGTGGCAGTATTCTTTTGTACGGAAATTGTCTGGTCTTCCAGCTATGAAATGTACTGGGTTTCTGGGCGTTTTCTTTGAAGGAAAATAACTGTGTGTGTTTTCGCGTGACGTAAGCCTTTGTCCAACATTCTTTTCGTCAAATGCTATACGTATATGCCCAGTGTTTGGAGTAATCTCCCAATCATCTGATTCATATCAGCATTGCTAAACGCTTCATGAGCGGGGTCGATTTTCACAACAGAATGGAATCCTAATACCCCTCAGTCCCTGGCTGCTTAGCATTCATTAAGCGGCATTGTCGTCTGCCTCTCTTGCTTGAACTGTAGGCGTCATCGGGTCTCCCAGACGTTGGCGGATCTATTTTTGACAGGAGGTTGATGAGAAAGCTTGGTCGTAAATCAAGCCGAGTACAGCGACCACAGAACGGGTCACCCTCATGTCTATGTCCCTTATGACAGCCTGTCTGCTGTCTGCTGACGAGTTGCGGCTTTATTTGCCGAAGATGCGTAGGGTGTGGTCTGACGAAGTGGGCGTACGTGACAGAGAACACTGCAAATATGCAAGTAAAATTAGTTTCATTTGTATTTCAAAATAAGCAGCCCTCTTTGTTGCATATTTCAAAAGAGAAAAATACATAAACAAGAAAAATTCCATGGTGTGATTTTCAGTGAGGAAGATTTTTGGCTCTTGCCTTTTGCAAGGGAAGTTTCGGAGTGTATTTCTCCATAAGTGAAATTCCTGGGTGTGCTTAATTGAAAATGTAATCTGAGGATGTTAACAGTCGAAAGGAAAGTGCATGAGTTGTTCCTCTACGTCAGAAATTTCTGTATTTGTTCCTTGGAACGGAAAATTTGGGGATGAGTTCCTTTCCAAGAGAAATTTCAGGGTTTCTTTGTAAATATAGTTTCTGATCTGTTTCCATGTAAGGATTTTTTCTTGTAGAGGAGGGGGGATACTTCCTAGACAACAGGGACATACATTTGTGTACGGACATTTTGGAACAGGTTCCTCTGCATAGCAAACTGTGACGTGTGTTAATGTGAAAGTAAACATTTCCGAGTGTGTCACGTTTCCAGATAAATTTCGGGGTGTGTTCTTTGCAAAGGAGAATTTCAGGGTGCATTTCTCTGTCATGAAAATTTCAGGGTGTGTTTCTTTGTATAAGAAATGTTTGGATGTGTTCTTTTTAATGGAAATTTCAGAGTGTTTTCATTCGTATGGGATTTTTTTTTTTTGGCGGGAGGTGGCGGGCGGGGGGGGGGGGGGGGGGGGGTTGGGGTGTGTGTGTTGGATCTCTTAAAGCAACTTTCTGGGTGTGTTTCTCTGCCAGCTCATTTCTAGGATATGTCCCTTCATCAGGAAAAATTTGATATCTGTTTCCTTCTAAGAGAGGTTTGTGGATGGTTCGTCTGTAAACAAGGTGTCTGGTTGTGATCATCTATAATGAAAGTTTTTAGAAGTGTTACTATGAAGGCGAATTACTGAGCATGTTCCTCTGTCACTTCAGCCTTTCCCAGAACATTCTTTCTAACATTCGAGTTGGTAAATAATCTAGTAATGGAATAACCTATCAATTACGTGTTTCATACCACCACTGTTAAACGCTTCATGACTGGGTTCGATTTTGCCAGCAGAATAGAATCATATATACACTTTGTTGTCTAACTACCTGACATAAGTGACATTATCGTCTGCCTCTCTTTAGCAGCAGACGTCATCGTGTCGTGCAGACGTAGACGGAACGACTTTTGACCGGACGTTGATGACAAAGCGTGCGCGTACATCATAGTAATTATAGCGTGTCAGAACACGGGGCATCCCTCTTGTTCATGTTCCTTTATTTAGAGAGCCGATTATTTACGTACAACCATGATCACATAAATGGCTAGCAACAGAGAGAGATAGAAGGGAGAGAGACAGGCAGACAGAGGGGAGAGAGAGAGAGAGAGACAGAGAGAGACAGAGAGAGAGAGAGAGAGAAAGACAGACAGACAGGCAAGCAGGCAGGCAGGCAGGCAGGCAGGCAGGCAGGCTGAGACAAACAGACAGATAGTCATAAAATCAGAGAGGAGAGAGAGAGAGAGAGAGAGAGAGAGAGAGAGAAGAGAGAGGAGAGAGAGAGAGAGAGAAGGCAATAAGAATCAGCCAGCACCAGAAACAGACATTTGTTTTGTCATAATACGCAGAGAAACTGTATCGGCTGTGTAGACTGAACACAAAGAGCCAACCCCGGACAAGATAGGCGCATTATACTTCCTTTACCTTCACGGGTCTGTCTTTTCTTTGGCAGCTGATGACCCATTGATGGCAACACCGTCTCATAAGAAGCAGTTGTGTTTGTGAAGGATGTTGTGTTTGTGAAGGATGTTGTTAAACCGCAGCTAGTGGCACCTGGCGTCCATCCTTGTTTTTGTGTGCGCGAAATAATATCATCCTTGCTTCTTTGCAAAACAGAATCCCATTAGTGCTCAGAAGAGAATTCCTTTTTATCTGAGATAGATGCAAACCCAGGATTGTCCAATGGGTTAAGCTTGTTTGGAGAGTCCATGTTCAAACGGTCAGAGCGTTTGCCTGTGAGCTTACGGTCGGGAGTTCGAATCACGGGTGGGGTCGGGTTTTTTTTCAGCTTCAAAACCCTCTCCGTCCAGCCATCACTATGGTCAGTCCCTTTGACCCTTTCAATGCTGAACAAAATGGAGTCATAATTCTCCGCAGTCTTCAACGGGCTGTTACATAACAACGTTTTATCGTCTCCTTCTTTTCAGCAACAGATGCCATCGCGTCACCCAGATATGAACGAACTATTTCTGACAGGAGGATGACGACAAAGCGTGCTCGTAAATCATGGTGATTGTGGTGTACCAGAGAACGGGATCATCTCTAGGTCTTTAAGGGAGCCGGAGTATCTTATGAGTACACAGGATGCTTAATGTGTGCACATACGCCATATGTACGCTTTTGCCACGCGGATCGAACTCTCGGTCATGCGAATTTAGCCAGGCGAAAAAACACTCTGGAGTAACTTTTGCGTACGCGGAAAATGCTCAGTCGTTAACTATGTGTATGGTTGCAAGGCACAAATGTGATTTTAATGCATGTCTTCGTGTTGTTTGGGGTATACACACGTCTTATCAATTTAATGCTAGGCCAAATTAATCATTGTCTTGTTTTAATCATTGTCTTGTTTTCGTTGTCCGATGCGATAACCATTACCCGTTAGTAACGTGCATGTGCAAAAATAAGCATGATAACTCTAATAGACGTTCTTGCAAGAGTCAAGGAAGAAATCTTTCCCTTTTTCATTGCCCGCCCCCCCCCCCCCCCCCCAACCTTTTCTTCTTTTTTTTTCTTTTTTTTTCTTTTTTGTTTGTTTGATATACACACTTACAATTGACGTTTGTTGATTTAAAGATAGATTTCAGCAATTTATGTTATTTGGATTTTTAAGTTCAGTGTGACGCTAGTTTATCAGATGAAGGATGCGTAGACATCGTAATATTTACAGAATTACGTAACACATATAGCAGGTGGTTTACAGGTGTGTGTATATATATATATATATTCATTGTGATATATATATATATATATCACTGTGATCGATATATATATATATATTATATATATATATATATATATATATATATATATATATATAAAAGTAGATATGTCAAGTTTTCCAGATGCCGGCACCGTCCAACAGAAGACACGACGAACAGATAAAGAAAGGATAGTGATGAACAATAAGTCGTCGACACGGCCCACGGAGTTCATTTTTTTATTCCAAGCTTTCGCCAGAAGGAAAGCTTGGAATTAAAAAAATGAATTAAAAAAAAAAAAAAAAAAAAAAATATATATATATTATATATATATATATATATATATATATATATATATATATATATATATATATATATATATATATATATATATATACAACAAACTAATAAATTCCAAGGATAAGTACCGAGCACCATTCCAGCAACTTACAGAGCAGCTTGGTGTTGCAATGACTGCAAGAAATATTGAATTATAAACAAAGCTTGCTCTTATGTCTTAGATTAAAGAAATAGGGGAGATAAGCATTCATATCTGCAGTGGTAGATAATTCTGCCTAACCCACTCAAGCACATACTGTTAGGCAGAATTATCTACCACTGCAGATATGAATGCTTATCTCCCCTATTTCTTCAATCTAAGACATAAGAGCAAGCTTTGTTTATAATTCAATATATATATATATATATATATATATATATATATATATATATATATATATATATATATATATATACAGTTAAGGAAGCTTTAAACTGTTTAAGCCAATCTGCCTAGATTATTTCTCAGTTTGAGAAAGCATTCTGTCAATTGAGAGTTTGGAAAGCATTGCATAATTGAACACAATGGAAATAAATGGGTTGATACATTTGTCTTGAATGTTTTTATGACTGTATGTGGACCAGTGTATCTGCGCTCCAGTGATCTGCTGAGCAGTGAGGGCAAGTGTGCAGGAATAAAATAGAAAAATGAACAAACAGACGCATAAATAATTGAGCAAAGGAATGGACAGTCTGATGGGCGAGACTTTCTTTTGACTGTCGTCTCATAGACATTACTTCTATATCGCACACGCTCCAGAACGTGCAACACAATCCTCACCATCTTCCCTTGTACTGCAACTCCCAGATTTCTCCTGTTGCAGTCTGAGCACTGGGAGTTCACAAGGAGCCATGACAAAGATCTAGTCGCCGTAAGACAACCAGCTAGTGAAGACACTGCACGGCTGAATGTTGGTACATTCCTGTGGTATATGATCTCCTTCAGCCTACAAAAGGATACCACCGTCTACCCCACCCCACCCCAGCCCACCACCACTGCCCCTGCGCCCCCACCCTACACGACTCCACGGAACACACACACACACACACCCCACACACACACACAGGTCCATCTAACGACAGTCACCATAACCCGGTCCCCAAGAAACCCGAAATTGACTTAATCCGTGGAATGACACATCATAAGAGCAGATGACCCCTATCCATTCCTGTCCGCTTTTTGTAAGAAACCCCTATCCCTACCCTTGCTCTTCCGGTCCGCTTCCCCTCCCACCCCACTCCCCCCAATCCACTCATACTGACGGATTTCACTCCCCTCACCCTGGGGCATAGACAGGAACGATGGGATCGAAACCGAGGTCGTCACAAGAGCATGCTGGGAAGGGCCTTTAGAATTTGAGGTCATGGACAAGACAGAGCCCCAATACCCTAGCTACCTGACCGAAATTTTGAACCCAGCGTGCTATTCAGAGCCAGAACGGGCGGGGAACTTTCGTCCCTAAAGGTTTTTTCCCGTGCACTGTCGTGTTTTCCTACGTGCGCAATTCGTCGGATCTCCCGAAAAGACAGAGCTAGTTTTACAAGAGCGTTCGATGTACTCGTCGCATTGCACTAACCATCTTTAGCAAGATTTTTTTGGGAATCACTGAACAAACCACTGCATATTCTGGAATCTCAATGCAGCACCAAACGCTGGGCACACATGCGCGTCAAAACCCTCGTCGTATTAATCTCATTGGTACAGGATTGACGACAGTAACAATGACGGCCAGTCCGATTTGTTATGCAAAGTCAATACTACCCTGCGTGTAGAGACGCATTGGCAGCAGAGAATTGTTTTTCGACTCTGTCGCTCTGTCTGTCTCTCTGTCCGGTCTCTGTCTGTCTCTCTGTGTCTGTCACCCTCTCTCTCTCTCTCTCTCTCTCTCTCTCTCTCTCTCTCTCTCTCTCTCTCTCTCTCTCTCTTTCTCTGTCTGTCTGTCTGTCTGTCTGTCTGTCTATCTGTCTGTATGTCTGATAATCGCTCCGTTTATCTATACGTTCATCTGTCTGTTTCTTTGCCTAGATGCCTGTCTCTCTATCTCTTCGCATATCTCCCCATCTCTCCGTCTGTCTGCCTATATGACTGTTTTTAAGTCGACCTGTATGTATGTCTTCCTGTCTATTTGTCTCTCTATTTCACTGACGACATCAATCAATTTTAAGACCCGTGTAAAGACATTCTTGTGTGAAAAGACATTAAAACAAGAAAAAGCAAAGCAAAGCAAGGCTTGGCAAAATCACAGGCCCAACATGATGTGCTGCACAGGAACATCACTTGATTTTACGGCTATGTGTAGTGAGCAGTAAACAGTAAGAAGAAAGATAACATCCTAGTGACCCTCACGAGCCGTACACGGCGAAAATATTTTATGATGAGGTCTCTTTCTTTACTTTCTTTTCTTTTATCAAATGTTATCCAATGTAATGTTTCCGTAATCGCTCCACACCCACAATCACTCCCAGGCGGATGAGAAAGAGCACGTGAACCCTCTCACCCCCCCCCCCCCTCCCAATCCTATGAAGTAAATCCAAACTGAACTCTCCCTTTGTTCCAACATCACTCTCTTACTCACCTCACTTAAACTCCTCAAAGTGTCCCAGACACCAAAGATAATCAATCGTAACACACTACATCTGGATTTGAGAGGGGGTGATGTTCAATCCGAGCCACAACTTCCCTCCCCACCCCACCCCCCTCTCTTCCTCCCCTCGCCCCCCCCCCCCCCCCCCCCCCCCATCCATAGTTCCAAAACGTTCCACATGACTGAGTTGAGGCATGGTCCCCAAATGCCGCATAGAGTGTGTCCAAACTTACCGCCCTACGTGAAAAGGAGGCGGAAATAGGCAACTGCCTATATCACTCTAAAGAATATTTCTTCTCTTTTTTCTTCTTCTTTTTCTGTTGTTTGTTTGTTTTGTTTTTGTTTGTTTTTTGTTTTTCTTTCCCGGAGATGTTTTCTTATATCCAAGCTTTATTTAAACAACATAAAACAGAGATAATAAATCCAAAACAAATGCATATTCTGTTAAAGGTATTAGAAATCATAGGACACAAAACCACTAACAATTAATCACAACTGTTTGC
>CM031612.1:23757755-23770255 GCA_018398815.1 Conus ventricosus | reverse complement strand
AACGGCTATTCTGGTAAAAAAACAAAACAAAAACGGGCATCATCCGTGACCGATAATAAACATACGTACAAATTTTCAGAAAGATCGGCCCACAAGTTTTGTCTGGAGCGAGTGGAACACATTTTGACCACGGGTAGACGGACAGACAGACAGACAGACACACAGACACACAGACACCATTTCTTCGTTCCCATTGTAAAGTACTCCCTGTTCTATAAGAACTGGGAGTACAAAAAAAAAAGAGGGAGAAAAGAGAAAAAAAAGAAAGTCAAATATGGGGGAAAATGAAGGTCAAAGAGAAAAGAAAAAAAGAAAGAAAGGTATAAGAAGAAAAGAATGAAATGAGGGAGGGGAAGGACAACGAATAAAGACAAGAAAGAAAGGAGCAAGAAGTATAAAAAAGAAAAAAGAAAGAGGACGAAAAATAATAAAACTAATGAAAGAAAGAAACAAGGAGGCGGAAAAGAAAAGAAGTAAGAATTAAAAAAAAAACAAAGAAGAAGAAGAAGAAGAAGAAGAAGAAAGAAAGAAAAAAGGAAGAAAAGAAAGAAAGAAAGCAAAACGACGAAGGACAAAGAAACGAGAAAACAAGAAGTTATGCAAAAAAGGAAGAAACTAAGAGAAATAATGGAAGAATGAAACGGAAAAAAAAGAAGAAAACAACAACAACAACAACAACAACAACAACAACAAAGGTACAACAAAAAAAACAAAACAAAAACGCTGGGACAAAAGAAACAAGAAAAAAAAATCAAGAAAAAAAAAGAAACGACACAAAATAAGAAAAAAAAAGAAAAAAAAGAAAAAAAGGAGAGGAAGGAGAAAAAACAAAAACAAAATAAATTTAGAAAGAAAGCAAAGAAGTAAACGGAAAAGAACAGAAAGAAAGAAAAGAAAAGAATGAATGAATGAATGAATGAATGAATGAATGAATGAATGAATGACAGGAAGAAAATGAAAACAAAAGGACAAATCAGAGGGTAAGAAGGGAAAAAAGAAGAGAGAAAGGAAATAGAAGGACAGAAAAAACGAAAAAGAAAGGACAAACTGACATTCAAAGACCAAGAGGGAAACTAGGGAAACTGATAAAGTAAAACAGATGGAAGGAGAGAAAGAAATGCACGTAGACATACAGGCAGACAGACAGAAAGAAAGGAAGGAAGAAGAAAGTGAAGGGGAAAAATAAAGAAACGAAAGAAAGAAAAAGAAAAAGAAAACATCATAGCGAAAGAAGGCAAAAGTGGAGAGAGAAATTGAATAGAAAGAAAGAACGAACGAACGAAAAATAAAGGAAAGAAGGAAATTTAAAGGATAAGAGGAAAATTAGGGAGACTGTTAAAGCAAAAAGGATGGAAAGAAAGAAAGAAATAACAAACAAAAAAAAAAACACACAGACATACAGGCTGATAGACAGACAGAAAGAAAGAAAAATAAAAGAAAGGAAGGAAGGAAGACAGAAAGAAAGAAGAAAAGAAAGAAAGACAGAAAGAAAGAATAGCTATATGGAAAAAAAAATCAAACAATGCAAGCGAGAAAGACGCAACAACATGCCAAGAACAGACTCACACACGGCAGCATCGGGCAGTCCATCACCCCAACCCACACCCCTTCCTCCCGTTCTGACCGTCAACCAACAAATCAGCCGACCCACTGATGAACTAGCTGTCCAAGAACATAACAACAACAACGACGACGACGACGAAGACGACGACGACGCCAGCGACAAAAACTCAAGATACCGGAAAAAACACGGGCAAGCAACGCTGTCAGAAATCAATCAACATTAGCACACACACATACACACACACACACACACACACACACACCACACACACACACACACACACACACACACACACACACGCACGCACGCACGCACGCACGCACGCACACAGCACACACACACGTTCAGCCACATTCAATATCCCAGTGAGACTTACCGTCGGCCCCTCGGTGAATTCAATCATGGACTCCTCACCGTCCAGCATAACGGACACGATGCACGGTCCTTCCTCTCCGTCTGCGCAAAGAACAAAACAGACACATGGAGTGCAGTCTTTATTCCCCTTTCTCTGCCCACACACCACAAAACAGACACATAGAGGACAGTCTCTATTTCCCTTTCTCTGCCCACATACCACGAACAGACACACACAGCAAGATCTTTCACATATTAACACACATAGAGCCATGTCTTTTCTCTCCACGTGTTCATATCACACCCAAATTTCATCTGTCCACGTAACACAAACAGATACAGAAAGCGAGGTCTTTCTTCTGCATCTGTCCACGTCACAGACAGACAGAGAGCGAAGACTGTCGTCCCCATCTGTCCACATCATACTGACAGACAGACAGACAGACAGAGAGAGAGAGAGAGAGAGAGAGAGAGAGAGAGAGAAGAGAGAGAGAGAGAGAGAGAGAGAGAGAGAGAGGGGGGGGGGGAACTGTCTTCTCGATCTGTCGATAGCACACAAACCCACACAGCAAATCTTTTGTTCTCATCTGTGGACGCACTGCACACAGAGCCGGGTCTGTTTTCTCCGTCTGTTCACAGCGCACAGACAGACAGACAGATATACAAAGTGAGGTCTGTTTTCTCGAGAAATCTATATCAAACGAACAGACGCACGGGTGAGGTCTGTTTTTTTCATTTGTCTCTATCTGGGCAAGTACCGCAAACACACAGAGGAAAATCCTTCTCCAACTGTTCACATAACAGCAAACAGACACAAAGAGCACAGACTTTCTCCTCCACCTATCCACATAATACAAACATAAATATTACCAAAGTTCTTCTCCATCTGTGTGCATAAAGCCAACACATAGACTCATACACCCCAAAGTGCTCCGCAAAAGAACGCACACAGATTCTTCGAGCAAATTCTTTCTACTTCATTGGTCACATACCACGAACGGACGTATACAGGACTTGATAGTTAAAGAGGAACTACCCACAGGTCAAGGGGGAGAACTCCACTCTTGATCCGCGAACTTTCTTAGAATATGCTTATGTTATTTTGGAGATTAATGATCTCCCTCCCTCCCTCCCCGCACTCCGCTTCTTCCCCATCTGACCTTCCTCTTTGTCTGTCTGTCTGTCTGTCTGTCTGTCTGTCTGGCTGGCTGTCTGTCTGTCTGTCTCTCTCTCTCTCTCTCTCTCTCTCTCTCTCTCTCTCTCTCTCTCTCTCTCTCTCTCTCTCTCTGTCTGTCTTCACATTGAAAGTATTATTAGACACATTGAAAGTATTATTAGACAATGTATTGCTTTGTGCCCAACACCGTCTTTTCTCTCTCTTTGTGTGTGTGTGTGTGTGTGTGTGTGTGTGTGTGTGTGTGTGTGTGTGTGTGCGTGTGTGTGTGTGTGTGCGCGCGCGCGTGTGCATGTGTGCGTGAATGTGTGTGAGCGTGTGTGTATGTGGGGTGGGGGCGCGTTCGCGTGTATGTGTGTGTATGAGAGAGAGGGAGAGAGAGAGAGAGAAGAGAGAGAGAGAGAGAGAGAGAGAGAGAGAGAGAGAGAGAGAGAGAGAGAGAGAGAGGGTGCGTTTATGGAGTAGGGGTTCGGGGTGGAAGGAACGAGGGGAAGGAGATGATGAAATGGATTTGAAACGAAGAGAAGCGCTGAATATTTCTGTTCTTGTGTTATGGTTTGTATTTCTGTTAGGAGAGAGAGAGAGAGAGAGAGAGAGAGAGAGAGAGAGAGAGGGGGGTGTAAACGGCAGGACGTGTTCTCCTATAACAGATCAAAAGCACTGATAAACACAGAAAAGTTACAGAGCGGAATGGGGAAGGGGTGGGGTGGGGTGGGGGTGACGGCACTTAATCCGCCTCGTTGGAAGTGGAGGAGGACAGCTGGGGGGGGGGGGGGGTAGGTTGAGGAAGGGAATGTGGTGCTGACAGACCATAATCCGCAGTGTGGGCAATCTGCGTTGATGGCGTGTCTCTATGGCGATTTTGTTTTACTTCCTGAGCACAGTCTTTAAGACGATTTCACATTTTTTTCCCCTTCCGTAATTGGCAGGAGAGTGGGAAATTGGGTGCTTGGTGGAAGGGGTGAAAAGGGGAGGGGAACATGGGTGGGGAGGGGGGGGAGGGTTAAGAAGGGAGACACAGAATCCTTGGCGCGTGCGCGCATGCACGCACGCACGAACGCACGCGCACGAACACACACGCGCACGAACACACACACACACACACACACACACACACACACACACACACACACACACACACACACACACACACACACACACACACGCACGCACGCACGCACGCACGCACGCACGCACGCACACACACACACACACACACACACATCTCATCACCACTCGCCTACATAATCCGCGCCTGCGTTTGGCACTGAAACATGGACAAAAATGTCCAGCTCCAAACAGGGGGGAATGGAACGCGCGGAATGCGATGGGAGGGGTATGGTGACGTGGGCCGTGGGCCGTGGGGATCCGAACAAATAAAATCGGATGTCGCGTGTATTGCCAAATGTGATTGAACGTTTTGCCCAGTACGGAAGCTTGCTGGAATGACAATTCCACAAAGTTCATAACTCTCTGTCACCCGATGCCCGCGGGTCACTGGTCACGGCAGCGGGAAAGTTGGTCGCCTTTTCCAATTTCGTCCCCTAAAGGGCAAATCTGATTTAGCCCTCTCCACCCCCTAGTTCCCCCTATAACTCCCCCCCCCTCCCTCCCTCTCTCTCCTCTCCACCCCATCCCATCCCATCAATCCAGAGAACTTTGTTTGCCGGGGGAGTAATGGATTAAATTTACGTCTTTCCCATCTTGGTCTGCAAAGGGAAGAAGTCGTGAGTGGATGCTGGTAATGTCACAGAAAACTACCAGCACTGTATTTGTCTCTGTGTGTGTGTGTGTGTGTGTGTGTGTGTGTGTGTGTGTGTGTCGCTCGGCCTGTTTCCGACAGTATTAAGTAACACTGCAGTTTTCGGACGAAGATCTGTTCAGTTCTGCCTCTAGCAGTATGACATATCTGTGTGTTTCTGACATGAATAGCATGCGTATTTTTCTGACATGAATTATTCAAGAAATTACTCAGTTCGGCTTCTAGAAGTATATAGAATCTGTATGTTTTTACACAAATTACTCATTTCTGTGTGTAGCAGTACAAAGTATCCGTGTGTCCTTAACGCGAATTACTCTGTTCTGCTGGTAGCAGTATTAAGTATCTGTACGATTATGGCATAGATAATTCGGTTCTACTTCTGTCGATATAGAGAATCTGTAACTTTCTGACATTTATTGTTCAGTTTTGCCTCTAAAATGCATCATGTATAAGGGTATTTCCAACATGGGCTATTCATCTTCGCTTCTAGCAGTACAAAGTATCAGTATGTTTCATTGTGCATTCATCAGTCTCCCTCTAAAAGTTTAACGTATCAATGTGTTTTAAGCATGCATTGTTCTTTCAACCGTCTACCAGTCTGGCATTGCATGTTTCGGCACATGCATTGTTCAGCCTTCTTTACACAATACAAACTATCGGTATTTTCACAACAAAATTGACCATTCAGCTTTCAGGGATATAAAGTAACAGTATGTTTTACACATGTAGTGTTCAGTTTCGCTTTTAAACGACAGTCAGCCTCATTCGTGTATTGCCCAATCTTCGTCTAGTAGTTGAAACTAACAGCGTGTGTTATAATACACTGTGTATTCTAACAATCTGAATCAGTATGTGTGGTCTTCTGGCAGTCTAAGGTATCTGTAAGTTTCATAACGTATTGTATTCTCAATTAACAGTCTAAGCTATCTGTATGTTTGATAATGTATTGTTCAGTCTTTTAGCAGTCTAAAATATAAGTTAGTTTCATAAATGCATTATTGTCTTTTTGCAGTTTAAAATATAAGTAGGTTTCAAACGCATTATTCTGTCTTTCAGCATTCAGCATTCTAAAGTATCGGTAGATTTTATGATTGCTCAGTCTTTAAGTCTTCTTCTATTAGTTTCAAACATCTGTGTGCTTCATACATGTACTGCATAGTCGTTTCCTGGCAGTCTAAATTGTCAGCAGGATTCATACACCGTTTACTCAGTCTTATTCCAGCAGAAGACAGTATTATCACTTTGTTCGTAAGATGAATTTCTACAGTCCGCTTTTGGTAATGCAAAGTTTCACTTTATTTCATACTTTGATTGTACGACATTGAACAAAAAAAAAAACAAAAAAAAACCCGAACATCATGAGTTTGAATCTCCCTCTCACTTTTCCCTCTCATCCTCCCCCCCCCTCCCTCCCTCTCCTCACTTACTTTCGCCCCCTCTCCCTCTCCGCTAAACCTTAACTGATGGTATTATCCACAGTGTTTGGGGACTGTTCACTAGACTGAGGATCTCTATGCAGCACGTATGTAATAGATGTCTGAGAACCCATGGCAACAACGAGACTGGTTTCTGAAATGATTCAGATGGATTGGTGAAATCAGATCATTTGCTATGGATAACCCATGTTCTTGCGAAGGTTTTCGTCCTGCACACATTTTTGCGTAACACACGAACTTGGCAACGTTATTGCCTAATCCGTACAAAACACATTGTTCTTTCCCTGAATTATCTACGGCAGCTTCGCAATACAAAACAAGACAGATATTGTCTCTAGAGGAAGAAGTCAGATTGAAGGCCATTTCTCACAACACTGGGTTTTTTGTTTTTGTTTTTCTCGCCTATTTTCATGACACCTAAACTAAAAACGTAATTCCTCAGGCCGGTCGACAATTTTCCTGGAATGTTGACACTGATGCTATCGCTAAATCATTCAATACTTCCTCGCTCAACGGGCTTGATTTCAGCATTTCAGCTACTTACTTACTTGCTTTTGTTTAGTTTAGTTTGTTACTTGGTTTGTTCGTTAATTTGTTAGATAATTCGTTAGTGATGATGATGATGATGATGATGATGATGATGATGATGATGCTGATGATGATGCAGCTGCTGCTGCTGCTGATGATGATGGTGGTGGTGATGATGATGATGATGATGATGATGATGATGATGATGATGATGATGATGATGATGATGGTGCTACTGCTGCTGCTGCTGCTGCTGCTGCTGCTGCTGCTGATGATGATGATGATGATGATGATGATGACGTCTAAAACGACGGCGACGACGATGATGATGAAAATGATGATGATGATGATGATGATGATGATGATGATGATGATGATGATGATGATGAATTTACGCATTAGATGACGCTGTTGACAAGTTCACGTCCGAGGTAAAATTTTAGGCAGCACGTGAACTGCGCAGAAGACATATGTATTACGCAGGACACATTTTCATGTGGGCGAAGAGCATGTACATATATTACTGTACAAAGAAAGTCGCTTGTGTGTCAGTGAAATTCTTCAGCTGCTTTCTTCCGCTGCAGTGCTCCATGTTGCCCAGTCCAGGACTTTCCCGTCTGCTGCTGCCTCCTAGTGAAGAATACTCCAGGGAGGCTAGTACGAAAACGTCAGACGTGATGAAGACACACACACACACACACACACACACACACACACACACACACACACACACACACACATATATATATACACAAATACTCACATACATACACACACGCGCGCGCGCACACACACACACACACACACACACACACACACACACACACACACACACACACACACACACACACACACACACACACACACACACGCACACACACACACACACGCACGCACACACACACACACACACAGACACACACACACACACACACACACACACACACACACACACACACACACACACACACACACGCTCGGGGCAATGTTTGGGTGGTGATCCTGTTTTCCCACAGTAACGGAGCAGATTACCATTTCCCCAGGACTGTTAACTGTATAATCCCGGAGGGCAAGTAACTCTACGATCACAGTCAAGCGGAAACAGCGTTCACACCGGTGTCACTGAATCAATTCTCCACTTTCAGCCCCCCACCCCTCTCCCCCCACCCCGGATCAATATGGACTTTTCAGCTCCCGTGTCTTATAATGAACAGTTCTAGGTACTAGTCATGTGGGACCCATGGTTAAATGGTCGGCATGTTCGACTGTGGAGTTGACGGTAGTGAGTTCCAGCCACTCGTGAGGTCAGGTTTTTGTTCTGCTTGAACACTTACTTTGTCCACCCGGCAGGGATTTAGTATGTAAATCTGTTCAAAGGCAGGTTAAAGCAGCGAAAAGAGATGGATGGGGTCCGTATTTCAAAGTGCCCATTCTACACTGGTGCAATTCTTTAAAAGACACTTCATTCTCCCCCAACAGTCGTAAGGCTATTAGACTTCAGGCTTTGTAACCTAGTTTAATAGATGTGCTGTGAAGGATACATGAGGGACGCACGCTTAAGAAATAGTTGTGTTTTGGGGGCGCAGAAAGGAGAGGAGTAGCGGTGAAAGGAGTGGCAAAACGGGAGGTGGGGAGGCGGGGGAGGGGAGGGAGGGAGGGGAGGGGAGGGGAGGGGAAGGAGAAAACAGAGATAGGAAGAGGGATGGAAGATGGGGTTGAAGTGGGGAGAGTGGAGAACAGGTGGCCATTTTCCTTTTGGACACAAATCTGTAGTCATAACTCAAAATTTTATTGTCCATTTTCTGGGTCAATAGACCGCATGTACACCCCTTGCCATCACCTCATCCTCGCCAAGCATCAAGGATGGTGTCAGAAAGAAAACAAATAAAGCAATAAAGACGACAATAATGCCATCCTTCATGCACTACCCTCATGGTGGTCCCTGCAGAGTCTGTTTGCTCTCACATCCCAGCTAGCTCCCCATGTCTGTAGTAAGTACGTGTCGAAGTCTGTCAACGATGCAGGTCCATGGGGACTTTCAATGGGCGGATGTTGAGACAGCCCGTCCCCAAGCGACCATCACTCAGTCTAGCTCTTCCACCAGGCAATTGTTGTCGTCAGCAAGGTGGGGTGGAGGTGGAGGATGTAGGGAGGAGGTGGTAAGGTGACAGGCTTGGGGGGGGGGGGGGGTGATTGAGGGTACTCAGAAGTAGATGGCATTCCACGGTGGCTAGATCAGAATACTTACTGTTTTGAACCCTGCACGGCACGCCTCACCCAGCATCAGTCAGTGCAGCGTGTCCTCAAGCGAGTATCGTTCTAACGGTCGTTAGCATTTTTTTTAAAAATTCTGGCACTGAGGGTGAGGTAAAAGGAAGCTAGGTGTGGGTTTATATATATATTGTTGCATGGTTTGGGAGAGACGCCATCAGACGTGCATAGGGAAAGAGTTAGCAGAGAGAGAGAGAGAGAGAGAGAGAGAGAGAGAGAGAGAGAGAGAGAGAGAGAGAGAGAGAGAGAGAGAGAGAGAGAGAGAGAGAGAGAACACCGTTATTTGAACTCCGAAGGGTGCATTGAAGGTCATATTATTTGAGTTGAGGGTATTATTATTTGAGTTGAGGGTCATATTATTTGAGGTGTAATGGTTCCTAAGAAACGGACCAACATTTGTTTTAAATTATGCGCGTGAAATTGAGTTAACTAACAAAAAAAATCAACCGACATATGTTTTGAGTTGTCCACTGGGAGACTAAGAAGAGAAGGTGAACAAAATGTTACATTATTGTACAGTAACAGAAGATTACACATGTAAAGGGACCGAACGTTTTTTTCCTCAAATGAAGATTTTTTCTCTCACTTATTGTCACCACTATACTGTAAATCAAATATGTTAATTTCAGTCGCGCATTTGCGCCAAAAGATGGCTGCGTCAATTTTTGATGTTCACTCCAATGTGCGGAGTTGGATAATATTGACGAATTTGCCACTGGTTGAAGACAGCCCATTAGATTTTGTATGGCATCAGCGCAGAAGAAGATGAACACGTATATTACATGTTTAATCGATCCAAGGCTTCGCTTGTGTGAAGTGTGAAAATGGCTGCTGTCAAAAGAACAGTTGTGAACGATACATGCGTTATTCTGAGAGAAAAACAAGTGAGGAACAAGAGAACAAGCCCCACAGTGTTAATCTGAAAGTGTTCATAGAAAAGTGTGTGCCTGCACTCATTAGGATATTACAACCAGGCAGCTCCAGGACAGTTTCTAAAATGTCCAAATCTTGTGCTTCAACTTTTGAGTGACAAGACCATCGAAAGACAACTTCATGTACGTAATGTTTGAGAACATCACTCCACGATGAAGCTAGCCGTGGTAAGGTGAACTGAAAGAAGAGTCTGCATCACTGCAAAGGAAACTTCACTCTATATATATATATTTGTGTTAAGGTTGTAAGGCTTTCTTTATTGAGTATTATTGTATGAGGGTCCTATCAGGGTTGCTATTTTATACTTGTTGATAAAAATTTCCTTTTGTGCCTGCAACTGACTACGATTTCAACTCTTGTGTTCAATGTTCAATATATATATATATATATATATATATATATATATATATATATATATATATATATATATATGACCAACTGGAACAAAATTATCTTCGGTGATAAAATGTCAAAGGTTATCGAGCCGAACGGGAGAGTGAGACTGTGGGGGAAAAAGCCAGAGAAAAATCGGCCAGTGCTTTCTCTGGGCAGCATCCATTGTGGTCCCAAGACAGCATGCAAACTAATGATCTGGGGATGTATCAGTCTCCATATGGGTGGTTTACTATGTCTGTACAGGAAATATATGCAGTGTAAAGTACTTGGAAACAACATTGTCTTTTGCTGCGAACTCAATGGACGCTGGGATCTCCAAGAAAAGAACGCCTCCATCCATTGGTCAGCTGAGGAAGAGGACTCGAAACAACAAAACTGCGATCCTGTATTTCTCTGGCCACCACACAGCCCAGATCTAAACCCCTTCGGTACCGAGTTGCAAGCCCTCAAGAACGCTGTGAGAAAGAAAAAAAAAACGTTAACAGGCTCGGTTCTCTCACTGTCCTTCGGAGCACACTCCCTTCTCGCTGGAATCAGTTGTTTGTTCCTTATCTTCACACCCTGTACGACCTTCTGCCAAGACGTTGTCAGCGTGTGAAGGTTAGGTTTAAAGTTCCGGTGACCTCATGGCAGTGGGGACAGTGATCCGTCAGCGGTTCACCGTGTTTAGGGGTACGGCATGGTGGAGGGTGGAGCCCATCTCTCTCCTTCCGCCGCCTTTTACCTTCCCTGAGCTGAATCAGATACCCATGTTACTGTTGGATGGACAGAGAGGGTTTAAAACCCAGAAAAAAAAATATCACGAGAAGTTCGAACACAAGACCATCGGCTCCGCAGGCAAACGCACAATCCATTTGACCACAGACGCCTTTCAGCATTGTTGAGGCCAAAACACACACACACACACACACACACACACACACACACACACACACACACACACACACACACACACACACTGCCAAGTACTAGCAAGCTGGGCCACCGTGAAGATAAGGAAATATTGTTTAAGCGGCAGGTGCCTGTAGATATTCAAGACCGGAAGTGGCAAATGGTGAACGATCTTTATCTCCATAGTGTAAGAGTGCCGTGAGGAACGTTGAACCAGTCGGAGATCTCCACAGCCCTTTGTCCTCTTTGTCTCCATGCTATAGGAGTGCCGTGAGGAACCTTGAACCAGTCGGAGATACCCACAGCCCTTTGTCCTCTTTGTCTCCATGCTATAGGAGTGCCGTGAGGAACGCTGAACCAGTCGGAGATATACACAGCCCTTTGTCCTCTTTGTCCCCATGGTATAGGAGTGCCGTGAGGAACGTTGAACCAGTCGGAGATATCCACATCCCTTTGTCCTCTTTGTCTCCATGCTATAGGAGTGCCGTGAGGAACGTTGAACTAGTCGGAGATCTCCACAGCCCTTTGTCCTCTTTGTCTCCATGCTATAAGAGTGCCATGAGGAACGTTAAACCAGTCGGAGATCTCCACAGCCCTTTGTCCTCTTTGTCTCCATGGTGTAAGAGTGCCATGAGGAACGTTGAACCAGTCGGAGATCTCCACAGCCCTTTGTCCTCTTTGTCCCCATGCTATAAGAGTGCCGTGAGGAACGTTGAACCAGTCGGAGATCTCCACAGCCCTTTGTCCGCTTTGTCTCCATGCTATAGGAGTGCCGTGAGGAACGTTGAACCAGTCGGACATCTCCACAGCCCTTTGTCCTCTTTGTCTCCATGCTATAGGAGTGCCACGAGGGACGTTGAACCAGTCGAAGATCTCCACAGCCCTTTGTCCTCTTTGTCCCCATGCTATAGGAGTGCCGTGAGGAACGTTGAACCAGTTGGAGATCTCCACAGCCCTTTGTCCTCTTTGTCGCCATGCTATAGGAGTGCCGTGACCAGCGTCCAGCAAGTCGGGGGTTTCCATCTCCCTGTGTCCAGTCATAGGCAACACGATAAAGGGGAGGCAACCGGTCCAGATCTCTGTCATCGTCAGTCCAAGACTCTTTCGGCTGACTCATGGGACGTCCACCTTCCACTATCTTCCTAACTTCTCCATCTACCCACCTACCCTTCCCTTTACGCCCCCACCCCA
>CM031612.1:23750255-23752755 GCA_018398815.1 Conus ventricosus | reverse complement strand
CAATGAGACCGAAGATGATGGATGGTATACACTCTGCCATCTCCCCAGATCTTTGGCAGCTTCTCTCTGGAGACGTTTCAGGTTCAGTTCCTGAAGTTTCGGTGAGTATTCGGGGCCTAGATACGATGCTATGATTAGGATGATAGATTGAAGACTCTACAGGGAGAGGATAGCATGTCGAGTGCCAGATCTTGCACACTTGGGCTTCCTGTCGTGGCATATGCCGACACATGCAACGTTCATCATGAGATTAAGGCGTTAACGCTCTTACACTGTCACCTGTTGCGTGAGGTTCAAGAGGACTATCCAGGCCATGGAGGACAGTTCTGACTCGTGGCCATGAGGCAGCAGTTCCTGCCTGGGCAAAGAATATTCTGAATGGGAAACCCACTACCTTGATAAAGAAACAACACACACACAGAGAAAATTCGAGTGACATCATACTGGAACGGCCAGTAGCGTAGTTTGATTTTCTCACAGAGAGATGGGCTGCGCCTTTAAAGACTTCACAATGCTAAGAAATTAATAGAATACAACGCAATGCTAGGAGATGCCAAAACGACATGATTCAAAACAGTACATGCACTGCTTTCTCTTCCAATGCAATACAGTACAACACAATGAAATGCAATTCTGTGCACAAAAATGCCCGGCCTAAAATGCAATACATCACAATACATTAGGACTCAATGCAACACAGGCCACAGAATCCAATGCAATACAGTACAATACCCAATTCAGAATAAAATACAGTGCAATACAATGTATAATGCGATACAAGACATGCAGTTAGAAAAACATCTCACAATATATACAGTGCTGAGCAAAGCAACACAATACAATACGAGACAACACAGGAATCTACAATACACGACGTACACATTTTCATGCGGTGTCTGAGGAAAGCACAATCACTTGCCGACAACAGAGCTGGAAGAGCGAAGAGTATTGGCAGGCTTGTTGTTTGTGTGTGGAAGATGGAAGAGTGAAGAGTAGTGGCAGGCTTGTTGTTTGTGTGTGGAAGATGGAAGAGTGAAGAGTATTGGCAGGCTTGTTGTTTTTGTGTGTGGAAGATGGAAGAGTGAAGAGTATTGGCAGGCTTGTTGTTTGTGTGTGGAAGATGGAAGAGTGAAGAGTATTGGCAGGCTTGTTGTTTGTGTGTGGAAGAGCATGGGAGGAACGTTTGGGGGAAAATAATGGGGGGGGGGGGGGGGGAGATGGGAGTGGGTGGAGTGGGGAAGGAAAGGGGGGAGGGGGGGAAGACTCATGACGAAAGAGGCATCTCATTAGTTGTTTGTTAGCATCATGAGACAACCCTCGGGGAATTGTCTCTGTGTGTCTGTCTGTGTGTCTGTGTGTCTCTCTCTCATTGTTGACAGGCACAGACAAACACTGGGCTATCTTTGGTTCTATGACGTCATCACCTACCCCCTCTCTCTCTCTCTCTCTCTCTCTCTCTCTCTCTCTCTCCTCTCTCTCTCTCTCTCTCTCTCCTCTCTCTCACTCACTGTTGATTGACCCCTCTCTCACTCTCTGCTTATCTCCCCATCTCCCATCCTCTGTTCTTTGCCCTTCCCTCTTCCTCACCCTGCTCCCCCCCCCCCACCCACCCACTCCCACCCCCTCTGCCCCCATACCACCCCCGGTCCTCTCCTCCTCCTCTTCCTCCTCCTCCTCCTCTTCCTCCTCTCTCTCTCTCTCTCTCTCTCTCTCTCTCTCTCTCTCTCTCTCTCTCTCTCCTCGCAGATGAAAAATCCACCCCTTCTCTCCTTTCAATGCCCTCTGATGTACGAGTCAACGTCTTGGTTCGTGGCCTTGTGTGGCCCAAGTCTTGTGTGGGTTGCCTGTCATAAACCAGGCGAACGTGAAAGAGACGCTCAGAAATCAGCGAGACGTAAGCAATTATCTTACAAACAAGAAAGGCTGTTCTTTGTTTACGACTGTACGCCCCCAAGAGTTCCCTTCGTATCAATGACACTGATGTAGCTCGTTCTCGCTTCTGTTTTTGTGTGTGTTGCTGAGACGGTTTTTGTTTGTTTCTGGTTTGTGTGTGTTATCTTGTCACAGTAGTCAAGATCAAAAGGCAGAGTTGGAGATGTCTTTCTAGACTAATTATACTGAGGTGACATGCGTTTCTTTCTGTTCTCCTGTGTATTCTTTACCACAGTATTAAACATGGAAAAAAAACAATAGTGTCGATCTCAAATAAACGTTGTGTTGTGTCTCTGTATGATTTTTTTTTGCCGCTGTTGCTGATTACTGTACGCCAGCTCGGAACACACGAGCAAGTTTGTACAAATCCTCGGTGTTAAGGAGAATTATTGCCTTCCTTGTGTTGTCTGCCGTGCATGGCGAATGGGAACTGACAACCGCCTTGCATCGAGGTTGTGGGCGAGAGAATGTTTCACTATGGGAGCAATGTTCCTTTTTTTTTTCATTTATAAAGTTTGCAAGGATCAGCTGTACCTCTTGCCCTCCTCTTAGTATTTTACAAAAGTAA
>CM031612.1:23730255-23737755 GCA_018398815.1 Conus ventricosus | reverse complement strand
GAATACTCCCAACTTCTTGACAAAAATATTCAGAAAAACTACAAAAAAAGCCGATAAAAATACACATGACAATATCCGCACTAAAGAAAAAGAACTTGCACATCGCATGGACCTAAGTGACAGGGTAAAAGCGACAGCAACAAAAGAAGCTTTCATAACACTCAAGGACCACAAGCCTAACTTTCACAACAACCCAACATGTAGACTAATAAACCCATCTAAATCTGAACTAGGCAAAATAAGTAAGAAAATCCTAGAAAAAAACAATAAAGAACGTAAAATCAAACTCTGAATACAACCTCTGGAAGAACACAAATGAAGTTATTCAATGGTTCAAAACACTTGATAAACAAAGCAACACGGTCTTCATCACATTCGACATAGTAGATTTTTACCCATCCATAGATGAGGAACTGCTCACCAAAGCTCTGAAATTTGCTAGTAACCATACAGACATAACAGGGTCAGAAATGGAAATCATATTCCACACCAAGAAAACGCTACTGTACAGCAAAAATGAAACCTGGATCAAGAACACGAACAGAAACTCAACATTTGATGTAACCATGGGATCATATGACGGTGCAGAAACATGCGAACTGGTCGGACTATTTATGCTATCCAACATCAAGAAACAACTTGGAAAACAAGTTGGATTATACAGAGACGACGGCCTTGCTGCACTAACCAACAACCCAAGAACCATTGAAAATAAGAAAAAAGAATTATGTAAAATCTTCCAAAACCACAACTTAAAATTCACCATTGAAGCAAACAAAAAGGTAGTAAACTACCTAGACATAACACTTGATCTCATCAACTACATATATAAACCATACAAGAAGCCCAATGACACACCTATCTATGTAAGCATCAAAGCAACCACCCACCATCTGTATTAAAAGCCATACCCAATGGCATAAATCAGAGACTATCAAACCTGTCATGCAATGAAAGAGTATTCAACAATGCAGCAGTAGAATATCAAGGAGCACTGCAAAAAGTGGGTACAACTACAAACTACAATACAATCCAGACAATAACAGAAATAGAAATAAGAAAAACAGGAAAAGAAAAATCACATGGTACAACCCACCATACGACAGAAAACTCAAAACAAATATAGGAAAAGAATTCTTTAAAATTTTAACAACCTCGTTCCCAAAAGAACACAAACTATATAAAATATTCAACAAAAACACCGTCAAACTATCGTATTCATGCATGCCCAACCTCAAAAATTTAATTGACGCATCTAATAAAATGAAAACCAACACAGCAAAGAAGGGTGAAGAAAGGAAATCTTGCAATTGCATCAAAAAAGAGCAGTGCCCCCTGAGCAATAAATGCCTTCACAACAACATTGTATACCAAGCCACTGTGACATCAGAAAATGAAAAAGAAACATACATAGGGATAACTGAAAACCACTTCAAACCAGATATGCAAACCACAAACAGTCATTTAATAAAGAAAAATATAAAAACCAAACAGAACTGAGCAAATATATCTGGAAACTTAAAGACATCAAAAACAAGCTACAATATATCCTGGAAAATCATAAAAAGAGCATCACCATACAGCAATGTTTCAAAAAGGTGCAACCTATGTTTAACTGAAAAATGGTTAATACTATGCAAACCACACTTAGCAACTTTAAACACCAAAACAGAAATAGTAAACAACTGCAGGCATAAATGGAAATCGTTGTTAGTGAATACACCCAAAACAAAAACCTGAAAGCCCCCAAAAAACACGTGCAGCCAACCCGGACGTGCAAACAACCGCAAACGGGAGCCCACACACTATATAACATCGGCGGTGGGCAAACCAAAAACCATCCCGATGACAGCGCAACGCGCTCGAAACAAATTTGTAGATTCTATTTTAAAAAACCTATTTTAACAAATGTTGCTCCCCAAGGGGTCGAGCACTATCAAAATCATTTTGGGTATTTTAACCACACTAATATATATATATATATATATATATATATATATATATATATATGTTTAAAGTTAAAGAATATAAACGTTTTAACTTTAAACAATGTTGCTCCCAAGGGGTTGAGCATTTTAAAAACCGTTTTAGGCGTAACAGCTACACTTATATATATATATATATATATATATATATATATATATATTAGTTAAAACAAGTTAAAAGAGGAATCTTAAAACTATCTACAAATTTGTTTCAAGCGTGTTGCGCTGTCATATATATATATATATATATATATATATAATATATATATATATATATATATGTACACACACACACACACACACACACACACACACACACACACACACAGGGATGGAGGGAGGGAGATAGACAGACAGGCAGACAGACAGACAGACAAGCAGACAGACATGTATCTATGATATGTTCAGGTAAAAATCCACTAAAACTGCTAGGCACTACACCTCCTGTTGTACGTTGGTGATAAAATCAAAGTTATACAATAATAACAGTACATTACACAGCTTCATGGCTTCGTTGTTATTCTATCAACGTTTGCTTCTGCCGTCAAACCTCCTTAGGTTCGCAACTTCAGTTTCTTTCCTTAGAAAGCTTCACAGCAAAAGTGAAAATCTCTTAGAATATAGACGGAGCCTGAAGATGTGCACTGTGTGTTGTGTGTGTGTGTTGTGTGTGTGTGTGTGTTGTGTGGGGAGCACGCACACATGAAAGATAACTCTTCCAGACCTGTCTTCACCTCTAGCACGAGAGTTGCTCTTCCTCTTTATACAAAATCACTGTTCTTTATGTATGGAATGGTCTCCCTTCTCGCTAGTCCTCAATAACGTGTTGGGGTACAGGAAAGCGGAAATAAGGCAGGGTAAAGAAAACAGTCAACAATGAACAAGAAATACCACTTTAACTCTGGTGCTGAAGCACTGACATGCACACAACTCCCAGCTCCAGTCTGCTTGCATAACCCGTTCACCTATCACATATGCAGGCAGGAGGCACGCGCGGCATGCACAAAGAAACATCCCCGAGTTAATGGAAATTTCAAGCTCGTTGGTGTATCCAGAGATGACGCAAGCACACAATAAGGACACCAGAAAGAAATGTACAAACACAAGTTAATAGATACTCATGACTCGGCGTACATTTTGACCTAAAACAAGCAGAGGAACAGAAAGAACCACATGACTGATATATGCAAGGAACCGATCAACATTATATCCAGCGGTCCATTGAATTCCTTCCTCCTTTTTGGATTCCTATCGAACCAATACCATATATAGACGACCCTGGGATGTTCTCATCAGTGAAAAGTAAATACGCTCAAAGTGTTACTGTCTAGTTCACGCAAAGTTATCAGGCTCTCAACAAGTTATCCCCTCACTATAAATCATGTTCCAGATCATGAGGAGGAAACAATCCAGACCAGTGTTAAGCTGATAATGGACTTGGAACCTGATAAGTCCTCATGAACAGATAATATGCCCCTGGCGTAACTGTCTGTTCTTGCACAGTTGTCAGGCTGTCTCCGAGCACTGCTGGCTCCATATGATTCCCAGTGTAATACGCCAGAATCACTCTACGCATGAAGACCCGGCGAGGGGTGGGGGGGGTGGGGTGGGGGAGGAAGTCTGGTGTTTCTGTCTCCCAGGGGGGGGGGGGGGGGGAAGTCGCGTGTTTCTGTCTCCCCCCTGTCTCCCCCCCCCCCCCCCCCATTCCCTTCGAACTCCTTTGCCATGGCTGGCAAGAATGATATTCTCCTTACGTCCCCTCCGCCCCCCCCCCCCCCATACCACTCTCTCTTGGGGAAGGATCCCCCCCACATCTTTGGAGCCCTGTTCTCATATGACTGCTCCGGCCCCAAGACGCTCACTCGCTTTCAAGCATGTTGTCTCTCTGTTGTGGTTTCTTTCCGCTATGTATCAGACCAATTTAGTTTTAAGAAACAGCAACAAACAAAAACGTACCGTTGCGATTAAAGCAAAACTAACACATGCGTTGGCACACTTGTTGTTTAAACGAATCCAATCATTATCTGTACGAAAGAAACCGTCTTTTAAAGGAAAGTCCTTTTCTTGGATTTTGAGTATAGTAGGAGCTTCTTATTCAAGATCTTAGTAGTGCTCCTTGTTAGTTGTTGTGACATAACTGAATTTGCAGCAGTGTGCACCGGTATAACATGTTGCAATATCTTCCATCGAGAATACTACTGCTCAACGCCTTCGAACATTTCTCCCCATTGTGTTTCCTTTCCGTCAAGAATCAAATTAACTTTAGTCGAAAAACACCTTATAAATGCCAAATACACGCAAGTTCGCATATTTACTGTTTAAACGAATCTGACTTTACTTGAAAAAAAGAAACTCTTTTTTTTCCAAAGGGAGGTTATATTGCGTCAGAGCATTTCTCTTGGAAGTGCTTTTTGGCACGGCAGAGTGTTATACAGGCCCTGGTCTCGGAAACGAGATGGTTTCCCCTTATTTTCACACCAGCAGTGTCCGACTGAGTATGGCTAACGGGAATCACAGTCACGAAAGGGTACAGAACGTCTAATTGCACAAATCTGATGTAAAATTCATCAGGAATTAATTTGGAATTGACAGGCGTGTCTTCTACTACATCAAAATCGAAGCAAACGCGACAAAACAGAACGGAATTTAAAAAACCCGTCCTATACATAATGTTAAACAGAGACTTCCTTGTTTCTGCGCAAGCCTTCTCGTTTGCTTCCCGTTTAGGACAGCCCGCGTTAGCGACATCACATTTGACCAATGGCAATGTCTGGCTTTGTCACCTCATAATCCAACAATGGTACTTTGATTCTTGCCAATTTAGCGCATACTAATTCTTAAAAGAAAGAGAAGAATTCAAACGTAGTTGTGTTGTTCAAGAAACCTTGAAATTTTCGCTTACGGATTACGTTTACGTACTAACAGTGCGGAATATTCAGAGCGCGTAAATTGCATTCGCTCCAGTGCTGTACTTTACCATCATCCACTGTTTGACTGCCCTATGTTTGCAATTTTATTTCACAAAAAGGGAAGACATTTAACTCCAAGAAATTGTAATATTCATGGTCATTTAAATGATTAAAAAAAATTGTAACACCTATTGCTACTAGAGTCACAAAGCCATTTGTTGTCGGAAATATGTGTATGATGCTTGACAAACATTGTTCATTGCTTTCTATATCTATCATTAATGACATGATAGCCAAAATACTGACATCGTTAAGATAAGACTAAAAAGGAAAAAAGTTTTTAAAAAAAGTTTTAAACTGAAAAAAAAAAATTAAACCTTCATTCTGAATGTCACACCTAGCAGAGGCAAGACAGTAAAAACTAACTCAGTGTAACCTTTTGAAAAATACAACGAAAATAAATCCTATCTCCGCTCGAAAACAGATTCGAAAAACAAACAACAACAACAACAACAACAAAACGAATAAACAAAACAAAAGCGACGGAATGTCGACGGATCGTCCGCCTCAGGCTTAAGCCGGTTGTTCCGGCAAGACGTTTTGGGAGCCACACAGTCCTGTTGACCTGAGTGGCCTCCCTTTGACATTTTGCCGATGTCGCAATACTGGGCCAGAAGCTGTGTCCAATAACCTCTCCACGACGTGCGTCACCAGCAACAAGAATCGCATGACACGCAAACACCCAGACACACATTCATAGATACACAAAAACATCAGACCGTGCGCGCGCGCGCGCTCGCTCACACACACACACACACACACACACACACACACACACACACACACACACACACACACACACACACACACACACACTAACAAACTAACAAACTAATAATTAATTAACTAACTTTCTAACAAACTAATTTTCTAAATAACTAATGAAATAACTCACACACACACACACACACACACACACACACACACACACACACACACACACACGCCGCGCGCGCGCGCGCGCGCGCGGCACACGCACACACTAACTAACAAACTAACTAACTAATTAACTAACTAACTTTCTAAAAAAACTGATGAAACAACTCACACACACGCACGCACGCACACACACACACACACACACACACGCACACACACACACACACACACACACACACACACACACACACACACACACACACACACACACACACACACACACACACACACATGTAGTCGCCTTCCCTGTGCTGACTCCCGTCTCCCATCCGCGACCTGTCTGTATCTGCCCTAAATAAATACCGTCACCAAAAACGCTCACAGAATCCATAACATGAAGTCTCAATGAAGGTTCCACACACATACGCGCGCGCAGAGAGAGAGAGAGAGAGAGAGAGAGAGAGAGAGAGAGAGAGAGAGAGGAGAGAGGAGAGAGAGAGAGAGAGAGACGCTTCGACGCTTCAGAATCATTTTATTGACAATGACAAAATACAGTCTTCATGTCAAGGGGGCTATCATCAATGCAGCGTCCAGAATTTATGAAACAAAACAACAAACAAACAAAAATGAATAGTACATTACAAACATAATTCCCGGTATTGATCTATCTGGGAATAATAAATTTAACGTCAAACAAAAGATCACCAAACATGGGCCTAAAAGACCAGCTATGACATACGAAGAACCAAAGCACTGTCTCACAGGGAAACAGCAACAGACATTTTTTTCCCTCTGATATCATAACATTCAGCAATATATTTAGCAAACAGACGAAGAATATTTCCATCATCAGACGATAGTAGTTCAATCAAAGTATATGGTCTTTCTGGCATCAAATTAAACAGTTTTGATTTTTTCCTTTTATCTTCATATGCCTTACATTGAAATAAAAAGTGCTCTTCATCTTCCTTACTGTTGTCTGGACACAACACACAAACATCATCAACAGAAACTTCATTGCAAAACCATTTCTTATTTGCTTTGAAACCGAGGGTCCGACTTCTAAATCTGGCCAATATGCTTCTATGCCATTTATTAGTAACAGATTTCAAAAACATTTCCGGCTGAAGAATACTTTTAAAGGAATAAAACCATGAATACTTGTCACTTTCTTCCATTTTTGAATGCCAATTCTGTTTGTAGCAGGCTATTAAGCGATCCTTAAATTCTGACATTAAATGTCCTTTCGTTCCCTACCTCTTTGCTAAGCACACAATACCAAACCCATTAATAGTTAACCATGTTTTACTTTACTAACCCAGTTGCAGTGTCCACTTTCCATTTGTAAATATAGCATATCATATGCTTGTCTACATATCCTTGACGTTGGAAGTTGTGTCAATTTTAACCAATACTTAATAGATTTTGAAAACGTTTGAATAAATAAAGGATATCTTCCAGAATCACCATAAGCCATTGTGTTTGATGAATGCAGTGGAATGTTCATGAATCTTTTAATAGCCATAGTATGCACCTTCTCCATTTCCAAATTTTCTTCTAATCCCCAAACTTCTGCAGCATAAGTCAGCATAGGCGCTATTTGCGAGTCAAATAGCTTCCAGAACAAAGAAGGGTCAATGCTATTAAGTCTTTTCATGCATCTTAGA
>CM031612.1:23717755-23722755 GCA_018398815.1 Conus ventricosus | reverse complement strand
GAATGGCACTTCTAGAGAGAACGAGACAGTGATTCCGTCGTGAAATGGGTTTTAAGACCTCGGGATCAAAGAGCATTAGGAGAGGGGTGTTAGAATGACAGGGTAGTGGAAATGATGGGGTGGGGGGGGGGATTAGTACCAACACAGGGAGACAGAAGAGGGGATGGGGGGTCGGGAAGGGACGGGGGGGGGGGGGGGGGGGCAGGGGGGGGGGGGGGAGGTGAGGAAATAGGGTTATGTGTTTTTCTCTCTTCCTGCTTTCTCCTTAACCCCCTCCCCCCCCCCCCCTCTTTTTTTTAGCGTTTAACGGACGGTTCTATTGAACTAGACTGTCTCTTAGCACGTCCAATGTCCATACCGTTATTACTGAGGAGAGAGAGAGAGAGAGAGAGAGAGAGAGAGAGAGAGAGGAGAGAGAGAGAGAGAGAGACAGACAGACAGACAGAAGACAGACAAACTGACAAACAGACAAACAGACAGACAGAGATAGTTGAATGTTTAAACTCATCAACTCTTTAACTATTTCCAATAATAACACAGACATTGCATAATCCCAGCACATTTTTAGCATGGATCATGAACTCACGTGTGAAAACAGCGCAAAGTACAGTTTTAATCAGTGGACATACAGACAAGGAACACTTGTACCCGATCTCAAGAGGAATTACTCAAACTCCCCAACCCCCACTCAACCCATAACATACACACCGTGCACCACCCCTATCCCCTCCCCCCAACCCCACCCCCTTCTGACCTCCTTACCATCCCCTTCTCACGAGTCCCTTTTCCCAACACCCCCCCCCCTCTACGCCCACCCTACCCCCACCCAACTCCATCCTCCTCCACCACCACCACGCACACTTATGAAAAGATATAGATATGTTCAAATCCTTGATGGATCCAAACAAGCCCAAACCCATTCTGATACAAAAAAGCACGAATGTCAGATGCCCAGCATTTCTTATTTTCCCACGAAATTCTAAACGTAGCAGCATTTTATAGCCTTATTTTGGTAATCTTTCCCCATCAGCATGCGGACGTTTCGAACAATAACTAAAACATCGCGAATGTGAGATGATGTCCATAGGATATCGACCTGTATCCCATATACAAGATTATTTGGCGTTTTAGGTTGAGCTCCCAAGACTTTTTGAGGGAGAGAAGAGAGAGATGAGAGAGAGAGAGTGAGAGAGAGAGAGAGAGGGGGGGGGGAGACAGACAGACAGACAGAGAGGAGCGGAGAGGAGGAAGTGGAGGGGGGGGGGGACATAAAGCGAATGATTTTTAGCAATGGTTAAAATATTAGATACGGTTGACCGATTTTAATACTCATCTTTATTGTTCTACAAACGCACACTTCAGAATCGCATTTTTCACCTTCTTTCTTTTTCCTTTTTCTTGCGTTCCACCGTTCGAATTCCTATTGAACACAGCATGGAGTAAACACAGGTCTCCCCCCCTCCCCCCCCCCCCTCCACCAGCACCATCCTGTCACACAGGGCAAGTCAGTATGTGTACATGTCTATTTCTATTTCATGGAATGTTCGTGGATCATGCCCCAAATCGCTGACTTTGGCGTGATTTTGGAACAACATTGGAGTGTGTGTGTGTGTGGGGGGGGGGGGGGGGGGGGGGGGGGGGGGGGGGGTTCTGGCAACCACCCTTCCTCAGATTCAAGTGTAATGTGCTCTGATTAATACGGTTTGTGGATTGGGACACTTTGGGAATTTCAAAGGAAGAGAGTGATTAATTTTTGCACCAAAGTGGGAGATCCGTCTGGATATATTCCCTGGGAGGGGAGGAGGGGGGAGAGGGAGGGAGTTCGGCACGTGCCCTTTCGTACCCCCACGGAAGTGATTTGGGGGGGTGGAGCGCTTACAGAATATGTCACCGGAACCATCTATTATTGGTGGTAGCTGACTAGTTCAAAGGCCAACGTTGTCTTTATAGGCTGAACAGTGGACAGGGGCCCAGTGAGTACCCATTGACCCAGGAAGAGACAAGTTTGTAGTTTGGATCTCTGACACTGGGCAGATGTTTCCTCGTTGTTAAGTTGTGTGTGCTCTGAGCGCGAGCCTTTTGCATGAGACGGTCAAAAGTCCCAGTCGTGCAGGCGGCACGCACACAACGTGCGCTGAAGCACTCATGGCAACACGTTTGTTCCCTCCCCCCCCCCCTCCACACCCACCACCCATCATGGAAGTCTTCGGTATAAAGAAATCAAATCACTTTTATACATTAACAACAACAACACACACACACGCACGCACGCACGCACGCACGCACACACACACACACACAACACACACACACACACACACACACACACACACCACACACACACATATATATATATATATATAATATATATGATATATTATATATAAAATATATATATATATATTTATATATATATATATAGACATAAGAGCAAGCTTGTTTATAATTCAATATTTCTTGCAGTCATTGCAACACAAGCTGCTCTGTAAGTTGCTGGAACGGTGCGCGGTACTTATCCTTGGAATTTATTAGTTTGTTGTATTTTAGTCCCTTGCGGATCATTCAAGAACTGACCCTCAGCACTTGTGTCTTAAGAGGATATCTTTTTATATTTTCTACTTTTCACAAGAAAATGTACCTTGTTTTGCTCTTTCATGATTTTCTTTTGCTTCTTAGGTGGCACCTTTGCTTGGTTTTTTGAAACTCAACACATATACTACGGTATTGCACCCAGCCTTTTCTGGGATTGCATTCTTCTTTAAACTGAAAAGGCAGAGGAGTCAAATTACCACTTTCCGCGGTCACTGAGGAAAAACAACCAGGTTTCGAAATATCGGTATATGACTAGGAGTTTATGTTAGTGAGTTTCCTCTCTTATTGGAGGATGTCTCCCCCTTGGAGACTATAAGCTTGGTGGAGGCTCATTTTGAGAAGCATTTATTTATTTTTCCCCCATTTACCCACTCAAGCACATAATGTTATTAGGCAGAATCATCTATCACTGCAGATATGAATGCTTATCCCCCTATTTCTTCAATCTAAGACATAAGAACAAGCTTTATTTATTTCAATATATATATATATTATATATATGTACGCACAACACACACACGTACGCAACACTAACTGACGCGCACATACACACACACACCGAATATGTGCACAAAAGATTGCGTAAATGTGAGTGGCGGGAAGCTATCACAAACATGGAAAAGATGTCATTCTGTTTGGAGAACAGCTTCTGCTTGCAAAAAAAAAAAGTTTCCTTACCAGAATTTTACACAGAGAACTTTGTTTGACAAAATAGTTGTGCAATGTATCATCAACCCGTGTACGTACACACACACACACACACACACGCTCTCTCTCTCTCCAAAACCGATTCAGGACTGTGATCGCCCTACCCCTCAAACTGAATCCAACAGAGAGGACGCCCCTTTTTTTCAGGATGGGGCGATCGGAGAAAGTACGAGATAAAGCGCGGAAATGTGTACCAGTCGAGAGAAGCAGGCAGTACTCGGCAAACAACAGACAAGACAGACACAAATTTAATTGCAAGAAAGAAATATAGGAAATTTGCGAACAGCCCACTCCCTGATTTGGTTTACTCCCCCTCTTATGATCCAGGGAAACTTCCATACAAACAAAATCTTTTCTTTAACTCTTTCTCCACCAAAATCTTGTCTTTAACTCTTTCCTCCACCAAATCTTGTCTTTAACTCTTTCCTCCGCCAAAATCTTGCCTTTAATTCTTTCTCCACCAAAATCTTGTCTTTAACTCTTTGTCCACCAAGCGCACGCTACTGAGACATTTTGTGAACGCAGTCGCTGGCAGTTTTTCCAGTCATCTCTTCAAAAGGCGGTAACTTGCTCATTTTTCAAGCCAACGTGAAGTAAAAATAAGGCGGAACAGATTGAGCCTAAATCTGTCGCAGGCTCTCATTTTTTTTTCTCTCCCCAAGTATAGGTCTTTTAAGATCTGTTAGTCTTACTGTAGTATTGAGTGGACGGGTGTAGAGAATGAAACACTAATTTGAGTCGGCGCTCCATTTTTCTGCCCTCCACCTCCACCTCCACCCCCCTCATCTCCCCTCCCATTGCCTTCATTGTGTATATTAAGACCTTTAAGTAGCCAGTCATCGATGTTAACTGCATTGGGCTCATTGTACATCAACATTGTATCTATCTGTACTCGTCAAGGTTTCTACAACTCGCCGCCGATCAACATCCTTGGCGGATCTCCTAATCCAGATTAAATGTGTGTTTTGTGAGTAGGGTCGTGCGCGTAATGTGCGTAGCGCGTGCGGCGCGTCCGTGTATCGCGACTCCCTGTGTCGGTCTCTCGCTCTCTCTGTCTGTCTTTGTCTCTGTCTCTCTGTCTGTCTCTCTCTCTCTCTCTCTCTCTCTCTCTCTCTCTCTCTCTCGTGTGTGTCTCTGACCTCTCTCCTCTCTGTCCTGTCTCTCTCTCTCTGTCTCTGTCTCTGTCTCTCTCTCTTCTCTCCTCTCTCTCTCTCTCTCTCTCGTACGTCGAAAGAAGATGGGTGGGGATAGGATGATATTTTGTGAGTTAAAATATTGCTGATGGGAGAAAAAATGCTTGAAACGAAGTCACCGGTTTTACAGAACTTAAATAGTAAGGGGGGGGGGGGGGTAAAAACAAACAATTCGGGTGCGGAGGTGACAGAAGGGTGGGGCAGGGAGCAGTGTGGGGACCAGGAGGGGGTGGGAGGGGGTCAGTGATGGAGGTGACTGCCTCAAGTCTGCACAGCGCTGAAGAGAAGGTACTGGCCCTCTGTTGCTAGGCAATGTGACGTCACTCAGGTGGTTCGACTCCAGAGGTTCAACTCCTTACGAAGAAAGAACCTTGTGCTCTTCATCACTTAGGTCCACCATCCTCGTTTAAAGCTCATGGTCGGTTCGACAAAAAGTTTCGTTTCTATTCCCTTTCAATATTTCGTTTAAACTCACCCTGGAAAAACAAATCCACCACTTATCTCAAA
>CM031612.1:23707755-23712755 GCA_018398815.1 Conus ventricosus | reverse complement strand
GGGAGCATCCGCGAGATAATCTAATGTCCATGGAAGATTAAAACAGTTTTTTTTTTTATCTCTTTGTGAAACTCATATCGCTTAATTCTATTTCTTGTATTCGGCATTTCGACGAGTTGCAGCCACATGTGGGGTTCTCTCTATTCACATAGAGACAAGATAATTCGATTTATGAGTTCCAAGCCCCCCCCCCCCCCCCCAACCCCCACCTCTGTGTGGGGGTGTGTGTGTGTGTGTGTGTGTGTGTGTGTGTGTGTGGTGTGTGGTGGTGTGTGTGTGTGTGTGTGTGTGTGTGTGTGTGTATGTGCGTGCGTGTGTCTGTCTGTCTGTCTGCCTGCCTGTCTGTCTGTATATCGGTCTGTCTGTCCGTGCCCGGGCACGCCCGTGTATGCATGTACTTGCGTGACGAAGGGAAAGGGGTGTGTGTGTGTGTGTGTGTGTGTGTGTGTGTCTGTGTGTGTGTGTGTGTGTGTGTGTGTGTGTGGTGTGTGTGTGTGTGTGTGTGTGTGTGTGTGTCGCGCGCGCGCTATGTGCACGGAGGCGCGCGCATCGGGGCATCCTAGAAGGGAATTCTAGGGAGAAGAGTCAAAAACAGAAATTCAGAGTAGGATGGGGAGTGGTGTTGGGGTAGGGGCAGGGGTGGAAAGGCGAGGGGGGGGGGGGGGGGAAGCGGGGACAGGAGCCTCTTGCTCTGCTTTCTTAGTTCGACAACGAACATGACAATTTTTTTTTTCTATTTTAATTTTGTACTTTTGTTTTTTGTATGGATGGAGTAGAAATATCATGGAGACGGGCGCTTGAGGGAGAGGGAGGGGGATACATGGGGTCGGGGCAGGATCCAGGGGATGGAAAAAGTAAGCAAAACGGGCCCATTCTTCTTTCCCCGGGGGCCGCCCCCCCTTCCCCCCCCCCCCCCCCCCCCCCCCATTTTCTTTTCCCCACCAAAAAAAAATTTTGATCCCAAAGTTTTGCTGATATTCCTTTCATTTACAGACTTATCCGAAAATTGAACCCCTTTGGGGTTTGGCCCCTTCCTCCGGAAAAAGGGGGCGGCGGGGTGGGAGAGAAAGGAAAAGGGTGGAAGTGGGCTGGGCAGGGGGGGGGGTTAGACGTTCGGGACGGGTGTTCTCCCCTGGTTATAACTGCATAAATACCCCCGCAACAAATTTACTAGCTCGAACGCACACACGCAATTTCATACACACACACCAAAAAACACACACCCACACACACACACACACACACACACACACACCAAAACACCACACATACACCCCCAAAACCCCACACCTTTCAAACCCCACGCATGCTCGCACGCACGCACAAAAACCCCACACAAAACACCCACACACAAAACACACACACACACACACCACAAAAAAAAACACGCGCGCCCGCCACACACACACACACACACACACACACACACACCACACACAAAAAACACACGCGCGCACGCCCCAAAGCCGCACGCACACACACACACACACAACCCCACACACACCCCCACACACCACGCCACACTACACACCACCACACACACACACAAACACCCAACGGTGACTGACAAAGTTACAAAGTTTATTTTTTTTCTTTCTTTTTTCTTTTTTTTTTTTTTCTTTTTTTCTTTTTTTTTTTTTTTTGGGGGTGGGGGGGGTAGGGGGGGGGGGGGGAAAAGGGGGGGGGGGTCGGAAGGTGGGAGGTTTAAAAAGGAAATAGAAAGTGGGGGTTGGGTTTGTTGGGAGTGGGTGGGGGTTTAAAGGGGGGGGGGGGGGGTCCGGAGAGAGATTTGGGGGAGGGTGGAAAGGAAAAAACTTCGTCCCAAAAGCAAAATTCGTCCAAGGGGGGAAAGGGTGGGGAAAGGGGGGGGGGTGGGGGAGGGGGGTTAAAGGGGGAGGCGTTGCAAACGCGCCAACGCCCGGGGAAAGAGGAGGGAGGGTGGGGGGCTGGGGGAGGGGATATGAGGGGAAGGGGGATTTGTGGAAAGCGTTGCTTTTTTTCACGGCTGGATAACTCGGTTTGAGTGGGGGAGGGGCCCTATTTTTTTTTTTTTTTTTTTTGGGGGGGGGGGGGGGGGGGGTCGGGGAGAAGAAAGGGTGGGGGGGCACGAGTGAGAATTTTGGGTGGGTGGAAAAAGGGTGGGGGGTGGGGGTGGGGGGGGGGGGAAGGGGGGAAAAGTTTAAGGGGGCTAGGGCGGTTAGTTATTTTGGGCGCAAACACTGCGATGTCAGGGAAAAAAAAACATCGTTTTTTTTTCCCAAGATGGGAAAAGGACGAGAGGGAGAGAAGATGGGGGGGGGGGGGGGGGGGGGGGGGGGGGGGAGATGTGAGGGGGAAGAGGAGAGGGCCGGGTTTTAAAAAGGGGCCTTTGGGGGCGGGGGGTGGAGGGGAAGGGAGAAAAGGGGAAGGGGTTTAGGGATTGGGCGGGGTTTGGGGGAAAAAAAACGGTTTTTTCAGGGGGGGGGGGTGGGGGGGGGGGGGGGGGGGGAAAAAGGGTAAGGAAGAAAGGGCTAAGTAATTTTTGGGAAAGTGAAAAAAATTCCCCCCACTTTCCGCCTATGCTGCAGATCATTTATTTTTTACTTTTTGACCCCGCACAAACCCTTCCCCTGGCTTTGAAAGCCCCCCACGCACATGCATACACAAAACCACACCGGCGCCGGGGCGCCACCCCAACCCCCACAAACACACACACACACACACACACACCCACACACACCCCACACACACACACACACTCCCCAAAAAACCCCCACAACCACACATACAAAACACACACAAAAACACACACAAAAACAACATCCCGTACTCCCGACCCCAAGCAAAAACTGGCGCGCGCCACACACCCCACACAACCCACACACACACAACCCCAACACACACACACCCCACCCACACACACACAACACACAAAAAACCCCCAAAGCACGCACGCAAAAGACGCACGCCAAAGAAAGCAAAGCAAAACAGGAAAATAAAACACAACACCAAAACCCCACACACACACCCCACACCCCACACACACACACACACAACACACACACAACACGGGACGCACGGGATTTAAAACCCCATACACCATACACATAAAACACGTTTCACACACACGCACGCATGTACGAAAGCCCCGCACCACGCAGCACCCCCACACCACACACACACAAAACACCACACACACACACACACAAAAACACACACCACAACACACAAAAAACACACACAAACACCAAAACACCTCACATACATATTTAAAAATACACACCAAAAAAACACAAAAGCAAACCTATAATACATGGGCGCACGCGCGCCCCACCACAACACACACCCCAACAACACAAACACACACACACACACACCCACCACCAAAGGGACGCACGCCCGCACGCACCACGCAAACACCCCACCCCCCCGCCCCCAAAGCACACACCACACACAAAACACCAACACACACACACAAGGGTAATTTTGGGCAAAAAGGTTTTTTTCTGGGGTTTTTTTTGCTTGTTTGGGTTTTACTTACCATCCCCGTGTCACTTCCCGTAAAAGGCCCACTGACAGGGTTCCCCTTTTTCCCAAAGAGTCCTTTGTCCACTCCCCATTTTGGAGCCAGGGCAGAACATAATCAGGGTTGGGGGTTTTTTCGGGTTTCCTTTGTACAAAAAATGGACGATGAAAAACCCCTTTATTCCAGGGTTAAAAAAGGGGCTTTTCTGTCTGTTGTCTGTCTGTTCCCGGCTGTCTGTTTTTTTTTCTTCTCTCCCCCCCCTCCCCTCCCCCTTTTCCCCCTCCCCCCTCTCCCCCCTCTCCCCCCTCTTCCCCTCCCCCCCTCTTCCCTTTCCCCCCAATTTTCCCCCGGACTTCTCTTTCTCTGTTTGGCTGGCTTTCTTTCTTTTCTGGTCTGTTTTTCCCGTCTGGAACTGTCTTCCTGCCCCGTTTTGCCCCCCCCCCCCCCTTCTGTCTGGCGTCTCTCTCTCCCCCGTTATGTTGGGCACATGCATTGATAAAGAAGACAAAAACGGGTGAGACAAAGGGGGAGGAGAGAGGGAGAGACAGAAAAGAAGGGGGAGAAAAAGAGGGAGAAAAGAGAGAAAGGGGGGAGAGAAAGAGACCAAGGGGAGAGAGAAAGAGCAGAGACAAGACCCGAGGGGCAGAGACAACGACAGACAAACAGGGCAAACCCGAAACCCGACAGGGGACAAAAAGTTGTTTAGCAAGGGAAAGAAAAGTGAGAAAGAGCAAAAGGAGAGAGAGAGAGAGAGGGGGGGAGAGAAAGAGGAGAGAGAGAGAGAGAGAGAGGGGAGGAGAGAGAGGAGAGGTGGTCTATGGCAAAATAAAGATGTTTCTGATCTCTTTCTGCCAACACGTTCTGTGTGGCGTAAACCATGCTTTCTGGACCCGTCACCCCTGACAAAAAATCAATGTGGTATCCCCCCAACAACCGAGAGAGGAGAGAGAGAGAGAGAGAGAGAGAGAGAGAGAGGAGAGAGAGAGAGAGAGAGAGAGAGAGAGAGACAGACAGACAGACAGACAGACAGACATAAACAGACGATACAGAGAGACAGGCAGGTAGACGAACAGCCAGCCAGCCAGCCAAACAGACAGACAGAGACAGTAGAGAAATAATGGCCTCTGGGATGAAATAAATCTTTGGCATTACTCTTCTTTCATACTATATCCCCGTCGCTAAGAAACCTCTTGTCTCTGGCCCCCATCGCCCTAAAGTCAACATTGCCTTTCATTGAAAAAAAGATGAACACGGGCCATCAATTTTTTTCGTCCCTTTAAATTTTCAATCTGTTCTTCAAATTTACGAGGATACTACATGTCATTGATTTGGGCAGATGCTCTCTCTCTCTCTCTCTCTCTCTCTCTCTCTCTCCTCTTTTCTCTCTCTCTCTCTCTTTTCTCTCTCTCTCTCTCGCTCGCTCCTTTTCTCTCTCTCTCTCTCTCTCTCTCTTCTCTCTCTCTTTTCTCTCTCTCTCTCTCTCTCAAAAAACTCA
>CM031612.1:23675255-23692755 GCA_018398815.1 Conus ventricosus | reverse complement strand
TTTTTGAAAACCAACAACATAACGGGATTGCACACCACTTTTTTTTGGGAAGCTTCTTTTTAAAAAAAAAAAGGCAGAGGGGTCAAAAATCCCCCTTTCCCCGGGCATGAGAAGAAAAAAATCGGGTTTCGAAATTCGTTTCTGGCGTTAGTGACTTCCCCCCCCATTAAATTGTTCCCCATTGGGGACTATAACTTGCTGAAGGCTCATTTTGAAAGCATTTATTTTATGTTTTTTCCCCATTTTTAACCAACACAACATATGTCGTTGAAATACCTACCATGCGATATAATTTATCTCCCCCTGTTTCTTTTAAACTAAGCTAAAGCAAACTTTTTTATAATTTTAATATATATTTTATATATATATATATATAATTTTATCAGAAAGCCCAAAAAGATTTCAAAAACGTCGACCCCTTGGGGCAACACTTTTTAAAATAATATTAAAAAGGAAAAATTTTAAAATTTTAATATTTTTAATAATGATTTTAAAACTATATATATATATATATTATATAGATATATATATTGAGAGAGTGAAAAAGTAATTTTTCAAGTACAGAGTTTTTAGATTATTTCCCTCATAAACACTAAGACAAACCCGGGGAAACTTATCTAAAGGAAAAAAAGGAATGATCATCATCTTTTATCACGTCGTCTGTCATCCTCTCTCTCTCCCCCTTTTTCTCTCTCTCCCACACACACACACACCCCAAACCCAACACGGAGCCCCCCCGCAGACATAGAAAAAGAAGAAGCGTAGCTATATATGACGCGTCGGAGACAAGACACGAGAGGTGGACGACAAAACACAGAAAACGACAGCAGAGGGAAATACAGACAAGACCGGGGCACAACCCCCAGGGTAAATTGTCACGTGCCCCATTTGTTTTGGATAATATCCAGAAGTTCATCGATCAGGTGCATTTTTCAAAAGCTAATGCCTGCCTTTTGGAGGGCACGCCCCACCCCCCTCTCTCACCCCACCCCACCTCACCCCAGCCTCACCCTTAAACCCCCCTCTCTTTCCCCCTTCCCTCTTTAAAGCGGGGGATTTTTCCCGCAAGTACTCATCGGTTTTGGGCCGCGCCTGATCGGGTCTTTTCCCTCTTCTTTTTCTCGATGTCTTCTATCCCTTTTCCGCTTTCCCCTTTCCCCCTTCTCCTTTTATTTCTTTTTTCTTTTTTTCTTTTTTCTTCTTTTTTTTTCTTCCCATTTTTTTCTTTCCTTCTCTTTCCTTTCCATGTCTTTTTTTCTAATCCTTTTTTTTTTCAATTTTTCTCCTTCTCCTTCCCTTTTTTTTTCTTCTTCGTCTTCCTTTTCTTTTTTTTTCTTCTTTTTCTTTCTTCTTCTTCTTCTTCTTCTTCGTATTCTTCTTCGTCTTCTTCCTCTTTCTCCTCCTCCTTCTTTTTCTTCTTGTCTTCTTCTTCTCCTTCTTCTTCTGCTTCTTCTTCTCGTTCTTCTTCTTCTTCTTCTTCTTCTTCTTCTTCGTCTTCTTCTTCGTCCTCTTCCTCTTCCTCCTCCTCCTTCTTTTTCTCTTTTTCTTCTTCTTCTCCTTCTTCTGCTTCTTCTTCTTCTTCTTCTTCTTCTTCTCTCTCTCTCTCTGTGTCTGTCCCTCCCTCTCTCTCTGCCTCCCTCCCTCCCTCCCTCTCTCTCTCTCTCTCTCTCTCTCTCCACAGTCCAGCAGTATTTTGGGAGCGTTTATTTTTCATCTCTGTGCAGCGAGCGCGTTGACCTAGTTGCCCGGCTGATCACTCTCTTAGCTGCCACTTAGCTGGCAGCGATGGTGCTCATGCCTGTCTTCAGGGGAGGTTGCCGCTTCCCCCCCCCCCCCCTCTCTCTCTCTCTCTCTCTCTCTCTCTCTCTCTCTCCTCTCTCTCTCTCTCCATATCTCTCTCTCCATCTCTCTCTGTCAACACACATATACCACACGCCTGGGTGCTTGCATACACACACGCACATGCACACACACGCACGCGCGCCACACCACCACACACCACCACACACACACACACACACACACACACACGCACGCACGCACGCACGCACGCACGCACGCACGCACACACACACAACACACACACACACTCAAACACACTCAAACACACCACACCACACACACACACACACACACACCACACACACACACACACCACACTCACTCACTCACTCACTCACTCACAGAAGATTATTCAGGACAAAGCTGTTCTTTTCTGGATTTTCGCTTGTTGTGGGTTGTACTATAACATCCCCGTGTCACTTCTGTCAAAGCAAGCTGACATGTTCCTTATTCCCAAGGATTCCTTCATCCACTTACCACCTGGAGTCTGACAGGATATAGATCAGGTGTATGGGTTTTACCAGCTTTCTTTTGTAGAAAGAAATGGACAGATGAAATCCCTTGATGAGAAAAGGACTCCCCCTCCCCCCCACCCCCTCTCTCTCTCTCTCTCTCTCTCTCTCTCTCTCTCACGCTAAAACACTTGCACTCTAAGACACCCTCCCCTCCGTTATGTTTGTATGCATATAATGTGTGTGAGCAAATGCAAATATTAATATATTTGTGTGTATGTGTGTATGCGTGCGTGTGTGTGTGTGTGTTGAGGGGGAGGGAGGGCGTGTGTGTGAGGAGGTAAGGGAGAGTGGGAGGAAGTGGTGGTTGGGTAAGCAAAAGAACAGGACAGAGAGAGAGAGAGAGAGAGAGAGAGAGGAGAGAGAGAGAGAGAGAGAGAGAGATGGCCTATGGCAAAAAATAGAGATGTTGCTGATCTCTTTTTTCCACGTGTCTGCGTTTGCACATACCATGCTTTGACCCCCGTCAGCACCTGTCAAAAAAAAATCAATATGGTATTTCCTCTAACCAAACGAGAGAGAGAGAGAGAGAGAGAGAGAGAGAGAGAGGAGAGAAGAGAGAGAGGAGAGAGAGCGAGAGAGAGAGAGACTTTCCAACGACAAGTTAACGGAAATCGGTAATAGGTCCGTAACGTGGCAATTAATGCAATGTAATCTACAAACAAATCAAAATGTGAAAGGGCTTGGGGGAGTGGGGGGGGGGGTGGGGGGTTGGGGGGGGGGGGGGGGGCGGGGGACGGGGGAGTGGGCTAGGGGGGGGATGGGTGGATAATAGAGAATAATTTGTATTATATATAATTATATATTTTATTTTTCCCCATTCACCCACACAAGACACTACTGTTAGTTAGGTAGAATAATCTACCACTGCAGATATGAACGCTTATCTCCCCTATTTCTTCAATCTAAGACATAAGGGCAGGCTTTGTTTATAATTCAATATTTCTTGCAGTCATTGCAACACCAAGCTGCTCTGTAAGTTGCTGGAATGGTGGTGCGGTACTTATCCTTGGAATTTATTAGTTTATTGTAATTTAGTCCCTTGCGGATTCATTCCAGGAACTGGCCCGCAGCACTTGTGTCTTAAGAGGTTATCTCTTTATATTTTCTACTTTTCACAAGAAAATGTAGCTTGCTTTGCTCTTTTATGATTTCTTTTGCTTCTTAGGTGGCACCTATGGTTGTTTTTTGAAAACTCAACAAACATACTACGGTATTGCACACCAGCTTTTTCTGGGATAGCATTCTTCTTAAAACCGAAAAGGCAGAGGAGTCAAATTACCACCTTCCGCGGTCATTGAGGAGAAACAATCAGGTTTCGAAATATCGGTATCTGACCAGGAGTTATATGTTAGTGGGTTTTTTCCCCATTGGAGATCGTCTTCCCCCTTGGAAACTACAAGCTTTCTAAATGCTCATTTTTAGGCAGAATAATCTACCACTGCAGAGATGAGTGCTTATCTCCCCCTATTTCTTCATTCTAAGACATAAGGGCAAGCTTATATATATATATATATATATATATATATATATATATATAGTGATGAACAATGCATATATGTATAGATAAATGTGTGTCTGTGTATATGTGTGTAGAGAGAGACAGACAGACAGATATGGAGAGAGACAGACGGAGAGGGGGGGGGGGGGAAGGGATAGAGAGGGGGTAAAGCAGAGAGACAGAGACATACAAAGAGAGACATAGAGGAAGAGACAAAATCATAGAGACACAGACAGATAGACACCTAGCCAGGCAGACAGGGACGGAGACAAAGCCCAGGAAAGAAAGAAGAGGGTGGAAAGAAATGGAGGGGGTGGGTTTGTGGGGAATAGGTAAATCAGAATCGATAGAAAGTGGTGTTGGGAAAATGATTAGGAAATAATGGTGACAGAGAGAATGAGCATAAAAACGGAAGAGAAGAAGAAAAAAAAAAAAGAACAACGACAAGAGAATAGTTTGCTGTCTATTATTTCCACTGCCTTTCCACCCCTAGCTACGTTTCCTCTTGTCCGCATTTCTCAACACCCTCTACTCCCTCCCCCCCCCCCCACCCCCCAACTCCTCTCTCACTGCCATGCTGCTACTCGCCAGTCTGTTCTTGCTACCTCTTGCCATTTCTGACAGTTTGATCCATGCCAGCTGAAACCACCGTCGCTCTGTCTGGCTGTTACACAACGGACACCCGAAAAAAAAAGGGTTCGTGCCAAGTCTGTTTCTCATTCCAGTACTTTCGTCTTCTAAGGTGAAACATGCATGCTAGTGGTCTACTTTAGTCAGACACTTTTGTGTCAGTTCACATTTCCTTGACCGACAGGTCGCTGAAAAATTGAAAATGACTATTCAACACAGTTTGACCGAGTATTGAATTGTCTTGAACTTGAAGCATCCATTTAAGATTTTCCTATGTTTAGTGCTTATCTCCTATCATTTTGGCGACACTGTCATATTTATTGTGCATTCCAGCAGGTTTTCGGAATTCTTATCGTTTAAAACTGGAACAAAAAAGCTGTTTTGCTTGCTGATTTCATGCGTTTTCATTCGCTTGTGTCACGATAAATAATACCAGTTTCTCTTCCTTATCTACATTTACCAATACATTTCTACATGCGAACAATTTCAATTTGTTATTAGCTGTATATTTCTTTGTATCTCTTTGCCTGAAAACGTCAAGTCTTTGCAGGGTACTCTTATTGTTTGTTGCAGTTCTCGCCCATGATGTTAATTTACATGTTTTTCACTTCAGTGCATAATGCAATGCTTGTAAGTGTTCGTGAATGGTTTTCAAACTCTCCTTTTTTGTACCATTTACAAGACTGATGAAAAATATTAACTGCGGATTGACAGCTATTGTCATCGGTTACATTTCCATGTGGGATATTGTCGGAAAGATCTGAAATAGATAACATCAATACTTGTTGCCCTCCCAACTCTGGTTATGCGAGCTCTTGCAAATGCTGATAAACTGGCAATGCAAAAGATGACAAGTGATGTAACGCGGTGTGGAATAGTGCCAGCTGCCAATGGCGATTCCATTGGTCTCTCTCTCACACACACACACACACACACACACACACACACACACACACACACACACACACACACACACACACACACTCACACACACACGCGCGCGCGCGCGCGCACGCGAGCTCAAACACGCATGTATGAACAGGCGCACACACATGCACACATACAAGCAGACACACAGGTGCCACCCGTGTGTGTGTGTGTGTGTGTGTGTGTGTGTGTGTGTGTGTGTGTGTGTGTGTGTGCGTGCGTGTGCGAGAGAGACCAATGGAATCGCCATTGGCAGCTGGCACTATTCCACACCGCGTTAACGTTAAGATCTGTTTCATCTTCCGTACAATCCACGTTAAGATCTGCTCCATCTTCCATACAATCCATGTTAGAAACTGTTCCATCTTCCATACAATCCATGTTAGAAACTGCTCCATCTTCCTACAATCCAGTTGAAAACCTGTTCCATTTTCCATCAATCCAGTTAGAACTGTTCCATTTTCCATAAAATCCGTTAAAAATTGTTCCTTCTTCCATAAAATCCATGTTAAAAAAACTGTTTAATTTCCCATACAACCTTTAGAAAATTGTTTAATTTCCATACAACCTGTTGAAATTGTTTTAATCTTCCTCAATCCATGTTAGAAATTGTTTAATTCCATCAATCCTGTTAAAACCCAAATTTCCTCTTCCTAAAATCCTTGTAAAACCCATTCCATCTTCCATAAAACCCAGTTAAAACCAGTTCCTTTTCCCAAAAACAGGGTTTTAGAACTGTCCCTTTTCCATACAATCCATGATGAAAGTTCCATCTTCCATACATTCCATTTTAGATGGTTTCAATTTTCCTCAATCCTGTTGTCGGTTCCATCTTCCTAATCCTGTTGAACCCAGTTCCTTCTTCCAACAACCCTGTTAGAAACTTTTCCCATTTCTTCAATCCATTTTTTTTAAAAATTTGTTTCATCTTCCATACAAATGGAAAAAGATCTCCCTCTTTTCCCTGCAATTCTTTTTAAGACCCTGCTTTATATCCTTTAAAATGCTTTTAAGATGACTCCATCTTACCCCAATCCACGCTAAGATCCGCTGCACTTTCCATCAATCCACGCCGATCGTTCAATCTTCTATCACCCGTGTTAAGATCCGACCATTTGCATGCAGTCTGTGTTAAGGTCCGCTTCATTTTCGTACAATCCCCCTTTAAAGACCTGGTCGATTCTCTACAAACCAAGGGACTGGCGCTCTTCCTGCGTCGTTTTGGGTCGGTCCATAAATCTCGTTAGCCCCGGTCCATTTTTCATCAAATGGTTTTCAAAGGTCAAATGCGCAAAGGGAAAAAAATGTTCGAATGGATTCTCATAGTATACTCATTTCCCATGTACCAAGAGGCAACTCATGGACTGGCGGACAGCTCGATGTCACTAGCATTCTCCCAACATTTGCCTCAGAGCGTCATCGGGATGGGGGCTTGATGAAAAATCAGTGCACATATGCCTAGGGCCCACGGCCCCCTTTGTATGGGTATGGGGGTGGGAAATGGTGTTGTGAGGGTGTGGTGGGTTGTGAAGGTGGAGGGAAAGGCTGATCGGAGTGCGGGATCTGCAAAAAAGAACTTGGTAGATCGAAGGAATGGTTGTATTAGGAAAATTCCATTTCAAAGCGCTTTCAAAAACCAATCTTACACACTATTTGCTTTTATGGGCTAGCGGAGTTAGTTAATGGACCCATTCACTCCCAATCCAAAAATGTCCATACTTCCCTCACTTATTTCCCTTTCACGTCTTCTTTCCCTCCTTTCTTTCCATTTCCATGAACACTACCTCCATGCTTCAGATTGTTGGTTCATTGATAAATTGAATTTGATTTGAAAAATGTTGTTGACGAAATGACGCGGAAAGATAGAAGGCCAGGCGTGCACTGCCTCTCTCTCTTCTTCCTCTTCTCTCTCCTCTCTACTCTCTCTCTCTCATCATCCTCTCTCTCTCCCTCTCCATCACACACACACACACACACACACTCCACAAATTTATAAATATATATATATTATATATATATTTAATATATCTCATACAATCCAGGATAGTACCACCATTTCCAGCAACTTCAGAGCGCTTGGTGTTGCACACACACACATTTAAAACTTTACACACCAACACAACCCAAACACACCACCACACACACAAACATGCACATGTACGCATACCACGCTCATAAACTCTCGTATTAATTACACACCACCAACCCACACCACACACATCACCACAACCACCCCACAATAGAGACGAGAAAAGGAGAAGAGGAGAGGGAAGGCGCTACGCGAAAGAGAGAAGAGTGAGTGAGACACAGAGAGGCACAGACGAGGACGACACAGACCTAAGACAGGACCACAGAAGGCTTCAAGAGAAATGACAGAAAGGCATGACATGAGAATCATTGCACCAGGGCAAGGGATGGGGAAAGCATTCATACTCAGGTAATCTCTCTCTCTCTCTCTCTCTTTCCTCACTCTCTCTCTCTCTCTCTCTCTGCCTCTCTTCCTCTTCTCTTGCTAAGAGACGTGGGGTAACAAAGACTGAGACTCTGCAGAGGAAAAAATTCCAAACCACACCACCACCCACAACCACCACACCACACACACAACACACCACAAGGAACAAGACACAACCACACACAAACACCACAACACAAACAACACCACACATAAACAAACAGAAACACACACACCACACACCACACCACAACACAACACACCCCACACACACCACACGCTCTCTCTTTACCTCCCTCCCCTCTCCCTTTCCTATGAACACTAACCCTCCATGCTTCTAGACATTGCTTGGTGTGGCATTGAAATATTGATTTGATGTTTGCGAAGACAGCATGTTGTGACCGAAGGCGGAGCTTCCGTGCCAGGCGTGCCTGCTCTCTCTCTCTCTTCTCTCTCTCCTCTCTCTCTCTCTTCTCTCTCCCTCCTCCCTTCCCACCTCTTCTCTCTCTCTCTCTCTATCTCTCTCTCTTTCTCTCACACAACACAACCAACACACACACCACACCACACACACATATATATTATCTTTTATATATATATAATCTATATATATACATATATAAATACTATCTATTATATATACAATAAACTAAAACATTCCAAGGATAATCCAGCACACATCCCGCAACTTGCGAGCAGCTTGGTGTTGCACTGACTGCAAGAAAATTCAATTATAAACCAAAGCTTGCTCTATGTCTTAGATTGAAGAATAGAGGAGAGATAGATGAGTAGCAGTGGAGGTAATTCTGCATAAACTACAAGAGGCTTGAAGTGGCGTGAAGGGGAAAAATAAAATAAATAATGCTCTCCATGAGCTTCAGTGGTTTAGTCCAATCCACCCAACGGCATGCTGGACGTACGACGCATTGCAACCTGATGCACACACGACCATGCCATACATACCACCATGAACGCATTTCACATCCCCTTCACATGTAAGCATGTTGCGACGGGCGTGGTGCGTGCTCAAAGACAACACACACACACACACACACACACACCACACACACACACACAACACACCCACACACACACAACACACACCACACACACACACACACACCACACACACACACACCACACACACACACACACACACCACACCTCACACACACACGCACACACACGCACATGTAGCTACCCACGCTCATAACTCTACGTCATTACTTACCACACCCCACACCAACACACACCACACCCACAACAAACCCAGTGGGGATGAAGAGAGAGAGAGATGGGCGAGAAAGGGGGAGGGAGAGACAGGGTAGGGGAAATGCCGACCCCGACAGCCCACCCCCTCTCAGACGACGAGGCTCTGTGCGCTAGTTCAATGGCGACGGGAAGGAAGGACGAACACCAATTATATCATTTATAATTCCTCTCTTCTCTCTCTATCTTTTCTTTTTTCTCTCTCTCTTTTCTTTCCTAAAACAGAGTTGGGTAAACAAAATGAGTCCTGTAGAGGAAAAAAAAAATCACAAACCAACAACAACGCCTAGCAGCATGCACGCACACAACACAACACCACACACCCAAAAACAACCAACACACACAACCCGCACAACCCACACAACACACACACACACACACACTCACAACACCACCACACACACACACACACACCACGCACGCACACGCACGACCACGCAGCACAACTACGTGCATCAATCACACATACCAAAAGAGACGGAGACAGGAGACAGCATGAGAGGAGACGCGAGAGGAGGGTACGAACGCAGAGAGAAGACAGAGAAAAAAACAGAACAAGAGAACAGACGAAACAAGAGACAGACAGCACAGAACAAAAGAGCTAGAGAGAAGACGAAAAGACGGAGACGGTGAAACTTCGTACTTGCAACACCTCCACCCCCCACCCCACCCCGTCCCCCCCCTGGGGGAAGGAGAGACCCCCCCCCCCCCCCCCCCCTTTTTAAAACCCCAGATGATCATGCAGGGAGGGCCATTCTTCCTTCTCTATTTTGGTTCCGCTATCTCTCGAACAAATTTTTTTTCTACACCCAAACACAACTACTATTCACAAACAAAATCACAACACACCACCACCACCCCACACCACACACACACCACACAACACACACACACCACCACCCAACACACACACACCAAACCCCACCACCCCACTCAACCAACACAACAACAAAAACCTCACCAACCTCCACCCCCCACGCCTCCCCCTTTACTTGCTTTTCACCTTAGGGGAGGAAGGGGGGGGGGAAACAAGAAGGGGGTTGAGGAGAAAGCCCAAAACAACGGGCCCCCCCAAAAATAAACTAGGAAAACCCCAAAAACCCCCAAACAATTCAACTTTCACCCCAAAAATTTTCCCTCTCCATCCCCTTTTTTATTCCCCCCTTTTTTTCCTGTCCTAAACATCCCCCTCTTTTTTTCTTCACTCTCCTCTTTTTTTTTTTTCCTTTTTTTCCTTCCCCCCCTCCCTCACTCCTTTTTCTTCTTGGCGTGGAAATTGGAATTCCTAAAATTTTTTCCCACCACCCACCCCCCCACCCCCCACTCCCACCCCCCCACAACAACACAAAAAAAAACCCCAAAAAACCCCCAACCCCAAACCAGACCTATATGAAAAAACAAGGGGAAGGATAACAAAATTTTTTTTTTTAAACCCATCTTCTCTCTCCCCCTTTTTCCCCCTCGGTAAAATCTCTCTCATCCTCTCATTCTCTCTCTCTTTCTCTCTCTCCTCTCTCTCTCTCTCCCCTCTCTCTTTTCTTCTCTCTTTCTCTCTCTCTCTCTCTCTCTCTCTCTCTCTCTCTCTCTCTCTCTCTCTTTCTCTCTTCGGCAGGGGTGGGTAAACAAAGACTGAGACTCATGCAGACAGGAAAAGAATTTTTAACACACACACACACACCACGCACACACACACACACACACATAACACACACACGCACACACACACACACACACACACACACACACACACACACACACACACACACACACACACACACACACACACACACACACACGCACGCTCACTCAATCACGAAAAAAAAACGGGGAAGGAATCGTGACCTGAAGCTAAATCCTTGCTGGCACAATCTATTCTTCTTGACGACCGTTCACTTCTGACAATTAAGCTCCATTCAGTTTCCTTCAACCGAGCAGAAAGTGTTGGGAGGCGCTTTTTTTTCTTTTTTTTCTGGCTTTCGTTCTTTTATCTCTCTCTCTCTCCTCTCTCTCTCTCTCTCTCTCTCTCTCTCTCTCTCTCTCTCTCTCTCTCTCTCTCTCTCTCTCTCTCTCTCTCTCTCTCTCGATAACACCATTGCAGAAGTTGTTGTCAAGAATGCTTTCTTAATATCATCGAGTTCTCGAGAAATCAGAAGCAGTACCGATAGTATAAAAGTTATTACTAAACAAGGAAAGGATATAACACTTCTTCCATGTTTACAACAAAAAAAAAAACCAAAAAAACATGTATTGGAAGAACACAGTCTAAACCAAATTAATTTTAAAATGGAGTGTCCCACTATATATCCCTTTTTGAAAAACAAAAATGAAGTTAAACATGCAAGATATTCTAATCTAAGTGTAGATATGAGAATGTTGTGTGCACATGACTCAAATTCCATATAGTTGATGCAGTGCACCACCTCTGCTACTGTATCTGTCTTTATCTTTCTCATTTTGCCATATATTTCTATGTGGATTCAAGAGAGGAGAGGAAGAGAAAGGGGAAGGAGGCGGGGGGGGGGGGGGGGAGATTTGGAATGGGCGTTTTCAAAGTAATGCATCATCGCAAGGCCATTGTCTGACAAAGTGGATGTGTATGTGTAGGCGCTCTTGCTCTCTCTCTCTCTCTCTCTCTCTCTCTCTCTGTCTCTGTCTCTGTCTATCTGTCTGTCTGTCTGTCTGTCTGTCTGTCTGTCTGTCTGTCTCTTCTCTCTCTCTCTCTCTCTCTCTCTCTCTCTCTCTCTCTTCTCTCTCTCTCCTCTCTCTCTCTCTCTTGGGAGGATGTGCGTAGCATGCGTGCGTGCGTTCCTCTATGTGTGTGTGTGTGTGTGTGTGTGTGTGTGTGACAGAGAGAGGTTACTAGGCGGAATGGGGAGGAAAGGGAGGTAATATGATAGAAAGGTGTCTAAATCCCCCAGCTATGGTCAAACTATAGGAGTATGTTTGTTGTCCGTGTATGCTACTATCGTGAAGGTTGAACGCGTGTTTGAGCAACGATGTGTATGAACTTCTGTTCCATCTTCTGCTGTCTATATCTACGACCTTCTGTCTGGTTTCAACACATGTTAAAAATCAAGCTTAAAGGTGAGTCACTTTTCTCGCATGGTTAAACAATTACACGCAAATAACTGAAAAAAATAGTTGCTTGCCGTACTTCTTCATCTAATATGTATATACATGTGCACGAGGAATGGGCACTCCTGACCTGCACGTGTGATAGGTGAACGAGCAGAGTAAATGGGTATTCTGTGTGCCTCTGCTCTGCATATGTGCACTAGGTGAATGGGGGGGGGGGGAGGGAGGGGGGGAGATTTGAACCATGGACCCAACGTACTATGTCACAATCACTCCACACCCGAAATAACTACTACGGGATGAGAAAAGCCACGCACCTGAATTCCACCACCACCACCACCCACCACCCTCCATGCTCCTTCCCCAATGCTCACCCTCGACCTCAGTCCCCTAACCCCAGGCGTAAAAATCCGTACACATTTCCCCCTTTGTTCCAAAGTCAGTCCTGTGTCTTCTTCCATTTCTCCCTGTCACATAAGGAGAGTGGGGGGCACGTGTCTATGTATTCACTCCACGGGAGTTTCGGGACCATGCCTTAATCACTCTACAGGGAATGCTTTCGAAACAGGGTGGAGAGTTGCTCTGGCTCACGTTGAGAATGACCCCTCTCCCCGTCCCCTCTCTCAAATTTAGGAGCATTGTGTCTTGCTTGATATGTTTTGTAGTTTGGGACACTCACAAAAATCTGAAGGACGGGGGGTGATTCTGGAAGAAAAAGCAGCAATCGATCTTGAGTTACTCTACAGGAGGTGAGCTTGAGCGCGTGTCCTTTCTCACCCTTTCCGGGTTGGGGAGGGAGGGGGGGGGGAGGGGGGGGGGGGGCAGGGGGACATTTCGGGACTGGGGTGATCATAGCATGTTACACAGGGAGATCTCACTTCTTGGGCAAGTGCGATGTCCACTAGGCTTCCCATCTATCCTTGCAGCTAGCCCGGTGCTTGTTTCAGTACCATGTTGTTCCATTAGCGAGAAAGAGGAGACACTCCTGGACGTCTGCACAGCCCATCTTGCAGGAAGCCATTGTTACCACGCTGCCTGGACTCGCCTTTCGCTGCTTGAGCTCCTCCTCTGTATATGCCCTTCTCCTCCGCCCCCTTCCTCCACCGCAAAATAAAAAGACAGAAGTAGGGCTGGGAGCCACTGAGATCCAACTAACTGAAACTGAAGTTTTACCATTACATGAAACTGAGGTGAGAAAACTTGAAAGAGATGGGTACAGTCTGTACAGTCATTCACATGCACAGTCCACTCGTTTTCTAACGCACTTCTCCGTCCGTTGCCTTCGAAGTCCCAAGTCCTGCAACAGTGCTTCACAAACTTTCACGAGCCATTTTATCATGTACTCCTTGGCGCGTCACTGAACTCAATACAACTTGGGGGAAAGGCTGGAGAAGACTTGTGTGTGAAGGAGGGAAAGAGAAATTGAAGATGTATGAAATCAGATGAAGGGGGAAGGGCCATTTAGAGAGAGAGAGGAGAGAGAGAGAGAGAGAGAGAGAGGAGAGAGAGAGAGAGAGAGAGAGAGAGAGAGAGAGAGAGAGAGAGAGAAGAATCAGAAAGACAGACAGACCAGATCATTCAGGTTCACTTAGGTCCACCCGCCTGTCAGAAGGAGAAATCGATGGGACATTACTTTCATTGGCTAGCAGGCGTACAGAGTTTTCTGCAAACATCTCCTTCGAGTCTGCTGGACATTCACGAGCAAATGTTTCGCACCTGGCTTAACGGTTAAGAGTCACGAATGGTGGCTGTTGTTCACGTTGATGTTAAGAAAGAGAGAGTGACAAAGATGAGAGAATGAGAGAGAGAGAGAGAGAGAGGAGAGAGAGAGAGAGAGAGAGAGAGAGAAAGAGAGAGAGAGAGAGAGTGACAGACAGACAGACCAACAGACAGACAGGCAGACAGACAGACAGACAGACAGACAGCGAGTGACAGACAGACAGAGACAGAAAGAGAGAAAGAGAGAGACAGGGAGAGAGACACAGAGAAAGAGAGACAGACAGACGGACAGCCAGACAGACAGGTAGGCAGACAGACAAACAGGTAGACAGAGCAACGCGAGGGGGAGGGATAAGAGAAACAGACAGACAGACAGGAGAGACACAGACAGACCGAAGGGTAGACAGACAGACAAACAGGTTTACAAATCAAAACAAGAGTGATCAGCTCAGTTCAGTTCAGTAGTTTATTTAATGTTTTTTCATCGCCAGATGAGATTAGACACTTTTATCAACAACAACAACAACAAAAATATATAAATCCTCAACATTTAACGTATCACCCACGTTAGTACTTTCAAACCCACATCTGATATATGCATATTGACATGGGTGAAATACCTAGCGGTACACAAAATTGTTGATCTTTATAAAAAATTTGCAACCTGTGACTGCGAAAGAACGATGGTAATTTCAGCAACATATGAACCATATAAGACAGTATTGACATTATCAAAGTTATTCATCTGAATTCCTTTCTCCTCATAGAGTGGGGTCAACACTGAGCATTCAACAAAAGATTATGTACAGAAATGTTTTCTCTGCATACACAAGAAATACCATGAGAATATTTAGTGTTCCAAGTATTCAGCTTTGATTTATGAATTAATCGAACAATATGCCTTGGGCACGACGGTAAAGTAGCCATTGTTTACTAGAATTCTGCTTATGCATACCTTTTTCCATAATTTGGATTAATTCACAAGAGGATAGATCTAAAGGATTGTTTAGTAAATTTTCCATGTTTCCATTTGCTCCATCTTTTGCAAGACTGTCTGCTATTTCATTCCACTTTATACCACATTGAGATGGGACCCAACAAAATCAATTCTTATGCCAAGTGTTATGAAACAATGCAGTAGACGTTATATTTCAAAAAGCAAATCTTTTCTAGCTTTGCAGTCCCAACGCTCTAGTGATTGTAAAACAGATTTGGAATCAACACAAAGTAAAATTTGATAGAAAGCAATTGATGGACCATATATGTAAGTCAAGGCCTTCAGTATTGCATATAATTCTGAGGCGTAGATTGAAAACCCCTTTCCTACATAATATGATTTTCTGACATTTAAGGTTAGTATTATGAAGCCTGAACCACTGTCAGAGGATTCCATTACCGACCCATCTGTAAATACTTTAAATGATTTGGATAGCTGTTTTCTAAATGTTCACGAACTTCAGTTGTTAAAATATTTACATCATCACTTGACTTACATATATGGTCCAATGCGGAGGTACTGCAGGAAATTCTGGTGTAGCAGTAATATCAATATTACAATGTGACATAAAGTCAGATGTGTAGTTTCTAATTGGTTGAATGTAAGATATGTTTTTAGAGCTCTTAGGAAAATCTTTACTGGAATCAATCAGTATTTTTTTCAGTAACTGATTTTGCAACAGAGAGACTTCTGACAATATATTTGGATACATCCAATATTCGCTTCTCATTTAGAGGTAATATATTTGTTTCTTTATAACATCTATGAGTGTTTGTATGTACTGGGACTCCCAGAGCTAATTCCATTGCATTACTATCCAAGCTTTGCAATCTCTTTAAAAGAGAATTAGGCGCAGAGAAATTCACTTCCTGCCCATGAGTCAATTTCGATCGGACTAAAGAGATGTATAGATGTAAAAGGGTATGGCAGTCCTGACCCCATGGTTGATAACATACAATTTTAAGAATGTTTAATCTCTTTTTTTTTTGGTGAGCGACGCTCGGAGAGGACGGACGTGTTTCCACCGCTGCTCCCACTGCAAGCGAACATGACCGCATCCACGTAGTGTGAACTCAGTGACATGAGACCGCGGTGATGAAATCATGTGCAGTTTAAAGTGCTTTCGTGCCTTCGCTCTTCCTTAACATTTTTTTTTTCTTCCCTCTCCGTTTTGTTCAGTCACGAGGATTTAAGATGTGTTAGTGTGTGCTCTGAATAAGAAATGGCATCAAAGAACGATAAAAACAGAAGACTGGCAAAAGAAAAAACCGATCTTCGGACTTTCATTCTGTCTCCAGCAACAACTCGCCAGGAGTATCCGAGACACCAAGTGAAACGAAGAGGCACCGCTCATCTTCTGTCAGTGTCAAACAAGGTACCCTAACAAATCTAATCAACACAGGAAAAATGACAACAGAGAGGAGAAGCGACACTACGTTCACAGCTGGGGGCGACGATGGCAGTCTTTCTATTTGTGATCAGTTAAAAACATTGAAGAAAAGCTCAGCTCGCAAATACATGCTGTGCAAGATAAAATCAAAGACAGTCAAACAAACATCAGAACCTACATTTCTGACCAGTTTGAAAAGTTTCGGGGAGAATTTTTGTATCTGCAACAAGAAAACAGTTTATTAAAGGAAAAGCTAGAGGAGATGGAAGATCAAGTAGAAGATCTGCAGACGAGGTTGCTGGTCTGAAGAAATCGCTTGTCTCGTGAACGAGAAGAACGAAACAACTGGATACAGTACCAGAGAAGAGATTCGGTGCGTTTCTTGGGTGTTGGTCCGGACAAAGGGCAGGAAACCCTGGCAGAATGTGAACCAGAAAATATTAACAATTATCCATGACATACTAGGGTTGCCAACACTACAGCATTCAGACATTAGCATCGCTCATCGGGTAGGCGCAAGGAGAGAAAGGCCCAGGCCATTCATTGTGATAGTTCGTAACACGGAAAGCACAAGTCAGAAGTCATTTTCAAACGACGACTTCTGAAAGGATCCGGCATCAGTATTGTGGAAGACCTACCCTGCCAACATGAACGCCTTTCAAAGTGATAGAACCACCCCTGTGTGAAGACGTGCTGGACTAAAGGAAGGGAACATCTTCGCTCTGCTGACCAATGGCAACATGGTTACAAATACACAACGGTGAATGGAAATGATTCAACAGGGCAGCCAAGAACATCAGAACGTCAGACATGGATATGTCTGCTGTACCCCACTCCCCGACCAAGGACCATTCAACCGAATGCCCTCCCGGCTGTCAGCACACCAGGGTTCCAGCACGCCGAAGGTCCCACAGATACACACGGCCCACGGCAGTCAGCAGTCCTGTGGCCCCGATTCCCGAACTTGCAATTCGGGGCAGGGGACGTGCTGTTTCCAGAGACAACCAGGCACAGGTCAGAGTGTCGAGGACAGTCCCTCTCGCCACCCAGGGAAAAGCAAATCATGCTGATTAGATGAACTGTACCCGCCAAAACACAACCAGCGCAAAGAGTCGGCAATAATAGTAAAACTGTGAGTGTCAAAGACTTTTTTTTCCAAGGAAGGTACTGCGGGGGGGGGGGGGGG
>CM031612.1:23665255-23670255 GCA_018398815.1 Conus ventricosus | reverse complement strand
GAAGCAATTGGGCGATTTTGTAGTCAGGTCCATTAACGAAGGTTTCAGTAATGGTAAAATGTCCATAACACAAGGGAAGGAATCATAATATGTCTGCAAAAGGCGATAAGCCAAAAGAATTTTTGAAAAACTGGAGACCGATTACACTTTTAAATGTAACATATAAGATCGGGTCAACTTGTATAGCAAATAGAATAAAGACAGTGCTTCCAAAGTTTATAAATGAAGATCAGACTGGGTTTTATAAAAGATAGATACATTGGAGATAATTTGAGAATAATCTACGACATGATGCACTATTTAGAAAGAAGAATTTGCCTGGGCTGCTTGTATCAATTGATTTTGAAAAAGCGTTCGATTCGGTGGCTGGAAGTTCATAGAAAAAACTCTTAAAGCATTTGGTTTTGGTAAGATCTCTGTAACTGGATTTCTATTTTCTATTGCAATATAAAATCTTATTTAACAGTTATGGAAAAGTTTCGCAAAGCTTTGATGTTAAAAAAAGGATGTCGTCAAGGCGACCCAGTCTCCCCTATCTATTCATTTTGTGTGCTGAAATTCTAGCATGCAAAATAGAGAAGATCAAGAATATAAAGGTATAGTTATTTCGAACACTGAGTTTAAAATAAATCAGTTTGCTGATGACACGACTTTTATTTTACATGGAGACAGGAAGTCGTATGAAAAAGTCTTTGAAATATTAAACGAGTTTGAACAAATTTCGGGATTAAAACTTAACTTTGAAAAAAACAAATAAATGTTTGGTTAGGAAAAAAGAAAAACTCACCTGAAAAATACTTACCACATAAGCATATGGAATGGAACCCCAGAAAATTCAAAATCCTAGGACTTTGGTTCTCAAACGATTTAACAAACCTAATGGAAATCAATGTAGTGGACAAACTTTTAGAAGTAAAAATTCTATTTAAGATCTGGGCAAAAAGAATGTGTACCCAGTAGGCAGAGTTGCATACTGAAGTCGCTAATTCTTTCAAAGTTAGTTTATTTATGGTTTTATTACCAACCCACCAGATGTTGAGATTAAATTCACTACAAAAAATGTGCTTTGATTTCTATGGGACAACAAACCAACAAAAAGTTAAAAAAACATATTCCACGTACGACATTGAACACGGAGGACTAGGAATCCCAGACATAAAAAACTTTTATAAAGTCATTAAACTAGCATGGATAAGAAAGCTGTATACTGGATCTCAAAATGGAAAATAGTAATTCAGACGCTATGTCAGAAGTAAACAATCTCAGTAGTTATGGAGCAAAACGTTATACTAATAGCGATGTATTTTTTCTGGAGAGATGTATTTTTAGCATTTGCAGATTTAAATACTAATATCGTATTTGAATGAAAGCAAAGAAATTGTATCTGAACCTATTTTTACAACGAGAAATTAAAATCGACCAAACATATTTCTTCTGGAGAAATTGGGCACTTAACAATGTTTTCCTTGTAAAAGATATCTAAACGAAAGTGGTGATTTTTTAAGCTGGAAGGATTTCTGCAGAAAATATAAAATAAATGTGAACTATCTACGTTACGTCAGTTGTTTACAAGCAATAAAAGAATAATGGAAAAAGAGGTATCAAAATAGACAGCAACGTTGGATATCAACATCAAAAGCACTTCAAATAGTATGCAGTGTAAAAAAGGTTCAAGATTATACTATAATCATCTTCTGAAAATGCAGACAGTTTTTGATATAAAAACCGTTTAAGAACTGGGAGAAAAAATTGATACTTTGGTTGACTGGAACGTGGTTTTAAAGTTGGCTAATAAAATAAAAGAAATAAAACTGAAATGGTTTCAATTAAGAATTTGTCATAGAATCCTTGTTACAAATGTTGTTTTGAAACAAATGGGGTGGTAACTAAAAATGATAGATGTACTTTTTGCAATAGCGAACGAGATTCTATCCATCACTACTTATGGCTATGTACTTACTCTAAAACTTTCTGGCAAAATCTGGAAATGCTATTTAAACAGGAAAACCGCACACTATGCGCGCATGTCATTTAACGTTGAACTATATTGTTTGGCACTGACGAAATAACTCAAACGGACGAAATATTCAATATTTATTTACTATGGGCAAAATATTTCATCTACAAATGTTAGATTTAATCAAGTAAACCTAGACTAAATTTTTTCGTAGAGATTTGAAAAGAAACTATCGTATTGAAAAAATATATATATAGCTCGAAATGCGCCTGTTGGAGTTTGAAAGAAAATGGGCACCTTATTCAGGTCTGCTTGGGGAGTAAATGCCCGAATTCTGTAAAAAAAAATATGCCTTAAAATGTGGAAATCGTCACAAAGCCAAGGTTGTTGTACACTTTGTTTCCTAAACATGTATATTGACTTATTTATGTCAATTATATCAGCAATTAAATATAAGCGGTACACATAAGAAACACACAACTTCAACTAAATTCTCCTGGTATTCTTTTTTTTTGTGTGTGTTCCATAATGTTTCCTCAATACTAAGTAACAACCGGCAAGAAATAGTCGGACACCCATAAGCATTGTGAAAGGATAGGGAAGGGGGTGCATGTGAAGGGGGAGTGGGATTAAAGAGAGAATGAGATTAGAGTGAAGTTTGAGTGTAGGGGAAGGGAGGGATGGGTGGGGGGGGGGGGGGGGGAGAGAAAGAGAGGGGAGAGGGGAAAAGGAAAAAAAAGAGAAAAAACTTGCGAAAATGAGAACTCCTGAAATCATTGAAATGATGAAATGATGTATCAAAGCAATGTATGGTGACTATTGTTTTTCTGTTCATATCATTGACATTATCACCTATGTTAAACTCCATATTCGTGGAAATCACTGGAATATGCATGCGTTTAATGTGCCTAAGTTGTATTCGAGCAAGAGAATGTAATGCAAGGGAGGAGAAAAATTGAAATTAAAAAGGAAAAAGACAGGGGCAAAAACAAAACAAAAGAGGAAACGTGGATGCAGTGTAGGTATTGTTTTTACGTGCTTGTGTTTTCTGTTCTATTTTTCACAATAGATAGAAATATTTATGTATTATCAGCTTAATGTATGTGTGTGAAATATCTGGCACTGTCCTCTTTATGCGCATATGTATTTCTCTGTTAGCTGATAAGCGTGAATAGACAAAAAAAAAAAAAAAAAAAAAAAATGTAAAGACATGCTCTTTAATTACATTTTTAATATGTGTTTTCCAGTTCAGCTTAGGAGTTAAAATACCCCCAGGAACTTAACTTTTTGTTTATATTCCATAATCCGACCATCTAGCAAAAGCGAGGATAGAGTCTTTGGGTTCTCACCATTGTTAAACAACATAAGACATGTTTTTTCTCCAGATAGCTCTAATCCGTTGTTCTTCATATATGAAGATAATATATCCAATTCCTTTTGGTACATCTTCTGCACAAAGTTTATTGTTCTTTTATTGGAATGCTTCCTTAATGTACAATTAATCCAAATAGCATATCATCTGCATATTGAACAACATGCATTGCTTTTGACATAGAGTGAGAGAGCAAGAGAGAGACAGAGTGAGAGAGCAAGAGAGAGACAGAGAGAGAGAGGAGGAGAGAGAGAGAGAGAGAGAGAGAGAGAAGGAGAGAGGAGAGAGAGAGGAGAGAGAGATGAGAGAGAGAGAGAGGAGAGAGAGAAGAGAGAGAGAGAGAGAGAGAAAAGGGAAAAGGGAGAAATCACACACACACACACACACACACACACACACACACACACACACACACACACACACACACACGCGCGCGCGCGCGCACGCACACACACACACACACACACACAACACACCACACACACACACACACACACACACACACACACACACACACACACACACGATAGATAGGCATGCAGGCAGATAGATAGACAGATGGATAGATAGATAAATAGATAGATACATAGATAGATAGATAGACTAATGCTAGATGGATAGATTGATATATGTATTTAGATGGATAGATGAATAGATAGATAGGCACACAGAGAGAGAGGAGAGAGAGAGAGAGAGAGAGAGAGAGAGAGAGAGAGAGAGAGTAGAGGAGAGAGGGAGAGAGAGAGAGAGAGTTGTGAGAACCCCAGGCTTTGGTCTTCTTCTATCTTTGTGTTCATTTTTTATCATGACGCAGCCATTTCAATCGATAACTATCTGACATTTCAATGGGAAGCCAATGAGCAGCCCTTCAATCAAGATGGCTGAGGTCTGGATGGAACTGCGTCACCAGTTTGAAAAGATAGCTAAACTTCTACTTCTTCTTCTTCTTCTTCTTTTGTTCGTCTCCTCTCTCTCTCTCTCTCTCTCTCTCTCTCTCTCTCCCCTCTCTCTTCTCTCTCTCTCTCTCTCTCTCTCTCTCTCTCTCTTCTCTCTCTCTCTTCTCTGATCATGCCTCTGTGTGTGTGTGTGTGTGTGTGTGTGTGTGTGTGTGTGTGTGTGTGTGTGTGTGTGTGTGTGTGTGTTTTTGTAAGTAAGTGTAATGTGTCGTGTCTTATGGGATCGTTTTATATTCTATTGACATGTATTGTACGATTATGCATTGTATTGTGTCATACCGTCTTGTAATGTTATGCATTGTATGGTATTGTGCCATATCGTAATGTATTGCGTAGTATCATAGCGAATAAACTTCATCATCACAACAGACGTCTGTGTGTTGTAGTCAGGCCTACTCTTCAGCCAGACTGTATACCACAGTCAGGTGCACCAAGACATCTGTCTTTAATTTTCTTTTACCTGCCCGATCACCCTTGTGTTAACCTCATAACATGTATATCTTTTCTTTCTATTTTTTAATGATAATAATAACTATTATTATTATCTATGGCGCTTAATCTTACACCATAAGCCCTAAGCGCTTACAAATACATAAAAGGTTAAAGAAAACATAAACGAAACCAATAAGAAGATGGATATTACAATAAGTACCATGCATTTAAACAAGGTGCATTTGACACACACACACGCGCGCGCGCACGACCATACACACAC
>CM031612.1:23662160-23663771 GCA_018398815.1 Conus ventricosus | reverse complement strand
AGAATGCCCCTTCCCCTCTCCCCCCCCCCCCCCCCCCCCCTTCTTTAAATTCAGGCACAGTTGTATCATTTATGGTTATTGTCATTTGGGACATTCAGTAAATGAATGGAACTCGCAGACGGATAACAAACTATTTAAAATTCGTCCAAACCTGAAAGAGATTTTACCATGTTCAGAGGTCGCCGTAAACATGAAACAGCCTTGTGCCGCTTGCACACAGGCCACTCGTTTTATACGCATTCTTATCTTTTAAAAGGTGAATACGCTCCGTGGTGCATTCCATGTCATGTTCCACTCACATTGAAACATATTCTTTTAGATTCTTGGGACTTGCACGATGTGAGACATAAACACTTTTACAGCAGACTCCATGAATACCCAGTTTAGATGCCCCACCTGACGTGATCTTTGAGTGTCTGAAAGAGATTGACATTCTTCATCTGATCTAAGATTTTACGGAAGAAAAGATTGTAACGAAGGTTCTGGTGCGTTTTTAGAAGGTGTATTTTAAAGACATGAGTGAGAGGCTTTTTTTGATGACTTGTGAGTTGATTCTGATATGGTGACAGCCCTGATATGTCCCTTTGCGGTCGGCTGGGCAACAATACCTTACCTTGCATTCGGTACATTGTGAAGCACGGGAGTGATTTGGGAACAATGGGGGAGAAATCGATCTGGATGTACTTTCCAGAACATGAATTCTGGGTATGTGCCCTTTCACTATATCTTCCAGGGGGTGATTTCGGGAGTGGAGTGATCACGGCACTTTAAATCTCTAGAACTCCCATCCATCCCTGTGGTTAAGCAAGTCAGGTGCCTCTTTTAGTGCTATGCAGTTCCTATAGAAATACTTTCAGACGCGCGCTTGTGCAGCCTCATTCTGTAGGAAGCCATAGTCGTAACCTGGCCTGTTCACGCCTTTCGCAGCTTCAGCTCCTCCACAGCAGTGCCACCCCGCCCCCCCCCCCTCCTTCCCCTCTCCTCTGCCACCCCCACTTCCCCATCCCCCACCCTCACCGACAGAAATGGCAATACAATAAGGCGGGGGAGCCATTAAGATCCAACAAAGCGAAACAAAATTTAAAATCACAGGAAACTGAGGCTGAGGTCAGAAAACTTGAAAAGACGTGTATAGTCATTCAGAGTCCACACTTTCTCTAACGCACTTCTCACTTCTCTCTCTCCCCCCCCCCCCCCCCCCCCCCCCCCCCCCCCCCCCCCCCCCCCCCCCCCCGCCTTTTGCCATCGAAGTCCCAAGTACTGCAACAGTGTTCCATAAACTTTTCCGAGCTTTTCATCAAATACTGCTTGGCGCATCACTGAACTCAATAAAAGTTGGGAAAAGGTTGGAGAAGACTTGTGTGTGAAGGGGGGGGGGGGGGGGGGGGGCAAGAGGAGCTGGGGTTGGAGGAGAAGATGTATGAGAGAAGAGGAACGGGGCCAGGGGGAGGGGGGGGGGGGTAGAGAGAGAAGGCGTGGGAGAGCGAGAGAGAGAATCAAATAAGAATACATCAAATAAACCAGGCTTGAGGGAACATTTGTTTTAAAAAGACGAGCGCGAAAAGGTTGAGAGAGAGAGAGAGAGAGAGAGAGAGAGAGAGAGAGAGAGAG
>CM031612.1:23652160-23654660 GCA_018398815.1 Conus ventricosus | reverse complement strand
CACCATGGGGGTTATGTCATGTAGATAACAAATCTACGTCACTCCAGCGGAAATCAGCTATGAGAGAGAGAGAGAGAGAGAGAGAGGAGAGAGAGAGAGAGGAGAGAGAGAGAGAGAGAGAGAGAGAGAGAATACAAGTATGAACACATTATGACAAGTGGACTGGGAAGTAGCGGGAAACGCGCGCGCGCGCAAACACACACACACACACACACACACACACACACACACACAACACACACACACACACACACACACACACACACACACACACACACACACACACACACACACACACACACACACACACACACACACACACACACAAGGCGCACTTACTGAATAGAATAAGCTCTCAAGCATGCAAAACCCATGAGTAACAAGCGCACTTCAAGAACAAAACACTTTCGTAATTGTCAGGGTTATCACATTTGGCAAGATGGGCAGTGGTGGAGGGTGGTGAGTTTATTGTGGAGTTTGCAGACATTGCCCATACGCTGGTTGAAATAATCGTGTTTTGAAGGTTAATATGCATTGGTATTTGATTAACTCAGGGATTTAGTTCTATTGGCAGGAGCCTGAATAAAATTAAACCGGATTTAAACAAGTGGTTCCTTGGAACAGGGAAATGGATTGGGGTAGGCTCCCTCAGAAAACTGATTGAGAATCTCTGCATTAATATTGAAGGGTGCTTTCCTCAACATAATGCTGTGCATTAAGATCCCTTTGTTGTATTCTGGTTTTCGACTTAAGGGGATAATTGGAATCTTTTTATAGTCTGTGTCCAGGAGACTGCTGTTTTGTTTAGGATGACTGATTTGGGTGCTCTTTTGTGAAGGGTCAGCAATGATTTCTGGGTTTTAGCGCTTGTTTAGGGTGCATGTATAGTCTATGTTTGACTGAATATGAGATTGGAAAAAAAAACCTTGCGTGAGTGAAGGTCGTGGAAGTGATTGATATTAAAGAGGTGATAGACTTTCTGTGATATTTTGTGGCACAGAGAGGTTATATGAGGGTGCCAACTAATATTGTCATCAACTGTTATTTCATAGCACCTTGTGGTATGTAACCTGTTCAACAGGTTCATCTTTAAAATGTCGTAGAGGGAATTCAATTGTGATACTTTTTTTGCCTGGTTGTGATAATCATAGAATTAATATTTTGAGGGTGAAGCGACATGTGATTGAGTTCAGTTCATTTTACGAGATCATTGGCACTTTCTTGTAAACATTTTTTTTTTGCAAGAGTGGTAACATCAGAATGATTTGTGTTCTTGTTGTATTATCCGCAAAGACGTTCAAGTAATTAATTCACATAAATATCTTGGAATGATATTTTCAACAAAATTAACTTTCCGTTAGGCATGGGAAGAATCTGAAATTCTGAAATCCCTGAGAAAACTGAACTGTACAGACTGTGGTATATTTTGGAAAATGTTTGATACACAGATAAAACCTCTTCTTACATATGCAGCTGAAATGTGGGGCTTACATGAAAATTCGCCGATGGAAAAAGTACATACGTATGCTATGAAGCGTTTCCTTCAAGTACCTATTCATTCATCCAACACCGTTTTACATGGAGAGATGAGCAGACATCCTTTGTATATAAGTACATTTGTGAAATGTATTAAGTATTGGTTGAAGATCTTGAAGCTATCCCAGTCCCGTTTTAGCAGGCAGGCCTATGATATGATGCTTTTAGAAATGGAAAAAGGTAAAGAAAACTGGCCACTTGTTTACTGTTTATTGTTTACTGTTCCTGCCTTATTTCATTTTCAATTTCGTTTCGATTAAATCGAGGTTATTTGTATTTGTTTCTGGCCGTCTTTGTTTTTGTCTTTTGATCTCCCTTGCATCCTTGGGTGGATCCTCAAGCATAGGCTCAAAGATTGTCCCCTACATTTTATACTATGTGCATAATGTCTTTAGTTTTTCAGCAACTTCTTTCCTCCCCACACTTTCGTTTGGTTTCATTTACTATAACCTTCACTGGCTGCTTTGGGGTGCTATTGGATTCTTTTTTGCACCTTTGGTGGTGAGAACACCACAGTATTATGGAATGTGGTGTGTCTCTATTTGACGCCGGGAGGGCAGACAGCCAGCCGTCTTTCCCTGATGAGTTCCGATCCAGCGGGCAAAAGACATCGGAGCAGGCAATACAAATATATCTGCTTTCAAAAGGATTGCAATGGTTCCCCTATGCGGCTAGTGAAGAGTTTTAATATCTGTAATATATTTTCTTAATTTCATGTTTCCAGTTTCTCCACCTCCCCAAGTCCAAATTTTGCTAAGTCTACTATGAAGACATTTGAGATATGAGCCTGCGCTTGTTTTTTCCTCACTATTAGATTATTCGTCTGACTTTATTCAAGTTTAAAAGGCTGTGCCAGTCTTGAGTAAAAGTTACTCTGTGTTAGGTTTTCTTATGGGAGCAAAAGTTGCCCCACTTGTTTACTGTTTTGGGGCTCATAAAGTAAAGAAAGTCCTTTCAGAACAGG
>CM031612.1:23642160-23647160 GCA_018398815.1 Conus ventricosus | reverse complement strand
AGGGGGGGGGGGGGGGGGGACGTAGCACAGCAACAAGAAAAAGGGTAACTTTTTTATGCATAACTGCCATAGTACTGTCTTTATGCAGAAGAGAGAAAGAGACAGTATGGCAGAGACAGACAGACAGACAGACAGACAGACAGACATACAGACAGATAGAACCAGACAGGCAGATAGAGACAGGGAGACAGAGACAGATACAGACAGAAAGAGAGAGATACAGACAGACAGACTGACTGACTGACGGACAGACTGACAGAAAGATGGACCAACGGATAGGCTAACAGACAGATGGACTGACAGAGAGAGGAGAGAGAGAGAGGAGAGAGAGAGAGGAGAGAGAGAGAGAGAGAGAGAGAGAGAGAGAGAGAGAGAGAGAGAGAGAGACAGACAGACAGACAGACAGGCAGACAGACAGACAGGCAGGCAGACAGACAGACTAGCAGACAGACAGAGACAGGCAGAGAGATAGACAGACAGACAGACAGACAGACAGACTGACAAATAGACAGACAGACAGACAGATAAACAGACAGACAGACGGACACACACACACACACACACACACACACACACACACACACACACACACACCACGCACGCACGCACGCACGCACGCACGCACGCACGCACGCACGCACGCACGCACGCACACACAAATACGGCAAGAAACAGACTGACTGACTGACTGACTGACTGACCTAGTGGGTGGGTGGATGACTGAGTAGGTGAGTGAGCGAGTGAGCGAGTGAGTGAGTGAGTGACTGACTGAGTGACTGAATGAGTGAGTGAGTGAGTAAAAGAGAGACGAACACAGAACTACAGACACAGACAGACAGACAGACAGAGCGACATAGAAATAAATACACAGACTGGCGAAAAAGGAGAGAACTCGTCTGGTCGCCATTCCCAACAGAAATCAACATCTAAAGCAAGCAGTAGAGATTTATTGACAGAATTCGTCTGACCACTCAATTGAATGGCGACTGACCGAGTCATTGCGGTCCTCCCCAAAGCGTAACGCCGCATTTGTCACGTGGGCTTGTTCAGTATTCCGCGTATATCTTATTTGGGGGAAAAAAACTCCTCGCGTCCGGGAAATGGAGAAACAGTCTAATCTTGTTGTTATGATAAAGTTAAAATATGAAATGGATTTCTCGATGGAAACAAACGCATTCAAGCCAAATTGAACAATGATGATACAAAAAATGTTAGGATCGCGCGCGCGCGCGCGAGCGCGCACATGTATGTGTGTGTGTGTGTGTGTGTGTGTGTGTGTGTGTGTGTGTGTGTGTGTGTGTGAGTGTGTGTGTGTGTGTGTGTGTGTGTGTGTGTGTGTGTGTGTGTGTGTGTGTGTGTGTGTGCACGCGCGCGCGCGCGTGCGTGTGTGTTGATTTCCCTCCAACCTCCAACCCCCAACCTATCCCCTCCCCTGAGGGTGAAGGAAATGAAAAATGACAACAGATGGCGGTCGATGCCGACTCTGAGAAAGAAGTAATTCGTTCATCTAGATTCATAAACACAGCAGACTACTAGGCTGACGTCTGGATTGACGCTTATTTATTTATGTCCTTATCTGTCACACAGAGAGAGAGAGAGAGAGAGAGAGAGAGAGAGAGAGAGAGAGAGAGAGAGAGAGAGAGAGAGAGAGAGAGAGAGAGAGAGAGAGAGAGAGAGAGAGAGAGAGATACACAGAGAGAGAGAGAGAGAGAGAGAGAGAGAGAGAGAGAGAGTGAGACAGAAGACAGAGACAGACAAACAGACAGACTGGCAGACAGAGAGAGAGACAGGGACACAGAGACATAAAGACAGAAAGAGATAGAGACAGACAACAGACAGACAGACAAACAGACTGGCAGACAAATAGAGAGACAGAGACAGAGACATCTAGACAGAGAGAGACAGAGAGAGAGAGAGAGAGAGAGAGACAGAGAGAGAGAGAGAGACAGACAGACAGACAGGTAGACAGACAGACGATAGACAGGCAGACAGATAAAGAGATTGAGATACAGAGCGCACGCGCGCTTGTGTGTGTGTGTGTGTGTGTGTGTGTGTGTGTGTGTGTGTGTGTGTGTGTGTGTGTGTGTGTGTGTGTGTGTGCGTGCGCGCGTGCATTTGGGGTACATGCCAGGGAGCTGGTTCATTTTTGTACAGCACACACGTGCTGTTTTGCCAGGCTATTAACTTGGTCATGTTGCGATAGATTTGGATCTAGCTTGTAATCTGTGTTCAGGTACATCAAAGAAGAAGAAGAAGAAGAAGAAGGCAAGAACAAGAAGAAAATGATGATGATCATCAAAATCATGATGATCTTGATGATGACCATGATAATAATGATGGTGATCAACAACAACGACAACAACAAACAGACAACGATGATTAAAAAAACTTATATCACGCTCAACATTCCCCGATCAGCCGATTTACAGATCCGGCATTCCGACTTCTCGTCACGTGAAATTGCTTTTAAACCAACTTGGAGTGGATCAATTTGCGAAATGAAACTACAGCATGCACGGTACGCCGGGCCACAGAGTACGTTTACCATCCAAATCTTGTAAACGAAGCTGACATTCAAACGATTCCCCGTCAGAAGATATGTGGAATTTTTTTTTAATGTTGAACGTCTTCTACCCACTAGAGTCGCAAAGTTTTGTGTGTGTGTGTTTTTTTTTAATTCTGTAGTACAAAGCAGCATCCTGTACACATAGCTCTTACCAGGCACTTGAACGTCATCCAACAAAATCCGCGGCAGATTTGCAGGATGCCCTTTTTCGGGTAGGTTAATGACGTCCTGACAGTGAAAGCTTCCTGTGGACGATTGCAGTTTAAGGGGAGGGGGGGGGGGGGGGGGGGCTGGGGGCGGGAGGGGGTTGTCTGGAGCTGTATTTAAGAGGGAGGGGTGGGGATGTGGTCAGAAACCCTGAATGAGCCACGTGTGAATGATTCTACTGGAAGGACAAAGAAGATGGAGCTGCAAGAACAAAGACTAACGAAAGAATGAAAGTTGCAGAGCGACTGCAGGCGGAAATCTAAACAAATTTGAAATGTAATTAACAGCGAACTGCCAAGAAAACGTAGACAAACGAATCATAAGACAAAGCACGACGCGTTTCGACCTCTTAGGTCTTCTTCAGGCAAGATTCAAAACACTCAGGGCAACGAACAAGAACGAACAATCACTGATCTTCACTCACTTCAGCGCAAGATGGGCGTTGTCCTGAGTGGTTTGTGTCTTGCCTGAAGAAGACCTAAGAGGTCGAAAGGCGTCGTGTTTTGTCTTGTGATTCGTTCGTCTACGGTTTTTGTGTTGTGTGTGTGTGTGTGTGTGTGTGTGTGTGTGTGTGTGTGTGTGTGTGTGTGTGTGTGTGTGTGTGGTGTGTGTGTTTTGCGGTTCGCTATTAATTATATTAAAATTTGAAAGAATGAAAGAAAGAAAAAAAAAGAATGAGAGTGCAGAAGAAGAAGAAGAAGAAGAAGAAGAGAAGAAGAAGAAAGAAGAAGCCAACAAAAAAGGGGAAAAATGGAAAGAAAGAGAGAAAGAAAGACGAGAAGGCAGAAAGACAAAAAGAGAAAGAAAAGAAAATACGGACAAAGAAAGAAGGGTGAAAAGAGAGAAAGAGAAACAGAAGCTCGTTCTTATAGATTATCCTAACCCTGAGAAAAAGGAGACTGAAGGCAGATAGGGTGGGGTAGTGATGCTGAGAGGGGGGGGGGGGGGACAGGAAAGGAGGGGAGGGGAGGGGGGGGGGGGGGGGGGGGGCAGGAGAGATTCATTGAGCAAAATCTGAGCAAGAAGACCCAGGTGTGAAATTCATTTCAAACAGCTAGCAACGGCTGCAGGTGTTCGTGCCGGTGTACAAGCTTAGGTACACACAGGCACTCAAGAGACTCTAAACCCCTGGGGGGTAAGTTCCAACTAGGGGGGGGGGGGGGGTGAAGTTCTAGCTAGTCCTAGAATGACCACCGGGGGTAAAAGCAGGCTATCCCAGACTTACCCCGGGGTAAGTTCCAGAGGGGGCTGTTACACCGGATTTAATTATTGATCGAATGACATTTGGTTTTGATCTCTATCTCCCACCTCACTGTGCAAGATATGAGAGAGAACCATAGCCGGTGTTGAATCCTCTTGATGTAAACAGTCTCTGGAGATACCTAAATGTGTGTGCGTGTGCGTGTGCGTTGTGTGTGTGTGTGTGTGTGTGTGTGTGTGTGTGTGCTCACGTGTGCGTACTTCGTGCGTGTGTGTGTGTGTGTGTGTGTGTGTGTGTGTGTGTGTGTGTGTGTGTGTGTGTGTGTGTGTGTGTGTGTGTGTGTGCTCGCCCGTGCGTGATTCGTGCGTGCGTGCGTCTGTGTGTGTATGTCTGTCCATCTGTTTGTTTGTCTGTCTGTCTGTGTATATGCGTGTGTTTGTGCGTACGTGCATGTGTATGTGTGTGTGTGTGTGTGTGTGTGTGTGTGTGTGTGTGTGTGTGTGTGTGTGTTGTGTGTGTGTGTGTTTGTGTGTGTGTGTGTGTGTTGCATTATAATGTAAACTTCATCATCACAACTGATTTTTCAGGTCAAACTAAGGCTATCTCTCTAGACAAAGCGCCCCCTCTCTCCTCTTTCTCTTCGTGTTCTTTTTCATTGCAGTATTCTCGTTCTCATTCTCATTCTCATTCTCATCATCATCATCATCATCATCATCATCATCATCATCATCATCATCATCATCATCAGCATCAACAACAACAACAACAACAACAGCAACAACAACAACAACACCACCATTTGTTGCCGAATACGTGCGATTATCATAATCATCATGATCATCAATATCATTTGCTTGTTCTTGTTCTTGTTTTTCTGGTCGTTGTTATTATTGTTGTTGAAGTTGTTGTTGTTGTTGTTGTTGTTGTTGTTGTTCTTCTTCTTCTTCTTCTTCTTCTTCTTCTTCTTCTTCTTCTTTCTTCTTCTTCTTCTTCTTCTTCTTCTTCTTCTTCTTCTTCTCTTCCTCC
>CM031612.1:23626753-23632060 GCA_018398815.1 Conus ventricosus | reverse complement strand
GGTTTTATGCAAATTTGCTATTGAAGTGACTAATGTTACAAGCATAAACTACTTGATGTGATGTATTACATATCTATTCTTTGCTTATTCTTCGTAAACAATGAAAAATCATCAAGTACTATTTATGTCTAATTTGCTTGTGAAGATGAATATATAAAATATGTGTGATGAGCAAATAACTCTTTAGAAATGTATATACACATGTTTTGATTGTACAATGAGACAAACCAATTGTTTTCATTTGTCATTGTCAACAATGGGAAGCATGTGACTTTTTCAATGGACTATAACATTACATGTGGGGAAAAAGAAATCATGTTTAAACTATGTTTATTTTGTTTACATGTTTATTGAGAAACATTTACACTTGGAAATATTCTCATTTTCATGAGGGTTTCGAAACATATGATGTGAGACAAAGATCAAGGGGAATATGTGCTTCACATCTTAATGTATGAACACAATTGGTACTTTGAATTGGTATTATCCCTAATTGTTTTATCCATGTAATTTGTGAATTGTATTTTGTGAGATGTGGTGATCAATTATGAATGTTTTTTTTTAGAAAGACTGAAAGTTTGAGATATGCTATTTATGGGGGATCATGATGATTGAGTCTATACGTTGATTATTAATTTGGTGAATCATTTTGTGATGGTTACACATTTTGAGATTCATGGCTGAAGATGTGTTTAAGTGAAGTTGTATATACTTTAAAAAATTTTTCTGGAGAAAATTTTTTCATCCCAGGATGGGGGTGTCATGTGACGTAGCCTCACATCAAGGCATGTGACGCTCCATCACATGTAGTTAGTGATATGAATCATTCCCCGTGCCACAACTAAAGGAAGAATATTCATGTGGCTTGACTAGTGTAGCGGGCGTCCCCAAAATAATTGTGAGTATGACTCATTCAAGAAACGAATGTGGTCATTGGGTGAAAGTGACCACTGAGTGATAGTTTAAAAAGGGGCTGGTAAGGTAAGGTGCTGGTCATGTGTTTTGAACACTGAGTATGCACTCACTAGGAGAAGGGAGGAAAGAGTCAGTTTTAACCCGGCAGATGGCCTAGAGACTCGAACCTGTCAGGACGGTGGTCCTTTTTGCTGACCAGTCATTACCAGGTGAGCGATAGATAATGGGGGAAAGCTACAGGGGGAAAACTTAAAGAAAAAGAAAGAAAGAATTCATATGTTGAATTAAGAAGGTTACTTACACGAACCTTATTCGTGTTTCAGCCCTTCACCCTTTACCCTTCGCCCTTCACCCTTCATCTTTCACCCCGTGAGGTGGTTGAAGATGGCCATGGTGTGGGGAACACACGGGTAGTTCAAGCCCCAGCAGGTACCAACTCCAGGGAGAGGAGTTTGAAGCTCGTCGTTCGCAAGAGACAGAAGAAGTCGCGGAAGAGAAGTCGAGACTCGTATCTCCAGGGCAGGAGAATTCGAGGGGGCAGTATATTGTCTCAGATAGACAGGGAATTGAGAAAGCGGAGAAGCTTTTACTTTAGGCCGGCAGGTCCTCAGTGATTACGGGAGTTATGTATTCCCTGGTCCGGGTTTTTTGGATAACGGAATGTGAAGGCCACGGCTTTAAAAGAAGCGGAACTAGGTTATTTTATCTCTCAGTGTGAGGAGAGATACATGTGTGAAGACTGGTTTTTTCTCTCAGTGTAAAGAGAGATACATGTGGGAAGATTGATTTGTCTCCCGACGTGAGGAGAGATACATGTGTGCAGATTTATTTGTCTCTCAGTGTGGAGAGAGATACAGAGGTGAAATCTGTTTACAAGTGGATGATGTGATTTAGTAAATTGTTTTCCCTGAAGGAGAGGGGGAGAAGAAAAACATTCGGTAGTGCGCCTTTTGGTTGTTTGGAAAGATTGCGTGTGCGTATGGAGTAAATGCTGTCATGAATGCGGGTATGCAAAGTGACAGTGTGACATTCTTCTTCTTCTTCTTCTTCTTCTTTCCTCTTCTTCTTCTTCTCCTTGTTGTTGTTGTTGTTGTTGTTGTTGTTGTTGTTGCTGTTCTTCTTCTTCTTCGTCTTTGTCTTCGTCTTCTCTTCTTCTTCTTCTTCTTCTTCTTCTCTCTTCTCTCTCTCTCTCATCTCTCTCTCTCTCTCTCCTCTCTCTCTCTCTCTCTCTCTCTCTCTCTCTCAACTCGATTACTCAAAATAGAGGGGGGGAGTGGGGGGGGGGGAGGTGAAAGGTTGAGCCCATTTTGACCAAAGCTTGTATAAAGATGGATGGGTGTGGCATGAAGACAAACCAGTTACATTTGACGTAGATCCATGCACAGATCCGGACCAGTCCGGAGATCCAGCATCCATTCAACAAGATTGCGCAACAACAAAAAAGTGTCCACTGCGAAGTAACTGTTCCAAATTGTTAGCAAACAACGAAGTAGTATGTCTTTGTGGGATATTGATATTTTTCTAGAGATGTGAATGTTAGCATCTAACATTCTCCACGTCCTACTAAAGTAAATGTCATTTCAAAAGGAGCATATGGGAAGTAACTCCCTTCAGTGTGTGTAGCAACTATTATTTCCCCTGGCGGCCATGATACCAACGTTTTCCGCTCATGCAGTTACAGGCTCTTAGAGCGGATTAAGAATTCATTGGACTTTGGAACCTCACTGAATGCCCTGCCAGCTCTGGGTTTGTTTGGGTTTTTTTTGAGGGGGGAGGGGGGGTCTTTTATTTTCTTTTTCTTTTTCTCCTTAATGACAGGAGCATCTTTGTACGTGGTGACAGTCCTACCAGGGCCCTGTTGCGGTCTTCCAGGTGATGACAAATCTGAAAGTGACACCGCCACACCCTAACCTGAACCTCTAAGGACTATGACTGTCTAGACAGTCAATCAAGGTCTACAGAAACTGACTTTGACTGCTCCCTGTGGACCGCCCGCCCGGTGCCACGGCTGCGGCCGGACGACCCTGGTGTGGCTGTGAACGAGGGTCCGGAATGAGCGGCGTGGGAGATGATGCCACCGAAGTGGAACGGAAGACGGGACAGGGAAAAGAAAGAAGAATAAAAAAAAAATAATAAAAATTCTGTCAAGTCTCTGGCAGAACGAACGCATCTCAGGCATCTTTTTTCACCTCCGCACCAGTCGACCACCTTCCTCTGCCACTTCAGGTTCTCTCTCATTCATTGAAGACAGAGCTTTAACGAAGTTTCTGTTTTCAGTTCAGGGTGAGGACCAGACATAAACTATGGAGCTGTTTGGGGCGGGGCTGGTCTGGGGGTTAAGCTGCACGGCAGTGGGGGTGGGGGGGGGGGGGACGCTGCAACTGCCAGACTGGCTTAGCTTGGTTACCATGAAAATAAAAGCAGTTTGACGTGTTTAGGAGCGTTTAGCAGCGGGCGGACGGCCCTGAAAATTAGTGCCTATGGCGGGGATGCTGTACTGGTTTGGGTGAATGGCGCAACCCTGTGCTATCCGTGTGTGAACATAGTTTTTACATACACTGGAACAGAAGAAACCAGAGGTGGAAAGAGAAGGCGAAGGCTTTAACCTGCTTGCTCACTGACTATGCCTCTTTCCGTTTATAGTGCACTTGCTGTTTCTGACTTAACCAAGAAAAATGTTGTTTTCAAGAGCCAGGAGTTGGAAAGGCCACCTGTTTTTTTTTGTTTTTTGTTGTTGTTGTTGTTGTTGTTGTTTAATCCTATACCGCCGTTATTTTCTCAAAATTAAACATTAAACACACACACCACACACACACACACACACACACACACACACACACACACACACACATAAACACACACACACACACACACACGCACGCACACACACACACACACACACACACACACACACACACACACACACACACACACACACACACACACACACACACACACACACTCTCACTCTCTCTCTCACACACACACACACACACACACACACACCACACACACACACACACACACACAAAACGAAGAGAGAGCGAGAGAGAGAGAGAGAGAGAGAAGAGAGAGAGAGAGAGAGAGAGAGAGAGAGAGAGAGAGAGAGAGAGTAACATCAGACTGGAATTATACGTGTGCACAGCTCACACTCTCTAGCACTTGCGGGTATTTCTTATTTACAGACAGCAGCATGCAGTTTCTGAATGTATGGTCGCTCTTTGCAGGCTTGACCACGATCAACATACAGGCGCTGACAGTTCGTTGCCAATTTATTCAATGGTGATTTTGCTCCCTGACCGGACGCCGGCCACACCTGTCAGTCCATGAGAACTGGGGGGGGGGGGGGGGGGGGGGGGGGGGGGGGGGGGGCGGGGAGCTTGGAGGCAGTTAAAGAGGTTGTATGTATTCTTCGTCTTGAAACGATGTAGCGACGGAAACGAACCATAAGCGACCCCAAAGGAACAAACGACGACAGTAAGACAGACAGACAGACAGACCAGTCTTTTACGTTGTGATCAACGTCGCGTTCTGATTGTGAAAAGAGGGGTGGAGTACAATCATAAATACTAAGCCAAAGAGAGCTTTGCTTTAAGAAATTTAGCTCCGGGAAGGCTGAAGCGGCGAAAGTGGGGGATAGGCTCCGGCTTCCATAATACCGTGCCCCTGATACCGTTAACTTCTACCGGTTCGCTGTCGCAAACGGTGTCAGGCTCTAAGACGTCAGCTTTTAACGTTGAATGAAATGCTGGATTAAAGCATAATGATCATGAAATTGACATCGGGTCTATTTTTACACGAAGAGGTGTTGTCAATTACGACTTACAGTTGTATGTTAACACTCACAGGAGGAGTGCAGCTAGTGTTACAGGCACAACACTTGTCATCGGTTTTCGCTTCTCGATCTGTGTATCTCCCTTCCCTTCTCTCTCCTTTTCCTTCTTCTTCAACAGTTCTGTCTCTCGCTCTTTTTCAATCTGCCTTCTGTCTCTTTTATTCTTTCTCCTTTCATAAATGTTCATTCATTCATTCATTCATTCATTCATTCATTCATTCATTCATTCATTTCTTTCTTTCTTTTTTTTCATTTTTGCTTTCTCTGTTTCCTACTTTCGATTGTTTATCCACCCTTCTTCCCCTTTCTTACTTTCTTTCTTTTTTCTTTCTTTTTTTTCTCTTTTGGTTTGCTGATACATTTCAACCGTGGATGACATTTCCGTTGTACACAGAATTTCTACAATGATAACATTCTACCACTGTCGCCCATTCCCACGTTTTATGCCCCACACCCCCAAACCCTCTCCCTCCACCCCCCACCCATCCTTGCTCCCTCCTCCTGCCCTTATCCATCCTCCCACCCCACCCCCTCCCCCCACATCTACTCCATCCCAA
>CM031612.1:23599253-23606753 GCA_018398815.1 Conus ventricosus | reverse complement strand
AAAAGGGGAAACAAGCTCTCGGGCACAAATGCACGGGCATATGGAAGCTTTCTTGAACAAAGAAATGCATGGGCGTATGAAAGCTCTCAGGAACAAACGCATGGGCATATGAACGCTTTCGGGAACAAATGCATGGGCATATTAAGGCTTTCAGGAACAAATGCATGGGCATATGAAGGCTTTCGGGAACAAATGCATGCGCATATGAAGGCTTTCAGGAACAAATGCATGGGCATATGAAAGATCTAAAGAACAAATGCCTGGGCGTATGAAAGCTCTCATTCTGACAGAATCTGTTAGTTTAATCTGACTTGTCCACGTGCTTCGGATAGACGCCTCTTCAATAGGCACAACAAGCATGTCTTAGGACTACATCATCATCATCATCATCATTCTCTTGCCCATGATGGGCGTAGAGGAGAGATGGGAGACACTCTCGAAGCCAGGCACCGCCATCCGGCCCTGTCCTCTGCCTGTCGCATCAGCGTAGGGCCATCCATCCTGGTCCATTCTTTGATGTTGTCCATCCAGCATTTGGCTTGTCGTCCCCTTCGTCTGCCGCCTTCCAGCGTGCCCTGGATGACTGTTTTGGGCAGTGAATTGTGGCGTATGACATGCCCGAACCACGACAGCTTCCTCTTCTTGACTGTTGCCAAGAGGGGTTCTTGGGGGCCTGCAAGTGATGTTATTTGGCTCCTCACAAGGTCGTTTGTCTTCCGGTCTTGCCAAGAGATCCCGAGCAAGCGCCTGAAGCATTTAGTTTCAAACGTCTGGATTCTCTTGGTGGTCTCTGCTGTCATGGTCCAGCTTTCGCAGCCATACAGCAGGATGGACAGCACCAGGGACTTGTACAGCTTCATCTTTGTAGGAAAGCTGATCTCCCTGCTCTTCCAGATCTTGTTTAGCTTTGCCATTGCTGCTGTTGCGATCGCTAGTCTGGTCTTGATTTCTGTTGTAGAGCGACCGTCTTTGGTGAGAGTGGCGCCAAGGTATTTGAAAGCGCCCACTTCTTCAAGCTGTTGTCCGTTCATGTAGATTTCAGCATGGGAGTTGGTTGTGCTGTTGACCAGGACTTTGCTTTTTTCTGTGCTCACTTCCATTCCATATGCACCTGCCCTTTCTTCTTAGGACTACAGATACTCACCAAATACAGTCATCTAGTAAAACAAATGGTTTGACCTGTTTGACCTGTTAGTCTTCAAAATATTGTTGTGTTATGTTCCCTTCAGGTCGTCCATCATGAGTCAAATGTAACAAAATGAGGGAAACATTACATCTGAAATCGGTCTATACTTTCGAAATGATAAAGAAAAGAATTCAACACATTGTGCCTAGCTACAGATTCAAACAATACATACAGAAAGGGAGATCACTGTTAAAATGTAATTCGCCTCAACGAACTGGTCAGATTCACTGAGTTTCCAACACAAGTGTGTCAAGGCGAAGAATCGATTCTATATCCCACACTTGGATTCCAAGAGGAAATCTAATGTCCCACACATCTGACCAATTCATAAACTAAACAACTTAACAATAGAGGAAAACAAATATAGGTATATATTTTGAAAGGGTAAGGCACGCATCTGTGGCCATCCGAGTGATAGCATATCGGTTTAACATGGAGACATGCGTCTGAATGGAAGGGGGTGCGTAAATGAAATCTTCTCCACTGAGTGCTCTGCAAGGTTTAAAGTTCCTCAGAAGGGGAGATCAGCAGGAGCTACAGACAGCTGTTTCGCCCTATGAAGAGCTCGTCAGGCGTGTTACCGACACCCGCTTACCTGCTGATAAGAAGCACTTCCTTACCAGCAGAAAGGAAACTACCTGACATCGGGAGATACACCTGCTCCTTTTCCTAGCCCCTCTCTCTCTCTCTCTCTCTCTCTCTCTCTCTCTCTCTCTCTCTCTCTCTCTCTCTCTCTCTCTCTCTCTCTCTCTCTCTCTCTCTCTTCAATCTCTCTCTCTGTCTCTCTCTCTCTGTCTCTGTCTCTCTCTGTCTCTCTGTCTCGGTCTTCCTCTTTCTCTCTTGGTAGACAGATAAATAGAAAATAGACAGACAGACAGATACATAGATAGATAGGTGGATAGATTGATACATGGCTAGACAGACAGTTAAAGAGACAGACAGGTAGACAAACAGACAGACAAATAGACAGAGAGAGAGAGAGAGAGAGAGAGAGAGAGAGAGAGAGAGAGAGAGAGAGAGAGAGAGAGATCAGATCGTGCGTGCGTGCGTGCGTGCGTGCGTGCGTGCGTGTATGTGTGTGTGTGTCTGTACGTGTGTGTCTGCGCGCGCGCGCACCTGCCCAAGCGCGTGAGAGACAGTAATAGAGAAGGAAGGTAGGCGTCAGACAGACAGAGAGAGAGGGGGAGAGACAGCGCGCGCGTGCGCGCGCGCGCGCACACACACACACACACACACACACACACACACACACACACACACACACACACACACACACACACACACACACACACACAGGAGGGAGAGAGAGAGAGAGAGAGAGAGAGAGAGAGAGAGAGAGAGAGAGAGAGAGAGAGAGTGAGAGAGAGAGAGAGAGAGAAACAGACAGACAGATAAACAGAGACAGAGAGAGGAGGGAAAGGAGGAGGAGCTGGATAATTATGTGGATGAGGTTTGAGAAATGCTATTCGTTTTCTTTCTTTTAATAAAGAAACAATAAAACATGTATAGCAGGAAAACAATAGAGCCCATATTTCACATATCCTCTGATAGTAAACGCTTGGTAGCGGCGTTATTAAATACGGGGGGAAAATGAAAACAAACACAGACAGACTGGAAAACATCAGAGAGAAAAGAGGAGAGAAGAAAGAGAAGACGAAATACAGACTACAGTTACAGCAGAAACGGTATACTTCCAATGTGACTAACAATTCTTAATTCAGAAATAGATACATCGGCGACAACATAAGACTGATATTTGACACTATATCCTATTTAGATGAAAATGATCTGCCTGGTTTGTTGTTAAACATAGACTTTGAAAAAGCCTTTGATTCGGTTAATTGGGAATTTATGTCTAAAGTCCTAAAGGCATTTGGTTTCCAAAAAGATATTTGTAGATGGATAAGCACATTCTACAAAAATATTAAGTCTTGTGTAATTGTGAACGGACAGGTTTCACATTGGTTCGATATTAAAAAAGGATGTCGACAAGGAGACCCAATTTCACCATATCTGTTCATAATTTGTGTCGAAATATTAGCCATTATGGTAAGGGAAAATCAAGATATTCAGGGAATCAGAATGAATGAAACAGAATTTAAGATATCTCAATATGCTGATGACACCGAGTTTTTACTAGCGGGGGATAAGAAATCCTTTGAAACTTGTATTGAAGTTCTTTTAAGATTTGACTGTGTCTCAGGTCTTCATATGAATTTAAGTAAAACGAGCGCAGTTTGGCTTGGAAGTGTAAAAAATAGTCAAAACCACTACATGGACCACTTAGAAATTGTATGGAATCCACAAAAATTTAGAATACTTGGTATATGGTTCACAAATGACTTGAAAGATTGTATAGAAATAAACTACGCAGAAAGACTAGCAGATGTAAATAATTTGTTCAAAATATGGGTAAAACGCCAGATTACGCCCCTAGGTAGAGTAGCAATTCTGAAATCCATCATCCTTTCAAAGTTGACTCATCTTTGGCTGTTTCTACCTAACCCACCAGATGTTTTCTTTCAAACATGTCAGAAAATATGCTACAAGTTTGTGTGGAATAAAAAACCAGAAAAGATCAGTCGAAAAACAGTGCATAAAAGCATACGGAATGGAGGTATTGGCCTTCCTGATGTAAAAACCTACGTCACATCTTTAAAACTATCCTGGATCCGTAGGACTGAGAGATCAAACCACAAATGGAAACAAATTCTTCTCAGTAATTTTCCTCATTGGCATCATATGAGTAAACATGGTCCAGAGATTATCTCAAAATTTACAAAATATAATCCGTTCTGGGCAGATGTCCTTGAAGCTTACAAACTTTTTTATTACAAGTGTCTGCCAAAAAAATCCGCTGAACTACTTGCTGAACCAGTTTGCTTCAACAAACGTATTCAAGTTGGGAAAAGACACATTGTCTCTAAATTGCTTCAAAACAAAAGTGTCTATTATCTCGCACATTTTTTTGATGATAATGGTCAGTTTCTTTCCCACGGACAATTTAAGGAAAAATATGATGTCAACATTGATTTTCTAACTTATACAGGGTATAAGTTGGCAATAATTGAATTTATAAAAAGATTCGACATTACCATCGAAAACAACAAATGTATTACTTCTCCATTCTGTTATAAGATATTGTTTGCCACTTATAAAGGTTCAAAGACTTATTACGATATACTGATTGATAATCAGTTGAGAGCTCCGTGTTGTGACAAATGGGACATCAAACTTTCACAAGCTCATGACTGGAATTCATGCTTTTTTTATGCACATAAGATTACAGATGTAAAACTTAAGTGGTTTCAGCTAAGAATAATTCACAGGTGTTTAGGAACAAATGTTATTTTGAAAGAAATCGGTGTTACTGATAATGATAAATGCAGTTTTTGCGGATTATTTAAAGATTCTATTGACCATATGTTTTGGAAATGTACTCATGTCAAATGTTTTTGGAGTAGGTTAATTGATTTGGTAAAAGAGAAATGCACTCATGCACAAAATATACGCCTAACAGAGTCTCTCATACTTTTAGGTTTCGACAGAACAATCGCAATTGATTACATTTTTACTTCATTATTCTTCTAGCAAAATATTACCTATATAAGTGTAAGTTAGAAGGCAGTCTTCCACATGTAGCAGTTTTCTTGAAAATGTTGACCTATAGATATAAAATTGAAAAATATAACTCATACCTAACCATGAACCACGTGGATTTTCATACCAGATGGCTTGCTTATGAAGCTTTGGTTTCTAATACCTAGCTGCTTTAGCTACTGTCTCAGGAACATATCTTTTCTGTATTAATATATGGATGCGTATGATGTATAATATAACAACAATTACTAGGCTAATCATGTCATCTTTTTCCTTCTTTTTTGTTTTTGTTTTGTTTTGATCCTTTGCTGAGGATATCCTGTGTGGCCCTTGTCTGCTGCTGAAATATTTATGTTATTGGCACTCAAGAAATAATGTACCTTATGATAATAACATGTATTATCTTCACTTGCCTTGACCCAACCCATTCTGTTACCTTGTGTATCTGTCTGTCTGTCCGTCTGGTTTTTTTTTGGTTTTTTTTCCCCATATATTATTTGTATGTACATGCTGATTTATCTTGCAATATATATGTGTATGTATGTTTATGTATATATATATATATTTTTTTTTTGTCAAACGCATGTATACATCTGTTTTGGGTAGTAGTATTAGAATAATATGATGCATACAAGTTTATGTATATTTCTTATAGCATTGTCAATAAGTAACCATGTTTTTTTTTAAAAATTTTATACATAGACAATGTTATGCTGAAATTCTCTCTCTCTCTCTCTCTCTCTCTCTCTCTCTCTCTCTCTCTCTCTCTCTCTCTCTCTCTCTCTCTCCTCTCTCTCTCTCTCTTTTCTTTTTTCATGTGTGTGTGTGTTTTTTTTTTCTGTTTGTTTCTTGCTTTATACCTGATTTCTAGTTATGAGTGTCTGTCTTCTTTATATGTGTATGGGTGTGAGTCTGTCTTTTTTTTCCTTTCCTCTTTGTATGAGGAATAACAATAAAAACAAATAAAAATGTTAAAAAAAAAAAAAATTCTTAATTCAAAAATAAACCCCAGACTGGAAATATTTTGTTTCTTTGTCAATCTAATGGAAATAAACTCAGAACAAAATTAGCTCCAGAATGTATAAACAATGACGTGTCAGCAGAAGTCTTTCCCTGTTTTTGACACGCTGTTCTTCATCCCTCCTCGCTCCATCCCTCACCTGCACCTCCCCCCCCCAACCCACCCACCCCTTCCTAATCCACATGTTCCCTCATCCTCTATTCTGACCACAAGATCTGCACCCCTACCTCATTTCAATTTTTCTTCTTCTTCTTCTTTTTTTTTTGAAAATCCCTTTTACTTCTTTTTTTCTCGATCTAATTCCAATTACATTGGTTTGATTGGTTGATTGCTTTCGGTGGAAATGGAATTCACTTTTTCTTCTTTTTCTTGTTTTAATTTCAACCATATTTGTTTTGATTGGTTGGTTATTTTCGGTGGAGGTGGTAGTGGCTGTTGTGGCGGTAGTGGTGTGGTGGTGGTAGAGTTGGTGGTGGAGGTGGTGGTGGTGTAATTAACCTGCTGAGGGGTGAGAGACGGACAATGAATGGGGTCGTGGCGGCAGAGGTGTAAGAGTGGAGGGTGGGGGTAGAGGTGATGGTGGTGTGGGAAGAGAGAGAGAGAGAGAGAGAGAGAGAGAGAGAGAGAGAGAGAGAGAGAGAGAGAGAGAGAGAGAGAGACAGACAGACAGACAGACAGACAGACAGACAGACAGACAGACAAAGGGGAGGGAGGGGTGTCCTTGAAGAGTTAGCTGACCCAGCGCTCTGTTTGGGTCATTAAAGAACGACCTCCTATTATATGCGTCTGCACTGGTTGTTACTGTTGTCGTTGTAGTTGTAGTTAAAGACGTGATGTCGTGCGTTTGCTATTGCTGTCGTTCCTGTTATTCTTATAGTTGTTGTTGCCGTCGTTCCCAGTGTTGTCGTTGCTGCTCAACCTTTTCTAGCTTCCAGTTTTGGGACCAAAATATCAAGATTGGATATTGATTGTTGTTGGTTTTTTTTTTTTTTTTTTTTTTTTTTTTTGATACATGTAGCCTGCCTGCATGAAGACGCCGACTTGGAGACTGTATGAGGATTCATCCCGATGCAGCAGCAGCTGCTACTGCTGCTGCTGCTGCTGCTGCTGCTGCTGCTGCTGCTGCTGCTGCTGCTGCTGCTGCTGCTGATGCCGCTATTGCCACCGCTGTGTCTATTTTAGTGTGATACCTTTACTGCTTCGTGTCTGGTGCCGTTCTATGTCTTCTTATCCCTGTCTCGCTCTCTGGCTGATGTTTCCATTTCTGTCCTTCTCCGTCTCTTTGTCTCTTTTCTTTTCTTTTGTTTTCTTCCCTCTTTCATTTCATTTCATTTTTAAGAGGGGGAGAGGAGGGGTTGAGGAGGGGGGGAGGGGCTGTCTGTCTTTTCTCCTCCAACTTCCTCTTCGCGCGCGCGAGCTTGCGTGCACGCACGCACGCACGCACGCACGCACGCTCGCACGCACACACACACACACACACACACACACACACACACACACACACACACACACACACACACACACACACACACACACACACACACACACACAAAGAGACTGAAGCCAGTTTATTGTCAGATTATGCCTTGGACTATAGGCTACAGATGTTTTTTTTTAACGATTGAAACGTGTCATCACATTTTTGTCTGCTGTGAAGGGTAGTTTCAAATCACGTGATTAACACCTGATGAAG
>CM031612.1:23550104-23573253 GCA_018398815.1 Conus ventricosus | reverse complement strand
AAAGGGGCCAAGCAGCAGGAGAGTCATGACAAACAGCAAGATGTTCACAAGCGATTTGGCAAATTATTTACCTGCGCCCAAACGAATACAGAGACCGCACTTTGTGAACACAACTCCAAACGACACCCATCAAATGGATCTTCTATATTTACCCTCTGATAGGATTAGACGAAAAAGATTTAAATACGCGCTCACAGTTATTGACATAGCTTCAAGATACAAAGATGCGGAACCATTAACACAAAAGAGTGCTTCTGCTGTTGCTGTTGCTATACAACTGATATACCAACGAGGCCCCTTAACTTATCCTCGCATGATTCAAGTCGATGATGGAAAAGAATTTAAAGGCCAAGTGAATCAATTATTGTTAAAACATAGAGTTACCATTAAAAGAGGCATTCCAGGAGTTCACAGATCACAGGCTTTAGTTGAAAACTTTAACAAACAGTTATCCGAAAGACTTTTCTCCTACCAGTATCACAGAGAGCTTATTGACAATTCTCGCAACACAGAATGGGTTAGAAGACTGCCCTCAGTTTTGCGCGCAATGAATAATGAAGAATTTAAAGGGCTAAAGCCAGTACAAGCAATCAAAAGAAAAACAATAAATGTTGCTGAAGGAGAGTCTTCATCCGGCAAACTATTACCATTTGGATTGAAGGTAAGGTACCTTTATTTACCGGGGGAAGCAGAAGGGGACACTCGCATCAGGGCAACCGATCCAGTTTGGAGTGTTGACCCATATGAAATAAAAAGAATTGTAAAGATGAATCCGCCCGTGTATTATTTACGAGAAACTGACACAACAAAACAACCAGCTCCTCAAAGATCTTTTGTGAAAGAAGAACTGCAGATAATTCCGCCAGACACAGTTCCGCTTTAATTAATTTACGTAAACATATTTTGGTTTAAAATGGAAGGCCAGAAGGAAGCGCAGAACGAAACAAGAATGGTAAAGGAAGAGACCTTGAAAATGATACGGGAATCATTTCAGGCGTGTAATGCTATTAAGGAAACATTTTCGAGGATTAATCAATGCATGCTAAATCATCCAGATCACCTACAATCCAAACCCCCAAATTGGGAAAAAGAATATCTTGAAATAATAAAAAAAATTCGAACTCGTCAAGCAAACATGAGAAAAGATTTAAATGAATTGGATGAAGCTATGATTGATCTTATAATAAAAGTTGATGAAAAATATAAAACCCCCTGTTTATGCGGTCCTCCAGTGCCCGATTGCATATGAAAACTCCGGATTAACAAACACCCGTTTTGTGTTTGTTCTATCTAATGACTTCTTTGTTACAACTGTTGTGTTGATCTCATGTAGATTAGATCACAGTTTTACGTTGTCATGATGAAAAGTCTTATTGCTAAACAATGCTTCTTTGTAGTTGTCATGTGATATGTTTGACTGCACAACGCTGCGGGATATTCCTTTTGCTTTCTTAATGATTTTCTCCTGGCTCGAAATACTGTACATTTTTTACCTTAAACCAACAAACTCCTTGATCACCTTTCCAGATAATTCATCCTTCATCTTTCCTAAAACCTTCTTGTTAGTAATTGAATGCAAAGGCGAATCTTTAGGGTAATCAGATGTATCATACCATCCCGCATGTCCTTTAGCTACTTCCATTTCCATGTCTTTATAGATGTCTTCAGTAGGAATATCTATAACAAAACTGTCTGTATCTGTGTAAAGTACTCTGGACTCAGGATACGAGGGCTTAAAGTAGTCATAAAGAAATTCTAACATCAAAAGCTTTGATAATTCTAAAACAGTAAACCCAATAAATACAGGTTTGTCTAATTTGACTTTCTTTTTTTTCATCATTATGCCAAAAAGCTGATCATGAAATCTTCTGAAGTCCTGATAATTAGGTTTTGAAGTTAGCTTAATTGCTTCGTTCTCTTTGGTGACTAATCTGACATCTTTGCGCTTGTGCGGATTCTCCATAGTCTTTCCGAAACAGCTGTTGTTCATCAGCTTAAAAAAGTCTTTTTCTGAAGCATCTGTGGATTTAGTTCTGAGATCAGTGTTCTTCATGATGTATGGTTTCATGAACTGTTCTTGATCGAAAGCAATTATACGATGGACAGCTGTTAACTTCAAACCGTGTCTTAAATAAAATTGTAGAAGCCTGTAATGGCAGACATATTTTTTTTTGCCTCGAAGATTAGGCACAAGTTTAGGCGGCTCTCTTGGATCCATCTTTAGACTTTCTGCTGCTAATGGATAGTCATTATGCAGGTCATGGAGTTCATGAGGATATTCTAAGTCAACTTCTAGAATGAAACCACGCTGTTGATCAGGCGTTAAACTGCCCAACCACTTTAATGCCTTTTGAATATTGTTCGGATCACCGCCTGTGTACATTTTAAAGTTGCGTAACGGAAGTGATTGCGCCATTGCCCAACCATACAGATTGTTTGCATCTAAATACATGAGATAGTTAGACCTTTTACTCGGATCATAGTCGTCCAAGTATTTGTTGTTTGCTTTACAGTAATGATGCGACGCCATACTAATTCCTCCACGCAATCCGTTTTCAATCATCTGAATCATTGGTAAATCAGACAATAAATCAATCTGTACTCCAGTAAACTTTAAGAAAGCATCCCAACTCATCCCGGGCGCAGAAATATAATGCGCAGGATCCAGGCTATAATGTTTCATGCAGGTCTTTCTATAATTTTCAAAAATATCCGCCAACAAACATGTATCGGCCATTAAGTAGGAGTCATGATAGTCTCCCATCGTTTTACACTCTAACTTCTGCCACGCATCTTGAGCATGCTGGTAATCGGAATCACTAAGCCCTTTCCTCTGAGACTAGAAAAGAACGCGCCTTAGGAGGAAGTGAGTCTTCATCAAATCTTTCCCAACTGTTCATGTACTCATAAGGGTAAACGCCCTTTCTAACGAGAGTTGGGTCAAAATATTCTTCCGTTATTGGGCAGGACTTTAAGGACATAGCTAGTGACTCTAATGATCCCATCATGTGTTGCATAGAGTCATAAAAAGACATGTTATTTAGATTAAAGCACATGTACTTTTCTGATGACTGTGCAATGCATGACACCCTAAAAGCATCGTTTACTGCTTGCAATATAAGATGAGAGTCGTAACCTCGCAAGTTATGAAAGAAGATGGCAGCTTCCATGTCTTAGGATCAAACTTTAGTTGAAGATTGCATTTACTATGCGCCGCTCCTCTGAACTTTCCACTAATTGATCATGGTCTCTTACTGTTGGATTCGCTGCGTCTGATGAGAGACCTAAACCACAAATCCAACAATGTGTGGCTGAGTCATACTGTTGTTGGTCTTCAGGCGTCATTATGATTTCAGATAAATTCAGATTATTAGAACAGTCATTACGCACTTGCTGCATGCGCTGTAAAAATCTACTAGCCGCATTAGGCCCTCTATATAATTCTGGCTCTGAATGAGCGCCATCCGACCTGACAATAATGAAAGCAAATGAACAGATCTGATGATTACTCTTAAGACTGTTTTTCGAAGTTTTTGTGGCGCTGGCCCTTCATAAGGAACAATGAGTGATTCAAAGTCTGCGTAAACTACGTATGGAGAATTTTGCAGCCGTTTCCAGTTCTTAAAACTAACTTTAGATCCTGGCGGGGGCGTAGTTAGTTCTGTCTTACAGTCTACAGAACTTTTACAATGTTTTATATGTTCACTCGCGGCTTGCGCAGATGGAATCTGTTAAACATTTTCTGCAGAATTCTTGTATGTTAGTGTTTTTTGAAGTATGCGCCAATAATCTGCTCATTGTGCGTATCAATGTGTAATGGGGCAGCCCTGCTGGCGAAAACATTAGGAGTAAGTCCACATGACTTTTGGCTGGTTCGCCTATTGTTGGACTGTTCTTGGACACTTTAATTGGCACCAAATTGTTTCCTCATCCCATGTGTATACATTAACAGTTATTGGTTTGTTTTGTTCTTCAAACTGATCAATTTGGTCTACACTAACAGGAAAGGATATTCCATTGAAGTTAAGATCTTTGGTGTATTGCCGATAGTTAGACACTCTCTCTGCGTGGTCGCGGACATGATGCAGCCTTGCAAGAACGCACCACATGAAACATTTGTCGTCTGAATTCTTTATGTTTAAAACTGCTCTCTTTAAAAACCAACTCCCGAGGTAGCGGAATGTAAGCCTTGCCTACAATCGGTGCATACTTAGCTGTTTTAATCTAATCTCTAAGACTTCGCCCTCTGACCAACAGAGCCTCTCATTTTAGCTTCTTCAGCGGCAGCGTCAAACTGTGTAAGCAGTTCGTCTGCCCAACCGGGTGTTAAGTCATTAGAGGAAAGAATAGTCTGTTGTTTAGTCGAGACCCAGACTTCTAGATTTTCTTCATTTATTGTTACATAGTCGATTAAAACAGCTAACATTACTTTAACTGGCGGGTCTATTGTTAGTTTGCCTGGAACTTGAGAAATAGCATGAACAACACTTGCCTGTACGTTTGTTGGGTCAATGACTTCTAAATCAATATCATTCAGTGCTCTTGATAAACGCTCTCTCTCGAGCATTCCTTCAAACAATTCGTCTTGTCCTTCATATATCTTAGCCATGCTGTCTTTCTTTTCTAAGCCAAAATATTTATTTAAATTAAAAAAATACTTAATCAGAAACCAATATCAACGGTCTTTTTGCGCTTGGGACTCATAAACTAAAGTATAAACACCCTTTGGCGTTGTTAATGTGAGCTGTTTAGAACAGAGTTTAATGTCTCGTTTACTTTTTTTAAGCATTCCTTTTTTATCTGCTCGGCGTCTGGCTGTTGAGAAAAACTTGCCCTCGCCTTTCTTTGAAGATCAAACTTTTGTCTTTTGTAGTCATCAAAATCGGCCTGTAAACGATTAAATTCTTCATCCGTAATGTTTGAGTCAACAAGCGCTTTATTTATTGTCAGTTTTAAACGAACTAAGTTTAGCCGTTATTAGTTGAACCATAGCTGTGTGCTTTTGGAGTTTAGTTTTTAATTTTTTGCCAGCCGCACTTACAGCTAATGAACACAGGCCGAGAGCTAAAGACAAACCTCCTAGAGGTAAAGCTGCGGGTGCGCCTATGCCCGTTGCTAAGAGACCAACACTCGTTCCTGCTGATAGAGCGCTTATAGTCGATGTTCCAGTATTAACATATGTAACAGCATTAAAGGCAGCAGAATACCTTCGTTTGGTTTTGCTGTATTTTGAAAGGTCCTGCTCTAGTTTTTGTTGCATTTGCGTAATGTTGGTTAATCTGAAGGTTTTTACTTCAGGGGCTTCTATAACAGCAGAATTGCCTGCTATCTCTTCTCTTGGCATCTCCGGTGCTGTAGGCACATTTGGATAAACCTTAACAGACATGCTTTTATAAAATGAAAAATAATTTAGTATAATACCTCTTCTAATCTGTTATTTTCAATATTCAGCTGCGCATCATATAATAAAAACAAATGTACATTAAGCGGTTTATCGGCTTCTTCTTCTTTATCAATTTGAATGTTTATTACGTCTCTCACTTTTCTCCCGCTTCCATACAACTCATTATCCTCCGTTGATCTTAGGTCAATCCATAAACCGTATTTTGTTGTTAAATAATCATCAAGCCTAACATTGTGAAGATGTAAATCTTTAGACACTAGGTCTGCTGTTGGATTTCTACCCCTCCCACCCCCAAACAATTTTCTTATTTCGTCAAAATGATGATAAGGTCTAAGCCCGCTAGCGTAGATTTGGTTAGGACTACCGTCAATTGAACATTGCACTTTCGTTATTTTAGGATTAAAAAACTTTTCGCTTGCTCTTTTGAACGGTTCTTCATCTTCACACAGCAATAAAATACCTTTAAGCGATATTGATAAGACGCTAAAACTAAAATTCCATATAGTGTCTGCCCTGCTTCTGGGATATGTTGTATGATGAATCACTCTTTCGTAATATATTGCTAATCTTGACTTATATTGGCCCTTAATCAGCTTTGCTAAATCAGGGTTGCTAACAACGTCAAACTCTAACGAGATGTCAGAAATGCTGTACTTTGCTTCGGTGTCTGATGATTTGATAACACGTTTGTATTCGTTAAAAGTTAGTTCATATGACAATCTGTCTTTTAATGCTCCTTGAAAGTATGGTGCATGCGCTTTTAACAACTCAAAATCTAAGGGAATGGAAAAGCGATTTCCATACGCAAACTTTACAGCTACATACTTTTTGCCGTCTTTAATATCTGCAGCGCCTATTCTATGTTTTAGCGCTTCTTCATTTTCAATTCCTTGAAACGCAAAGTCAGCCCTTTCATTCCCAGTTAGCCATAGATCAGAATAGGTTAAAAATATGTCTGCATTGTGTAGAGAAAATATTTCTTGCCCCTCAAGTTTTATAGAAATTTTCTTAACGATTGCCCGCCCCAGATTCTGTACAACTGTCCTGTTGGGGTCTGTTGTTGAAGTGAGTTCTATTTTGAAAGTAAGACGCGCAGAGCCTGGCACAATCACTTCATCCTCTCCTAGGTCTGGAAATTTGACAGTAAGAATTTGATCCGCATCAATAGTACATTCTTATTCCCTTTCCTGAGATTCGGAAGCGTGTCGATTTGTTCCCTTTCTTTGTCATCAATTCCAGAAGTGTACGTGTCTGCGACTGTCTCTCCCTTCTATTGTTCGCAAGTGGTTTAAACTAATCAATCGGAGCAAAGTTGTCGTTGTCTCAAGGGAAATAACTGCAGTTTGATTCAAAGAGATTCGGTGACGACGCGCCCAGTACCCGCCGTCTCTGCGCCCTTCTTGTAGCAAGCGTAACTTTCCTCGTTCGCAGTTTGCGCATGCTTTTTATTCCCCAGAGGCTGTTATGATATCAGGTGCATAGTCTTAAAAGTTGTGTCCTGTGCCTTCACATATAACTGGATTTATCGTTTTTTTCAGTGATGATTGCAAACCGAATGGAGGCCATGAAGATTTTTTTTTTTTTAAGATGCGTGTATGCCAGATGAAGACTGCATACGCTTTCTGAGTTTTACGCTTTCAGCCGATGAACCCCATTACGAGCCAGCGCCGAAGGATACCTAAACTCGATCCATCAAACTTGTTTCAAAACTCATACATATGCATAAGCGTATAGCCAGGGGAAGTAATTTCAACAAATTCTGTTGGTTCGTTTCGTGTCGATGTTGTTGTGCATTGCATGTCTTTTCGTATTCCTTTTTTTTTTTTTTCTCAAGTCATCCTGGCCAAACCATAGCCAGCCAAACAGGTTTTCGACAAGACCTGAGTGGATTATGAAAATGATTTTGATCCAGAATTTGATGACCTGACTAACGATTTATCAGAAAACTCTTCCAACGTAACTGGCAGAAAACATGCCGCAGTTGTCGAAGCATTTACTACCCCCTCATTCTGTGAGAAAAAAATTCTAAGGCATGAAACACTGTCCGGGTATAAACTTGAGAGGTTGTCGAAATATAGTAGCGACTCCCAGAATATGCGAGCAAGAACAAAGCTGACACAAGCACACAAGACATGTATATGTAGCGTTTCTTCATTTATTAACATAATGTATATTTACCGCTAATATTCAAAAACGAAGTTGTGTTTAAAATAAATCGGCGATTTTTGATTTTGCCAAAGCATCAAAAACGAAAAACAAAATGCATCAAATTATTTGAAACTTTGGGGTCATTCAGAAAAGTCAAATAGTTATAACTGTGTACTTCTTCCAGGCTGCACACGCGGAAGAATTAAAAGGGTTAAAACAATTAATAATTATCCCCCCCCCCTGCATTTGGCCTTATTAAGGATCACTTGATTATCCACGAGATTGTACATCTTTCATCAACTTTTGGCGCGCAGTCGTCGAATCAAATATATAAACATCAGTATCATTTATACGCTATGAACATTGATTAAAAAGAATGTGTAGATCCACATAATTCTAGTGTTATTGTGCGATCCTTTAACCCTTTTGTTGCTGCGAGTTTCTCATTTTACAAATCAACGGTTGTTGAGCATTAAGAGAAAGACCTCGTTAAATAGGAAAAAAAAATAATTAGGGACTTGGACATTAACACTTCAACAGAGTTGTGTGCTGGGCACCTGGCTTGACAGCTCCATCAGAAGTGACTGGACAGCAGACCACGAAGTCACATCATGGATCATTTCCAATTGCTGTTACGTCGCCCTAAGTGGACTACATGTACACGCACGCACGCACGCACGCACGCACGCACGCACACACACACACACACATATATATATATATATATATATATATATATATATATATATATATATATATATATATATATATGTGACCTGTTTTCACAAAATGAGTCTTTTGGTGAAATTAACAGATCTTAGGATATTGTAATTTTCAAAATGTCCAGATTATTACCTTTCTTTTCATTTGAAATGTATCATTCTACTCCTAAAAATAAGGAAGTTATGGGTGTTTGAAGTGTGTAACATAGCAAACGGCCATTTTGAGAAAATCAAGTTTGAAAATTGTCACCACTTCAGTGAAGTTTTACCTTAGCAACAGGTATTTCTACTTCACCAATCTTTACCAAATTTTGTACCGTGGTAAAACACATCATGCCACAATAGCACACAAAAATTGGTGTGAAAATATGTTGTAGTTGTCTTGTCATCTAAGTTTTTATATAGCCTTTTTTCTGACACAAAAAGCAAACCGTGTTAGAAAAATAAATTTTATTAAATTTAATCTGTACACACCCATGTCCATTCGCCTTACATGAGCGTGTCTGTGCTCTTTGTAGCATAGCTGGCACGCCGTTGTCGACATCCATATTACACTCTGCACCTTCTCTTACTTCTTGTACGTGGACGAGGGGTTTGTCAACTTCATCTTGTGTTGGGTCAAGCTCCACGGAATCGACCGGCGAAGTTTCGCAGTCATCGTCACTGTCAAGCGTGTCTTCGTCTTCATAATCACTTGCAGCGAAATATTCGGTCACCAGTTTGCCCAATTCATCTAGATCTACTGCTGGTAGAGTTGAAGACTGACCAGCACTGAGCAAAAAAGACAGTCTTTCTTTGCAAATCGTGGTTTTCGAAGCCATACTGTTCGCGGCGAAAGGCGTGAACAAAGATCGGTCAGCCAACCCCTAAGCGCGATGTCCCTGCAGTTACCATGAAAGGTTCGTAACGCGATCCCTCATTGGTCTGTCGGCTCGACCTACTTCGCTTTTTGTTTATGCCAAAGATTTCGAAACAGTGTTTCGGATTGGCTGATTTTCACGCAGTGAATGTGTGACAAAGAAAGTAGAGTTCATGACCTTTCCAACGATGTACAACATGCTGGGGCCCTTTCGGGGGTGCTCCACACGAATGTTGATCAAAATCATGTCTGCTTTTAGCGTTTACCAAGGATCATCGCTATGGGTTATCGACTTAAAACGCATTTTAAATACATTTTCCGATTGAATTATAAAGTGCCGATTACACGTATGTGTAGTTTAAAGATTAAACATTCCATTTTTGATTAAAAGTAAAAATTGACAAATTCGACCTATCACACCTTTTCCGGGCCTCTACGCTTTTCGCTGCCTGCGAGTTAAGACTCATTTCGTGAAAACGGGTCACATATATATATATATATATATATATATATATATATATATATATATATATATATATATATATATATATATATATATATATATCAGTATTATTAAAAATGCCTAAAACAATTTTTTTCCTTAAAAAAAATGTTTTTGGCATTTTTAATAATACTGATCTTAATCGCTCCTCACGTTGAGCACTGTGGCCTGAAGGATTTTAAAATGGAAGAAACCAATTTTAGGCAGTCAACAAAAAATATACCGTTTTCAAATCCGCAATCATATATAAAAAAAAATTAATAGAACAAACAGAAAAATTTGTACATAATATGAGATGGAAAGCATTCTTTTTTCTGAACCCAAATGCAAAAAAAGAGGACAAAAACACCCACGATTTCAAATCATGGCGATCACCACCAGCCATAGATGAAATGAAACCCTTTGAAGATCAAATGAAAAGAATGATAACCAATATTGAATTCAAAAAATCTAACAACAGTTTCCAAACAACACTAAAAAAACAAAACAAGTACAAAATGACAAAAAAATATTTGTGAAGGCTGATAAAACTAGCAATTACTACAAAATGGAACCAAAAGAATACTCTCAACTCCTTGACAAAAACATCCAGAAAAACTACAAAGAAGCCGACAAAAATATACATGACAGTATCCGCACTAAAGAAAAAGAACTTGCAGAGCGCATAGACCTAAGTGACAGGATAGAAGCGACAGCAACAAAAGAAGCTTTCATAACACTCAAAGACCACAAGCCCAATTTTCATAACAATCCAACATGTAGACTAATAAACCCATCCAAATCTGAATTAGGCAAAATAAGCAAGAAAATTCTGGAAAAAATAATAAAGAACGTTAAATCAAACTCTGAATACAACATCTGGAAGAACACATACGAAGTTATCCAATGGTTCAAAAAAAACTCAATAAACAAAGTAATACAGTATTCATCACATTTGACATAGTAGACTTTTACCCATCTATAGATGAGGAACTGCTCACCAAAGCCCTGAAGTTTGCCAGTAACCACACAGACATAACAGGGTCAGAAATGGAAATCATTCTCCACACCAAGAAAACATTACTACACAGCAAAAATGAAACCTGGATCAGGAAAACCAACAGAAACTCAACATTCGACGTAACCATGGGATCATATGATGGTGCAGAAACATGTGAACTGGTCGGACTATTCATGCTGTCCAACATCAAGAAAAAACTCGGAAAACAAGTCGGACTATACAGAGACGATGACCTTGCTGCACTAACCAACAATCCAAGAACCATCGAAAACAAGAAGAAAGAACTATGTAAAATCTTCCAAAACCACAACTTAAAGATTACCATTGAAGCAAACAAAAAGGTACTGAATTACTTAGACATAACACTGGATCTCAACAATCACATATATAAACCATACAAGAAACCCAACGATACACCTCTTTATGTACACACCAAAAGTAACCATCCACCATCTATATTAAAGACCATACCCCATGGCATAAACAAGAGACTATCAAACCTGTCATGCAGTGAGAGAGTGTTCAACAATGCAGCAGTAGAATACCAGGAGGCACTACAAACAAGTGGATACAATTACAAATTACAATACAACCCAGACAACAACACAAATAAAAGCAAGAAAAATAGGAAAAGAAAAATCATATGGTATAACCCCCCATACGACGGGAAACTCAAAACAAACATAGGGAAAGAATTCTTCAAAATCCTAACAACTTCATTTCCAAAAGAACACAAACTGTCCAAAATATTTAACAAAAACACTGTCAAACTATCGTACTCATGTATGCCCAACCTCAAAAACCTAATTGACGCATCCAACAAAATGAAAATCAACACAGCAAAGGGTGAAGAAAGGAAATCTTGCAATTGCACCAGAAAGCAGTGCCCACTAAACAATAAATGTCTTCACAACAACATTGTATACCAGGCTACTGTGACATCAGTAAATGAAAAAGAAACATACATAAGGATCACTGAAAACCACTTCAAAACCAGATATGCAAACCACAAACAGTCATTTAATAAAGAAAAATATAAAAACCAAACAGAACTGAGCAAATATATCTGGAAACTTAAAGACGCAAAAACAAGCTACAATATATCCTGGAAAATCATAAAAAGAGCATCACCATACAGCAATGTTTCAAAAAGGTGCAACACTATGCAAACCACACTTAGCAACTTTAAACACCAAAACAGAAATAGTAAACAACTGCAGGCATAAATGGAAATCGTTGTTAGTGAACACACCCAAAACAAAAACCTGAAAGCCCCCCAAAAACACGTGCAGCCAACCCGCACGTGCAAACAACCGCAAACGGGAGCCCACACGCTTTTTAACATCGGCGGTGGGCAAACCAAAAACCATCCTGATGACAGCGCAACACGCTTGAAACAAATTTGTAGATAGTTTTAAGATTCCTCTTTTGGCTTGTTTTGGCTATATATATATGAGCTCTGCGGTTGTGGCACGTGGCCTGTAGATTTTTTTTTCTTTTTTGTGGGCGCGTTCAGGGGGGGGGGGGGGGGGGGGGCGTGCCAGGGAATGGTGCATTGACAAAGATTTCCATTTGTGCCTGCAATTATTAATCATTTCTACTTTTGAGTTCAGGGATGCTAGATGGGGTTTACATAATATCAGCCACTTTTCTGTAGTACATAAGTTGCATTTTTTAGAAATGTTGTTGTATGGTGCTGCTCTTTTTATAATTTTCCATGATATGTTGTAATCTATTTTCTTATCTTTAAGCTTCCAAATATATTTACTTAGCAGCACCATACAACAGCATTTCTAAAAAAATGCAAATTATGTACTACAGAAAAGTGGCTGATATTATGTAAACCTTTCTTCTCATCCCATCCCTGCATCCCTTGTCTTCTTAGATGTTAGTCAGGTCATTTTCATTGTGATTTGCAAGACTTGTGTTAGTCTTTACTTGTTTTCTACTCCACTGCTTCCTTTTTTTCCTTGTTATTTTGTGTGTGTGTGTGTGTGTGTGTGTGTGTGTGTGTGTGTGTGTGTATGCGTGTGTGTGTGTGGTGTGTGTGTGTGTGTGTGTGTGTGTGTGTGTGTGTGTGTGTGTGTGTGTGTGTGTGTGTGTGTGTTTGTTTGTTTGTTTATTTGTTTATTTGTTTAATTCTAATGAAGAAGAACAAATGTGATTGTGATTTACCTCCCCATGGTGGCACGAATATCTTAGAATCATATGTGGTGTTCTCTATTAGGCCGAGATAAATTGACGAGTCTCAACCAGATGTCAAAAATCGACCAGTGGAAACAAATGGCCTTGTTCACAACAGTGAATACCAATGTTCCCATGTGCTATCAGTGAAGGGGTTAACATTTTCAATTCGGCACTCCATCATTCATCTTATCAATTCCCATCCCTCACCCCCAGCCTCTCTCCTCTCCCTCCCTCCTTCTCTGTGTGTGTATGTGTGTGTGTGTGTGTGTGTGTGTGTGTGTTGCGCGTGCGTGCGCGCGCGCGCGCGTGTGTGTGTGTGTCTGTTTTTCCGCCCGTCTGTCTAAATCCTTACCTGCCTAAAGCGACCGGTAAGTCGCCTCTTTCCTATCGTGTGCGGTGCGTTTCTTTGGCGGCCCAGAATTCCAGCATTCATTTTCATGTTTCAACTTCTCTCTGCCGTCATGCTTTCAAACCTGCGCAAAGAAGCGTGAGCTTGGGACATTTTATTCTCGTTCATCCCCCACATTCAGCCAGCCCTACGCTTGGCATTAGATCTCTCTCTCTCTCTCTCTCTCTCTCTCTCTCTCTCTCTCTCTCTCTCTCTCTCTCTCTCTCTCTCTCTCTCTGTCTCCTCTCTCTCTCTCTCTCTCTCTCTCTCTCTCTCTCTGTCTCTCTCTCTCTCTCTCTCAAATTCACAAGAAAAGATGTCTGTGTCTCCTTTCCATCAGATTCAGGAGGGGTCTGTCTCTTCTTTTTAACTATTCAAATTCAGAAGAGTGTCCTCCTTGCCTCTTGTTGATATCAGATGCAGCAAGACGTTTGCCTCTCCTTTTTTCTTTCTTTCTCTATTTCTTTTTTTTTTAAAATATAAAATCAGACCCAGATAGTGTCTGTTTTTCCTTCGCGGGCAACAGTTCCAGAAAGATGTTTGTCTTTCCTTTCTCTTAGCATCAGAAGTAGAAGGGTGTCTGTTTTATCTTTGCTGGTATTAGATCCAGAAAGGCATCAGTCTCATCTGTTGTTTTTTTAGCAATGAATTGAGAAGGGAATTTGTCTGTCCTTTCTCTTGGTCCAAATGTGTGTCTGTCTCCTCTTTATTTTCGTCGGATGCAGAAAGGTGTCTGTCTCCCCTTTATTTTTCGTCGGATGCAGAAGGGTGTTTGTCTCCCCTTTATCTTTCGTCGGATGCAGAAGGGTGTTTGTATCCCCTTTATTTTTCGTCGGATGCAGAAGGATGTCTGTATCCCTTTTCTTTTTCGTTGGATGCAGAAGGGTGTCTTTCTCTCCGTTCTCTTGGCATGAGAAGTAGAAGGATATATATTCCTCTCTTCCTGGATTCAGACCCAGACAGGTCTTACCATTCTTTGGCAACGGATCAAAAAGGTTTGTGTGTCTTTCTTTTCTCTTGGTACAACAGCTTTTCTGTCTCTCTCTTTTTCGTCGGATGTAGTCTTTGTCTCCGTTCGCTTGGCTTCAGAACTAGAAGGGTGTATATTTCTCTGTTTCTGGTTTCAGACCCAGACAGGTCTTGTCTTTCTTTGGCAACAGATCAAAACGGGTGTGTATCTTTCCTTTCTCTTGGTACAAAAGAATGTCTGTCTCTCTTTTTCGTCGGATGCAGAAGAGTGTCTTTGTCTCCGTTCTCTTGGCTTCAGAACTAGAAGGGTGTACATTACTCCCATTCTGGTTTTTGACCCAGACAGATCTTGTCTTTCTTTTGGCAACGGATTAAAAAACGGTGTGTCTCTTTCCTTTCCCTTGGTACAAAAGCATGTCTGTCTCTCTCTCTTTTTCGTCGGATCCAGAAGGGTTGTCCGTCTCTTCTCTCTTGGTATCAAATGTAAAGAGTGTCTGTCTCTCCTTCTCTTATTCGAAAAAGTCTCTGTCTCTCTATCTTTTAGACCCCCAAAATGTGTCTGTCTCCTATTTATCTGGTGTGTGTGTGTGTGTGTGTGTATGTGCGTGCGTGCGTGCGTGCGTGCGTGCGTGCGTGCGTGCGTGCGTGTGTGTGTGTGTGTGTGTGTGTACACACACACACAAACACATATATAGAAAGGTGTCTTTTTTTTGCCTTTTATTTAAATACCAGATTCAACAAGGTGTCTTTGCCTTCTTTGTATGTACATTTGTTTCAGAATGGTGCTGTCTATCCTTATTTTCTCTTTGCGTCAAATCCATAAGCATATCTGTCTCTTCCTTCGCTTTCGTGAGATACAGAGCGGTGTCTGTCTTGTTTTTTCGGCATCAGATTCGGAATGATGTCCCTGTCTGATTTCTTGGCATTAGATCCAGAAAGTTCCTATGTGTCCTTTTGTTTTTCTTTTTCAATAAGAAAACAAAAACGTAGGAAGATGGCTGCCTCTCCTTCCATCGTATCTGATCCAGAATGCTGTATATCTCTCTTTCCTTCTTAACATATCCAGAAGACTGCCTGTCTCTCTTTTCTCTTGGTATTATATACAGAAGGGTGTCTGTCTGCTGAAACTTCTTTCTCTCCATATCAGATCCGTAAGGGAGTCTGTCCTTCTTGTCTTCGAATCAGACCCAGAAGGATTTCAGTGTCTCCTTTCTCTTGGCATCAGTTACAGAAGTGTGCCCAGGGTTTCATATCACGCACAAATGAGGGTGAATCACTTCCTAACATCGAAAATCATGCACATGGAAAAAGCAAGAGAGTATGAAGGCATAAAAAATGGAAGTGTGTGAACCCATTCAAACTCAACAACACGAGGTCTTGTCACAGACGATGAGTTCAGTCGAGACACTGAAACGGATCATAAGACAAAAGGTACGTCATTCTGTGAAGCGTACTTTCCACTTGCATATCTTTGTTCGTCCGTCAGCCACTCAGCAAAGGTCGTAGATTTAGTTTGTCAGAATCGAAAAGTGCTGTCAATCTCACTTATCAAAGTCGCTTTTTAAATGGATGCTTTACGTGTGAAACCCTCTCGAATTGTGTGGTAGGGATATAAACCCTCCGAAAATTCAAGCTGGAACCAACACAATTCCCTTTGAAGACAGCGTGAGGGATCTGGGTGTCCATTTGGATAGTACGCTGTCCATGAATGTCCAGATCGGTCACCTGTGCCGTTCAGCCTATTTGGCTTTGAGAAAGATCGCGTCAATTCGCTCATATCTTACACAGAAAGGGACTGCCCAACTTATCTGTTCCCTCATCATGTCAAAACTCGACTACTGTAACAGTATTCTTGCCGGTCTTCCCGCTGTCGATATAAACCGACTTCAACGTATACAAAACAACGCAGCCAGACTTGTTTTCCAAATGTCCAAAAGAACCCACACTACACCTCTGTTAGTTAGACTACATTGGCTTCCCATTCATGCGCGCATTCAGTATAAACTCGCAACACTTGCCTTCCGACACTTTGATGAAACATTGCCTGCTTATCATTCCAACACACTTGTCACTTATCAACCCTCTCGCACTCTCCGCTCTAGCAGTGACAAACTTCTCAAGCTTCCCCGCATGAAACTGAAATCCTTTGGCCAACGTTCTTTCAGTTATCAAGCCCCACTTGTCTGGAACTCCCTCCCCTCCCAGCTCCGCTCTTCACAGACTCTCTCTGCGTTCAAATCTGGTCTCAAAACGCATCTCTTTCAGAAGTCTTTTTGTCTTTCTTCATAGCGTACGAGTTAATGCGTGTTTCCCATGCATTCTCCATCCTTTTGCCTCTTGTATGTGCATGCGTGCTTCCGTGCCTGAATGCTTGTGTGCTTTTGCGTGTGTGTGTTCGTGTGTGTGCGTTTACGCGCGTGGGTTTTTTGTTGTTTCGTGTTGAGTTTGCCCTTTGTGTGTGTGTGTGTGTGTGTGTGTGTGTGTGTGTGTGTGTGTGTGTGTGTGCGTGTGGGTGCTCCCTTCTGCATGTTTTATATTGTATCCCGTGCAGTGTTCACGAAATTGGAGGCTGGTGGGTGTGGGGGTGGGGATGGGGGTTGGTTCTTTTCTTCTATTCCCAAATTCTTGTCGAGCGTTGTTCATATAATGTCGTGTGTGTGGGGTGGCGGTGTGTGTGTGTGGGGGGGGGGGGGGGGGAGACGATAGAGTGGGGGGGGGGGATGTGCTTGTGCATCTGTTTTAGTGCTTGCTTTGTGACCGATTGTTTTGATGCCTTTTTCCCAATATTGTGAAATGTTTATGGAAACTTTTATTTTTCCTGTATTGTAAAGTAAAGCGCTCTGAGGATGAGTCTTCTCTCATCGAAGAGCGCTATATAAGCTTGATTTATTATTATTATTATTATTATTATTATTATTATTATTATTATTATTATTATTAAATTTATTTTGTGGGTATGAAAACACTTACAATATTTTAATTATGTTAAACTGCGTCTCTCTCTCTCTCTCTCTCTCTTCTCCTGGCGTAAGATACAGGAGTGTAGAGTCTGTCTCTACGTTCTCGGCACCTCGGACCATTTGACGTTTGATAACCTTGGCCAGACAGACGGACACGCAGGGAATCGCTTCTCCCGCCAATCTTTGGCGTGTGTTAACATGAACTGTCCATTTTCATTAAGGCGGAAGAAATGTCGTGATTCCCCTCTCCTCCCCTCCCCCTTGATGAAAGATGACGAGTAGGAGGAGATGGAAGAGGGTGGAGAGACGAGCAAAGAGAGATGAGAGAGAGAGAGAGAGAGAGAGAGAAGGAGAGAGAGAGGAGAGAGAGAGAGGAGCGAGAAACAGAGAGAGAGAGAAGAGAGAGAGGAAGAGAGAGAGAGAGAGAGAGAGAGAGAGAGAGAGAGAGAGAGAGAGAGAGAGAGAGAGAGAGAGAGAAGAGCAGAAGACGACAGGCTGAGAGGGAAGGGAGAGAGAGAGAGAGAGAGAGAGAGAGAGAGAGAAGAGAAGAGAGAGAGAGAAGAGAGAGAGAGAGAGAGAGAGAGAGAGAGAGAGAGAGAGAGAGAGAAGAGACAGACAGACAGACAGACAGATAGATAGATAAGAGAGAGAAGAGAGACGAGAGAGAGAGAGAGAGAGAGAGAGAGAGAGAAGAGAGAGAGAGAGAGAGAACAGACAGACAGACAGTGAGATAGTGAGAAAGACAGACAGACAGACAGGCTGAGAGGGAAGGAGAGCAAGACAGAGGGAGAGATTCAGATTCAGATTCAGATGATTTATTCATATAACAGGCCAAGGCCCCTAATGAAGGGGTGTGTGAACATACAAGTACAATGGTTACATGAAATCAAATTACGGAACGAAACAAGAATAAAGGGCAATTTTAAGAAGTGAAAATTTCTCTATACTTAAAGGCCTTGTACAAAAACAAAGAAAAATTCTTAACAACTTCTGCAGAAGTAGATGAACAAAGTAGGCTCAGTTTAAACAAGGATGGCTGGCTGTAATATTTGGGCTTAATAAACTTTTCTCTGATGCTCATGAGAGCTGGACAGGACAGGACGAAGTGTAATTCGGTTTCAACTGATTTTTTACATAAAGGACAAAGCATATCATAATCATTACATATGCGATATCTAAAATAATGAGTGGCCAATGCAGATATTCCTAATCTGAACTTTGCTGTTACATGTTTTAGGTGCCTGTCCATATTTAAGGTTAAGTACGTTTTCAAGTCATGAACATCACAAAAGGTCCTGTATAAATCAAATCTGTCGCTGTTATGAATATGATCAGCCCATTTCTGCCATCTGCAGTCAACCAACCGTTGACGGAAAACACATACAAACTCTTTAGTATTACCAACCCCTTGATTCAGCCAAACAAATCCAAATCCGTATTCAAATAGACAATGGCCCACTTTGGACACCCAGTTACTTTTGCCTTTAGCATCTAAGTCATACAACATATTGTACGCCTTACGAGGAATTCTAAAGTCTTCCATTTGTAACAGTTTCAGCCAGTAGCGGATACATCTGACAGCAGAGGTAATGTAAATGGGAAATCGATTAGTCTCACCGTAAATTAGATCATTTGGAGTCCGTCTATCTACACCAAGAAACCTTTTCAGAGCAAACATTTGAACAGATTCACAATGGATAGCAGCTTTTTCTAGTCCCCATAGCTCAGAGCCGTACTGTACAATCGGTTGAACCTGAGAATCAAATAGCTTTATAAACAACATGAATGAAGAATTATTAAGAGCATGTAACTTTTTCATGATACAAAGCACAACAGTTTTTGCTTTACTTGAAAGGTCTTTGCATGCGCCAACAAGACTCAAACGTGTTGAGAATAATATTCCTAAATATTTATAAGCATTGACAATTGGCATAGGAGTACCATCGTATACCCACCTTTCCCTTACACTTAAATAACCACCTTTACGAAATACTATGATATTGCTTTTTTCCATGTTGACTTTCAACTGCAATGAACTAGCGGCACGGTGCAAGCTATTCAATTGTGTTTGCAACCCTATAACAGTTTCAGACATCAAAACAACATCATCGGCCAACAGAAGAATAAACAATTCAAAAGCGTCGAGCGATAATAAAGCACCATGTTTACCATTGTTGATTACATCAAGAGCTAACTCATTAATAAACAAAGAAAATAAGATAGGGCTGCATGCATCTCCCTGCTTGACTCCTCTAGAACAATTAATATAGTCAGTAAGTTTGTTCCACAACGGACTCTGGTTCTTACTCTATCCTACATACATCTAATACATCTATGGAGTTTACCTTTAATACCATTTGTGGTCAAAATGGGCCAGAGGAGATTTCTATTAATGGAGTCAAACGCTTTTTGAAAATCAACAAAAGCTACGTATAACTTCCTATTGTTAGAAAACTGCTTCTGCACAACCGCAAGCAATGTAAACATGTGATCAATAGTTGAGTAACCCTTCTTAAAGCCTGCTTGATAATCACCTGTGATATCATTTTCCTCTACCCATTCTTGCAGTCGATTATTAATAATTGTCCCAAAGATTTTACTACTAATATCACTAATAGAGATCCCAACAGAGGGAGAGAGAGAGAGAGAGAGAGAGAGGAGAGAGAGAGAGAGAGAGAAGAGAGAGAGAGAGAGAGAGAGAGGAGAGAGAGGAGAGAGAGACAGACAGACAGACAGACAGACAGATGGAGAGAGAGAGAGAGAGAGAGAGAGAGGACAGAGAGAGAGAGAGAGAGAGTGAGATAGTGAGACAGACAGACTGACAGTCACACAGAGAGACAGACAGACAGACAGAGATGGGAGGCGAGGGGGTGAACATCGAAGAAACAAGACAAAATTCGAGAACAGAGGAGAAGCACATACATATGTTTTTCATCTAGTCCTCATCCTGGAGAAGGACTGCACCGTTGTAAAAAAAGGGAACAAAAAAAAATCATTCAAATGAATTGAAAAAGAAAAAAAACAACAGAACCAACAACAAAAGCAACACATTATAAATAATATGAAATGAAATGTATAAATTTTAGAGAGAAAACAAGTAATACATTTACTCAAATACTGAACATGGGAAAAAAAACACCATGTGTAGTGTTCAATAGTAAACGTAAAGTCAATTTTATTAACAAATAGTTGTAAGGATATATGATATATCAATACGGCTATATACATAAAATGGCAGAGAGAGCGAGAAATGAAAGAGAGAGAGAGAGAGAGAGAGAGAGAGAGAGAGAGAGAGAGAGAGAGAGAGAGAGAGAGAGAGAGGAGAGAGAGAGAGAGAGAGAGAGAGAGAGAGAGAGAGAGAGAGAGAGAGAGAGAGAGAGAGTTTGGTGAGTTTAATGGGTTGAAAACTTAAAGAGATTGCAGACAGGAATAGAGAGAAGAAAAAGGAGGATGGAGGGGATGGAGCGAGATCAGGAAGGGGACACAAACCGTGTTAAGAAGTTTTGACAATTATGAATACGTACTCATCAAGGTTATGAAAATGTTACATTGAAAAAAACACACACAAAAAACGCACACACGTAGGAAAAATATATCTATTGTAAGGAACAGAATTAGACCTGGGAGTAGACAAAAATTCACTGCATGAAATAATTTTAGCAAGGAGAGAGAGAGAGAGAGAGAGGAGAGAGAGAGAGAGAGAGAGAGAGAGAGAGAGAGAGAGAGAGAGAGAGAGAGAGAGGAGAGAGAGAGACAGACAGACAGACAGACAGACAGACAGACAGACAGACAGACAGACAATTGTTTGTGTGAGTTTTCAGCCTCGACCGGCTGCTACCCAGAGAGGAATGAGTGCACTGTTGGCTCAAACGAGAAGAAGATGGTGTACGCGGAGTTAACATTGGTTCTGACTCCATTTCCCATACAGTCCTTCGAATGAGACTATAAACCGAGGTTCCGTGTGTGAACGCACGCATAATATCTTGCACACACGTAAAATCCCATCACCAACTTTCGGAAGAGTAGGCCAGTTTGGCCGTTGGTATGGATGATAGGTTACACATAGCATGCACCCTGCGTGAGAAATGGAAAGAATGAAGGAAGTAAGGAAATTAAGTGACGATATTGAACGATATTGACTGGATGACACGGGAGACGGCTGAATAAAGCGCCAGCTGGTAGGCAGCCCGTTGTGTAAACGAGTGTTGATTGTAAAACGCTTAGAGCTTGGTCTCTAGTCGAGAATAGGCGCTATATAAGTATTTATCATCATTATTATTATTATTACTAGGTCCAGTTTCATCTGCTTAATGGATGAGTCTCTGAGATTGTCGCTCAATTATACTGATTAAGGCTGCAGGCGTCTGGATCCCTCGAGCCTGGTTGACACCTGGGTGCCTTATTTAGGGAAGCATAGAGTGCAGTTCTGTCGTGTAGTTTCTGACCAGAGTGGAGAGAGAGAGAGAGAGAGAGAGAGAGAGAGAGGAGAGAGAGAGAGAGAGAGAGAGAGAGAGAGAGAGAGAGAGAGAGAGAGAGAGAGAGAGAGAGAGAGAGAGAGCAGCGCCTTCTTCATCCTCATCCTCATCGATCAGCATTAAAACAAAGTCTGAAATTCTGTGTCCCTTGATGCCCTGCTGCCGTGGTAACCCCATTCTGATGTTCTTCCCCTCTCTATGCTCTGGGTAGTTCGTGTGTGGGTGGTGGGTATAGGCAATGTGACTGTCATTAATGTGATGGCACCTTCCGAAGGGGTACTCTCATACACGCTTGCTCCACGGCTTAAGAAATAATTTTCGTCGGTAAGGAGCATAGAGGGTGGTGTCCTGTCTATGTTGGATCAGAAGAGCCACCACTGAACATCACCGAAGTGACTCGATAGCATTGCAGTGCCTCCTCTGGTGGGTTGCCTCATGACGACTTGATATTGACTGCTCCCTGTGGATTGCTGGTGCCGGGGCTGGCAGCCGGAATGAGTATCGTGGGAGTAGTGCACTGAAGTGATCAAGAAGATAGATAGACCATAAGAAGATGAAGAAAGAAATCAGTCGGATATACCTACCCATCACCGATGAGTTTAAAGTATTCGACGAATTACGCAGCCTCACACACACACACACACACACACACACACACACACACACACACACACACACACACACACACACACACACACACACACACACACACACACACGCACGCACGCACGCACGCACGCACGCACGCACGCACGCACGCACGCACGCACGCACGCACGCACGCGCACGCACGCACGGACGCACGCACGCACACAGACACACACACGCACCCCACACACACACACGCGCACACCCACACCCACCCACACACACCCGCACCCCCCCCCACACACACACACACACACACACACGAGAGAGAGAGAGAGAGGAGAGAGAGGAGAGAGAGAGAGAGAGAGAGAGGAGAGAGAGGAGAGAGAGAGAGAGGAGAGAGAGAGGAGAGAGAGAGAGATAAAAAGCGGAGACATGATGAAGCAATCTAGTTTCTCACTCAGCTTCGTTCCCTTTGAAATCCGCTTCATCTTCCTTCCAATCAAGAGAAATGCTGTCTTTACGGGCTAGAGGACATCTTTGTGAAGTGTGTTCACCCATCATTTTTTCCCTGCTTGCACCAAAACAGTTGCGCCCTCTGATGGATCAGAACAGTTAGAGGAATGTTGTCTTCAAGCCCGAGGTACTCTGGCCAATTTCGCCAATGTCTTCGCTCACCGTGGGATGCAGCAAATAAAAGTACGGTGTCACTAGCGTCTGGAACAGCTGTGACATCAGGTGCGTGGAAACCGGGATTTCTGGATGGAGTGGATAAATGGGAGTGCGCAGCAGGCCTGACCTTCTAGAATGGGAAACATCCAGAGATCATCAGGAAGAGAACAGTCACAACACACCCCTCAGGATCATCAAAACGGTTGATACTGATTGACTCACTGTGCCATTCGAAAGCAGAATGGAGCACGCTCACATCTACAAGATTGAGAAGT
>CM031612.1:23532604-23542604 GCA_018398815.1 Conus ventricosus | reverse complement strand
GGAGTTCGACAGGCGCGTACTATTGTACACACACTGGTGTGCCTGCGTGCTCTGACCACGCTCCATCACACACATGTGCGTGCCAACATGGGAGTAGGCCTAGCGACGGCCGGGTCGTATATAATACTGTCCCCGTGGAATTGTATCGCAGCGACAGCATTTCACGTGAAATACTTTTTGCGCGACAATAGTTGCTGGAAAAAATGTCGCGCGAAATTTTTCCCACGAAAAAATGTCCTATAGAATATTTTTAGCTGTCCATAAATGCAGTATTTCCCGGGAAATACGGGTCGCTGCGACACGATTTTATGAGCGACAGTATTATATTCGACACCGGCGCGGAAGGCGCTGTATGGGGTGTGCAGTGGATGAGGCCAGCACTGTGCGACCGTGAAAGAAGCACGCGCTGTGTGCTTATCCCGCCAGTTACACGGGCAGAAAGCGGTGAAAGGAAGGAGATACAGACCACCCTTTGACCGCTCCATCCTGCCAACACTCAGCATCCCCCTCCACTCCCCGCCCCCTTCACCACTAAGGCCAGTTCTTCTCACCCAGTGACAAAAACTTCCTCCCTCCACTGCCCCTTCATTGAGCGCATCTTCCGTCACCGGTCCAGCCCGGCGTTAGTGCACGGTTCACAGTCCCCCACTTCTACTGAAAATTCACCCCCTCCTCACCATCCTCCCTGAAACCCCTCCCCCACCTGACTCAGTCATCCCCCCCCCCTCCCCAAACAAGACACCACTTTTCACGGCAGTTACTGAAAGCGTTAGCAGCGACACCCCACAGACACTGAAAGCGTTTCCAGTGACAAGACGGTGCCCAAAGCTTCAAAGTCAGGGAACATGCTAGATGTGTGCGTGCCATGATGACTGTGTGTCCAAAAGCAGAGTTTTTTACAAAAAACACAATCCCTACAAGCTGAAGTTTTCGGCCCTTCGTGCAGCACTACAAGAAGCAAGACCACTTTTTAAAGATTGATATAGAGCCATCACCACTCAGTTACTGCACTTACAACCCAAAACACACAAAAATTCTTCCCCGCTCCTCAAATCACAAACTTCCCTCCAAGACTGCACCTCCAAATCACCCTCCCCCAAATCATCCACCCCCAAAACATCATTCCATTTACCCCACCCCGCTGTATGCCGCTGCCACAAGAGCAATGCTGACGGTGGACACAGCGCAGGCAAAGCAGACTCCACAGCAGTGTCTGAGTCCCTCAGTCAGCGGGACCTCCACCCAACCCTCTCCACCATGTCAGTGTCACTAAGGACACCACCCCCAACCCTCTCCACCATGTCAGTGTCACTAAGGACACACCCCAATCCTCTCCACCATGTCAGTGTCACAAAGGACACCACTACCATTCTGCTGGGGGATGATGTAGTGAAAGGGGTGGACCCCTCCCGCTCCTCACCTCCAACAGCAAGCCGCAAAAAGTGTGTGTCAATGACCTGACAGTGACCAGCTGACTGAGTGGCTCAGTGGCCCCAGACTCCCTCAACTACCGTGGACTGGCTGCAGTTCATGTTGGGATCCACGACTGTGCACAAGTCCAGGCCTCAGCAGACAGTGCCATCAGCAGTGACAAGTGGAAAGACCTTCTTTCCCGTGCCGGAGGGTCTTTCCCAAAGGTCACTGCTAGCTTCTGCATCATGCCTGCCAGAGGACGACACCCCTTCAATTCAGTCATCCGTCACAGAAAACAGGAACCTGCAGCAGGTGTGTGACGGCTTGGGTGTGCACTACAGGGACCACACGCTGTCTTCACCACCAGCAGTGGTGCCCCAGAATGGCATTGTACCAAAATGCCATTCTGCCAACGAGGAAGGGGACAGCACGCCTTGCTGAAAATCTGTTTGCTACGAAACAGGCAGACAGCATCGGCACAAAGAGGGCAGTGACCACAGGCCTCGCCCCACTGGAGTCTCTCCTCTTCCCCCGTGTTGCATCGCCGTTCCGTTCCTCCCCCGTCCATTCACCTACTCCACGCATGTAACCAACAAACAATCACACATCACAGCCCTCTCAACCCCACAACCCTCCTACTCTTCCCCATTCTCCGGCCGACCCACACTATCGGAAGTCTTTCCCCCCCTTCCCTACCACCACTCAAAACCCCCACCCCCCCACTCCGACGACCGAACAGTGGGCCCACTACCACGCGGGGAACTAATTCGTATGGTTAGCAGAGAGACCTACACCTCGCCTCCACAGCCACCACCCATGATCCCACCGCCTGTGTATCCTCCTATGTTATTCCCTTCTTTTCCTCGTAGCTTCCCACCTGCTTTTTGGCAGTGGCCACACTTCTTTGCCACTGCACCAAACTATGGCCAGTTTCTAGACTTGAATCAGTGGTGTGTGTGTGTGTGTGTGTGTGTGTGTGTGTGTGTGTGTGTGTGTGTTGTGTGTGTGTGTGTGTGTGTGTGTGTGTGTGTGTGTGTGTGTGGTGTGGTGCGTGCGGCGTGGTGTGCTATATGTATATTTTACACTCGTGTGGAAATTTGCAGAGTTTGAACTATATCCCATCTGGCGAACTGTGTAATTCCGAATCTGCCGACTATCTGATAAACTGAGAAGAAAAAGTGGTTGCAACTACATTTTAGCATTTCTGAAGAAAGAGAGACTTTATATCATAGTTTTTATTTGTACCTGAATGGTGTGTAGCATGCCCCAGAAACCTGTGGTGTAGATAAAGCTTCGGTGACACTTCTTGGGTGACACTTGCACAAGGTGTTACGTAACTTCGTGAATTTAACTTTTGTCCCTTTTCATATTCATTACCCCTTTTTCATTGGGGCATTGTTGGATTGGTGTGTAAGTGTTTTTGTATCACACTTATTTTTTTGTTTTCACTTGCGTGTTTCTCATATTCCTTACCCTTTTGAATTGAAGATAGTTTTTGTGTGTGTATACCATACGAAAAATTGAGTTTGTATTCAAGTGTATCCTTGCTATATTTGTTTAGTTGCTATATTTGTTTTAGTTGCACAAATGGTGCAATCATCTTCAAAAGGCCACGGAACACGGACTACGTATTGGACATCTTAATATAAACCATATACAAAACAAGTTACAGGGAGGTACCCATTTATTTTGTACAATCAAGACAAACCTTTCATATATTTGGCCTTCACTGAATCAAAAACTTTCAGATATTGTCCCTGATGCCACTGTCTTAATCTCTGGCTACAATATTGTACGCAGAGATCCCACCGAATCCAAATCTACAGGCATATTACTTTACTTTTCATAAAACATTAAATGCCCAACGTTTGTATGATCTTGAAGGTTTTTGGAATTGAAGCAGTTTGGTTAGTAATCAAGTTGAAGAGAACAAAACCGATCAAATAGGATTTGTATATCGAAACCCAGCGGAAAATGCTGGTTGGATGGACAAGTTTACGGCTATGATGGATGCAGCATGCTTGATGCCACGAATTAATACTCTTAGGGGGATTTAACATTGATCTATTGAAGTCCCAAAACATCATGGTCAGATAGGACTACCTCATACAACCTATCCCAAATTATAGACATGCCAACCAGGTAACATTCACTAGCAAAACATTAATTGACCACTCTATCTTTCTGAACCACAAAACGTCATTGAGAAATGTGTGCCTTTGAATGGATGCAGCGACCACTTTCCAGAAATGCATAACGTGGAAAAAGAGTGGAATCAAAATTCCTAAAACTGGCCACAAACATATCACTTACAGATCTTTTGGACACTTCCAAGAAGATACCTTTCTCACTGACCTCATGAATTCCCCCCTTATAAAGTTTATAATTACACTGATCCAGAGAAAGCGCTTGAGTACTGGCTACACACGTTTAAATTCTGTTTATGACAAGCATGCGCCATTCAAAACGCGTCGAGTTTAAACATAGTGCACAACCAAAGGGGATGACTGATGAAATACAGCTGCTTGTTTTCTTACGCGACGATCTGCTTGAAGCAGAAGGGAAGTCGGATGGATTTAAAAGGGAACGTAATAAAGTCAATTCACTCAAACGGACAGCAAAAATGATTTTTTTCGTGAACTTGTAGCCAACAAAAAAAATTCGAAGTCCATATGGCAAGCAATAAATGAACTTACAAATAAAACTTCACAGTCAAGACAAGTCCCCTTACCAGCAAACCCAAATGAACTCAACCAAAACCCTTTTTTAACAGTTGCAGAACACGTTGTCAAAGAAAAGAATACTGACTCAAATGAATTTCAAAAATTAAAAACTTTTTGCAATGCTATGAACATTCGTCCAGCAACACCAGTTCCACCTATGACAGTTTAGTGAAGTTTGCCAAGCTTTATGCCAAATTTAAGCAGACAGGAAGCCCCGGACTTGACGGGATTGATGAAAAATATGAAACTATCAGCACCTGTTATATGTGAAACTCTTACCTACATTTACAATTTATGCATTGATAAATGTCACTTTCCCCCTCAGTTCAAAGTTTTCAAAAGTTATACCCATTTTCAAATTGGAGACAAATCTGAACCTTCGAATACAGACCTTATATCCATTTTGCCAGTTCTGTCCAAGCCCTTTGGAAAAACACATAAAATAAGCATCTTGCCACCATTTTAACTCCTCCACCTACTAAATAAAAATCAATCGGGATTCAGGAAAAAAACATTCTTGTCATACAGCGCTTACAAACCTAGTAGATCAATGGTAGCCATGTTAATGAGAATAAATATTTTGGCGCACTGTTTTTTGATTTTGCAAAGGCTTTTGATGGGCATTGACCACAAATTGTTATGCAGGAAGCTTTTATCATATGGTATAACAGGAAATACCTTCCAACTGATAACATCATTCCTAGAAGACCGTCACAAATCGTTTTTGTCAACAACAATTTATCAAGAAGTTACCTATCCAACATGCGTACCCAGGGTTCTGTGTTAGGTCCTTTGCTGTTCTCAGTTTATATAAATGATCTCCCTCTTTTTATTTAGGATTCATGTGAACTCTTTTGTGATGTTTCCACTGTCCCTACAAGTAGCCCCAGCTTGGAAGCTGTTTTCACTTCATTACAGAAGAATGCTAATATCTTAAGTAATTGGTGCAATGTAAATCACTGTCACTGAATCCTAACAAACAAAACTAATGCTGATAACACAAGGCAGAGAAGACAAAACATAACCACACAGCCCCCCTCTGTTTTTATTAATAATCAGGAAATTGAAGTGGTGGATAGCCATCGAGGTTCTAGGTGTATATGTTGATAATAATATTTCTTGGTCTCATCACCTTCGCAGTTTATGTAATCAATATCCAGACAAAAAATATCAGCTGTGCAAGATTAAGCATTTCTTAAACCTTCATGCGAGGAAATTGTTCCCAACGCACATATTCTCTCTTCAATCAAATTTTTGTTCAACACTTTTTTGATTCCGCTAGTGCTAATTTCCCTGAAACTCTTAAGAGTGTCTACAAAAGAGCACTTAAAGCAGTTCTATTAAAATCATCTAGTCTTTGTGAAGGGGATTATACTAAAGGGGGCTCTCTTTCCCTTACAAGAAATGTTTGCTGTCAACAAATGTCAGCTAATGCAAAAATTGCATCGGGTTTAGCACCACAAACTCTTCAGTCCAAATTTAGCATAAACCCTAGGGATTCAACCAAATTCCAGGTTCCCACACCTAGAATAGATCTATTTAAATCAAGCTTATCTTACTCAGGTGCGTGGTTTGGAATTCACTTCCACTACATTTCCGATGTACTCATATTACAGAATTCCTTCAGGGAAAAACTAAACACACATTTCACAGCAACCATTGCTATTTAGAACAAAATACATATACCAGGCACACCCTCTGTTGCTGCATATTAAAATGATACGCGGGTTTTCCTTTTCCACTGTGTTTTTAAAACAGTAATGATAAATGAGAGATATGGTTACTATTGGTTATATTAATGATTGAAATCATTTATGATGAATGACTATTGTGGTCACTGGTTTTATTGGTGCATTGTCACGAATAGATTGAGTCTTTAAAAACTTTTATTTCTTTGAGCACTGTAACTGCAAGGTGAAAATGTGTGTCCGGATTACTGTTGATCATATTTATGTATTGCTCTTTATTCAAATTTATAGTAATTTTTTAGCATGTGATATTTGGATAGAAAAATGGAATTAATCTCTTCTCTCTCTCCTCTCTCTCTCTCCCCTTCCTCTCTCTCTCTCTCTCTCTCCTCTCTCTCTCTCTCTCTTTTTCCTCTCTCTCTCTTCTCTTCGTTAACTGCGGCTGCGTTTCGAGGATGTCGCTTAATTAATAAATTATAAATTTGGGTTTGTTATGAATGGTAAAGAAGAAAAAAAAACAAAGATGGGGGAAGGTAAATAATAAAGGCATCTCTCTCTGTCCTCTCTCTCTCTCCCCCTCTCTGTCTCTCTTCTCCTCTCTCTCTCTCTCTCTCTCTCTTCTCTCTCTCTCTCCACCCCAACACACACACACACACACACACACACACACCACCAAAACACACACAACACACACACCCACACACACAACACGCACTACCCACACACACACACACACACACACACACACACACACACAACACACACACACACACACACACACACACCCCACACACACACACACACACACACACACACATACACGCACGCATCATGAAAAATAAATGTTATAATTATTGATGCTAGGATTTATTGCTTTCTTACTGATAATCGATTTTTCGTTCTCGTTTTGCCTTTAAACCACCCTCATAAAATGTAAAAGAAGAACAAAAGTTGATATTATTGATGCATTGTAATTGTCTTAGTTTATTATTCTTAGCAGGTTGTTGTATGTTTAATCCTTTTACAAAAGGAAGTAATTCTCTCTCTCCTCTCTCTCTTTCTCCTCCTTTCTTCCTCTCTTTTCTCTCTCTCTCTCTCTCTCTCTCTCTCTCTCTCTCTCTCTCTCTCCTTCGATAGGAGGATCGCTTATTCCATATATCTGTGTGTGCTAACTCTTTTCTTCTTTGTAATCAATTTCGATCTTGTTTGTTGTTTTAAATCGGTTCCTTTTCCTTTTAAAGTCCTCTACGCCTGAACTGTTAATGCAAAAACTTTTTAATGTTTTGAATATAAGTGTGTTTGTTAAAAGTTTTGTAAGTTTTCGTCGCTAGTCATACTTAGTCCCTTAACGGGGCAAGGGCCGGATGAAAAAGATGTGTTTGCTTATCTGTACCTTGGAAATAAAGATTATCATCATCATCATCCCTCATCATCATCATCATCATTTTCTCTCTCTCTCCTCTCTCTCTCCTCTCTCTCTCTCTCCTCTCTCTCTCTCTCCTCCTCTCTCTCTCTCACCCCTTGTTTGCCTCTTCTCTCTCTCCTCTCCTCCTCCTCTCCTCCTTTTTCTTCTTCTTCTTCGTCTTCTTCTTCTTCTTCCTCTTCTTTTCTTCTTCTTCTTCTTCTTCTTCTTCTTCTTCTTCTTCTTCTTCTTCTGAAGGCTATTTAGTTGTTGTCAGCTAACTGTGCAGACATATTGCAGCAGTTGACAACTGGAGTTTTTGAATGGGTCTTTCCCGTCTTCATGACATCAGTGTGTGTTTATGTGTGTGGGCGTCGTGCCCTGCGTGGTGCGTGCGTGGGGTGCGTGCGAGCGTGCGTGCGAGCGTGCAGACGTGCGGTGCGTGCGTGCGTGCGTGTGCCGTGTGGTGGGTGTGTGGTGTGTTGGGGTGTGGTGTGGGGTTTTGTGTGTGGTGTGTGTGTGGGGTGTGTGTGTGTGAAGGGCGGATCCAGACAGGCAGGGACCTGGTGCCCGAACCCTTTTTCCCCCCTCTCCCTCTCATAATTTTTTTCGGATAGAAGTGGTTTAGGCATCCACACTAGTGAACTGAAATAATTTGACCAAGGACATTGTAAGTTTTTGTCGGCATAACATGCAGCTTTCTATCATTTCACTGAGCTGCTGCCACTGCCATTTATTATTACACTACTCTCTGACAGTTTTATTCATTTTGCAGTCCCACTTAATACACCGTGCAGCACATCCAGATGACTGGATATAGTTGTTACCTAGAAAATCTGATTTTGTTATAATATACAAAAAATTGTAGTTTTTCTTTCCCATAATATAAAGTGGTACATTGACGATGAACGCTGGAAATTGTGAGACTGTCTAAATATTTTGTTATAATTTTACAGAAATGGTAGTTATCTTCCCCATAATATAAAGTGGACATTTACGCATGAACGGCTGGAAATTGTGAGGCTGTCTAAATATTTAGGTTTTACTGAAAGACCAAGTCATCTGTTCAAACAATCTCCAAGACCTTGCTGACACAACCCAAAAAGATCATAAAGCGTTATGGCTTATCGGACAGGAATATCCAGACATGTTCTTAAAATGTTTGAAACTCAGATGCAGCCCATTCTTACATGGAACCAATACATGAGGTTTAACGCAAGGCACACGAAGAGTAATGTTAACTGCATGAAGGGGATTCATAGGTATATCCTAAATCTCACAGGCACCTAATGCATAGACTGGTTGTTTTCTAGTCTTTGTGAATTCATACGCAAGGCATATGAAAATCTGTCTAACGGGGTGTACATGGGCGATTACAGGTGTCGAAGAAAGCATATAACATGCTTCCTTTAAAACTACACATCTGGGCATGTAAGATCCACAGCACTTTACATAGGTTAGATGTTGGTGTGTTGGAAAGGACCAGCATGTTAATGACAAAGGCTTATCAGATGATGCATGCAAAGATTAATTGCTTGTTACATCCAGAATTGGCGCGATGCTTCGATATACCATGGGCTTTACAAGGTTTACTCCTAGTTTAGGCGCTCTGTGCTCGGCTCTTAACTGTGTCTCACCGGAAAGTACAATTTCAATGATCAATCAACATGTTTATGACAGGAATGTCTCTCCCAAACTCTCAATTTTACCATCTTAAGCAACTGATGAATGAACTACGTTATTTCCCTTTTCCACGAATACAACAGGAAAAGAATGTTCATATTTCAGTTGAAATATCCAAAGTATGCAGAAACCAGAAGTGAAATATTTAGGCGTGGTGGTATTGGAACCTATCAAAGTTCAACTTATGTTTGCATATGTGAAACACTAACGACGCGCCTATAATTCGATAATGTGTTTTTGTCTTCGAAGTATTAAGCATGCGAATGCGATCTACGTTAATATTGCAAATGTGAACACAGTGTTGATCGCAACTTTCTCAAGTTTCGAGACTGTTGCTGAAAATACTTTTGACTCTCTCTCTCTCTCTCTCTCTCTCTCTCTCTCTCTCTCTCTCTCTCTCTCTCTCTCTCTCTCTCTCTCTCTCTCTCTCTCTCTCTGTGGAAGGTGACAGCTATGATTCTTAATCCTGTCTCTCTCTCTCTTACACACACACGCACACACACACACACACACACACACACACACACACACACACACACACACACACACACACACACACACACACACACACACACACGCACGCACGCACGCACGCACACACACGCACACACACACTCTCTCTCTCTCTCTCTCTCTCTCTCTCTCTCTCTCTCTCTCTCTGTGGAAGGTGACAGCCATGATTCTTAGTCCTGTCCCCAGCCCGCCAGACAAATAGACACAGTTCTGCCTAAGTTCGGAGCCAGGAATAGCTCAACTCCGCGTCACGTGGGCGACCGAAATAGAAATCTTCAGCGTCAGAAATCGATGAAGACGCTGGCGGGGGGAGAGGAGAGAGAGAGAGAGAGAGAGAGAGAGAGAGAGAGAGAGAGAGAGAGAGAGAGAGAGAGAGAGAGAGGAGAGGAGAGAGAGAGAGAGGAGGCGGATGGGAAAGGGGGAAGGGGAACTGGAGGATGGGGGGGGGAGGAAAGGGGTGGATCTGGAATGGTGAGAGGAGGGAAGAGTGGAGAGAGGAGAGAGAAGAGAGAGAGAGAGAGAGAGAGAGAGAGAGAGAGAGAGAGAGAGAGAGAGAGAGAGAGAGAGGAGAGAGAGAG
>CM031612.1:23529101-23531604 GCA_018398815.1 Conus ventricosus | reverse complement strand
GTCCCCCTTTGTGATGTAGAATAGAGAGAGGAGAGAGAGAGAGAGAAAAAGACAGAATATCAGACAGCAGACGAAGAGAAGAGGAGACAACAGATACAGACATACATACATGAGGAGAGAGAGTAAAAAGTTTTTAACTCTAGGTCATAAAGTGCATGAATTATAACAGTCACTTCTTGCATAACAAAAGTATTTCCATAGATATAGCTCCAAAGATATGTAAGATATGTATGAAGAGAGAGAGAGAGAGAAGAGAGAGAGACAGAAACAGAGACAGAGAGAGAGAGAGAGAAAAGAGAGAGAATGAGTACATTACACATAGCTCCCAAAAGCAAAGAGAGCGGAATGGCACATTATTATATGAACGTCACCGCATCATTGCTGTTTTAACACAACGGTCACGTGAAAACCGCTTTAGAAACAAGTGAACTGCGAGCAATTGTGGCATCACATTCATGGCAGTCTCGGAAGAGCCTTGCAGTAGTGTGAAAGAGGCACAGAGAATGTGCACCAATCACGAAACGTGTACTTCATAGTGTGTCCAGCTGGGGTCCGCTTTGTCATTCTCGGCAGTTCATACAGGATGCGCTGAAAAACGCCATGCACAAAATAAACAAGACGTAAACCAATACACAAGGAAATGGCTCGGTGTTTCCCACCTGTACTCCACTAGCGTTGCACTCCACTGTTGCCAAGCAAAGCTGAAGCTCCCTCTGAAGTCCATCCTGTAGGAATACAAGGGGGGGGGGGGGAAGCAAGGTTACCTACCATGCTTGAGAACTCAGGAGACATGATTGTGAGATCAGTCCAGCCCAAGCTAAAGACTGGCAGAATATGGAAACTTCTGGAGGCAGTCAGTTGGCATGGCAAAGGAAACCCTCAAGATCAAAGAAATAACAAACAAACCAACAGTCAGGGGCTGGGGTCAACAGACATGAAGGGAAAGCAAAGAGAGAGGTGGTAACAGAGTTGTTAAAGGAAGATTAGCATCCGTAGAGAACCCAGGAACAGTCCGTCAAGGTCAACAGGGGCAGAGGACTACGTGAAAAAAGCTCACTCAAACGCTGGAATGACACATAGCACCTGGCACCTGTCATGATCAGCTTCATCATCAGATCTTGTACAGTTTATTGAAGTGACATTGTAAATATCAATACACGGAGAAGCTAACTTTTGTTTTAGATCAACAGTACGTCGAAGCCTATTGTGTGCTATGGGATTTTGCTGAAATCGTATGTTTTCTTCTTCATCGCTTGTGTTTGTAAACGGCTGTGCTTATCATGTGGGGACCTTGGTTTTCCTTCTTCATCTTATTATAGTGCTGTAGACAGTGCTTGGGTACTGTGGAACCCGAGTATGTTGACTGTATATGTGAGACACCTGTGGACGGCACCGGCGAGATCTGTGAGTTATATCAAGATACGTAATATGATACGCTGATATATGATAATGAAGTGTCTTATGCATTGATGCCTTATTTGACGTGAATTGATCTGTATACTATGTAGTAGCATGTACTGATTTTGTAACAGTTCATATTGATGGTTCAGGCAACATAATAAAAAAAAAGAAAATCTAACTCGTGTGTTGCCTGGCTATCCATGTTCGTATGGTGTGGGTGTGTGTAGGGGAAAAGTCGTACACGCATCCAAACTTTTGAGAGCGAGAGTCAGACAACAAAACACGCACCGCACACCATCCGTAACATCTCGTATATGATCTCCGACCCTCAAATAAAAATCTGGTGAAATGGGGGAAGTCAGATGGCCGTGCGTATCCGCCCTGTCAGGGCAAGCGGAACATGTCCTGAATTAATGAGTGGCAGTGTTAGCCCAGGGAGGTACACATGGAGACACAAAAAGTGCTTAGAGATCGCAAATGCGGTCAGCATTGCTGGAGTAAACACTGCGACATCCAAATCTCCAGCAACGACATTGTTCACGACAGGAGGTCACAAATCACGGTCTGAAACAGTTGTGACATCAACAGCATACACTCGGGATTTACTGGGTTGGTGGCTGACCAGAAGTGAAGTGCACAGCAGACCTTCCAGAATGTGAAAACCATTTAGAGATTACCAGGACGAGTGGCCTGAGACAGGATATTGTTCTTCAGTAAAGGGCATCACAAGAAATGAATTTGATTGAACTATTGAACCAGCCATTCCAAAACAGGATCGAGGAAGCTCATATCTACAGGACTTAAACGTATGCCAGTCTGGCTTCCTAGCCACAGTTCTCAGAATACAAAATTGAGAAAGGTCTGTAGACTCATCAGCCTATGATTCCATGAAGCCGCTCCGATTTCTGGTACGAAGAGGACTAGAACCCCACAGCCTATGATAGAGGCAGCTGAAAAAATTCTAACCGGTGTACCAGCCCATTCTTACCCCCCCCCCCCCCTCTGGAACTTACCCCAGGGTAAGTCTGGGCTAGCCTGCTTTTACCCCCGGGGCCATTCCAGGACTAGCTGGAACTTACCCCCCCCCCTCCCCCACCCGGTT
>CM031612.1:23501601-23519101 GCA_018398815.1 Conus ventricosus | reverse complement strand
AAAAATAACGATTATCTACAAACAAACATGCTGTGTAGGATTATCCGTTTTCAATACTAATTACTAAACTTTTCAGATTTCAGTTTTTGCTTAATCCTATGTTTTTCCTGATCATTTTCAATAACATCATTTTCGCGCAAACATTCATCAATGCATCTTTGTCTTTCATGTGAAATAAAACTACAGTCTTTAACTGTTCTCTAAAGTCTTTTAAAACTGAGTTATATTTTTGGCATAAAATCCACACACTTATCCCAGCATGTCTTCCACTAAAGGCTAGTTTCGACAAAGTGTTTCTCTTTTTAACTATGTCTCTTTCTGCTGAACAGTCATCTATAATAAATAGTGTCTGCGTTCCTTCAAACATATAAAAAAGCGTTTAGACACTCACTCAGTTTATTGCTAGGATTAACTAAAAATATGTTATCATCAGCCCATATAAACCTTCTATCATGATATGCTTTGTTCCATTTAAGTGTTGGGCAGAAAATCACAATATGATCAAAATTATAACGATAAACTGTTTGTAACAGGTCGAGGATAAATATTGTTTTTCCACAACCAGTTTGTCCACAAATTAATGAACAATGAGGGGTTTTTATCATAAAGTTTAACTGCTCCATAGTTTTATTAATAGAATTTAATCTAATCCAGTTATTATGTTTATCATACTTTCTGTTAAAACTTGTTCAGTATAATAAAATCCTATAAGTTCTAAATGTGTAAGATTAATCCAATTTAGTTCTGTAAGATTGCTTCTATTTAGACTAATATTGATTTTGTTGCTTGTTGTTATGACCTTAATATCCTCACCGTTGTGAATAACGACGACAGTAACTTTAAGTTTTTCAACGTCTAAGTTTTGCCAGCTAATTAGAATTCCTTTTAGAAGGACGTCGCTAACGCCCACAGCCCCATTCCTCTTCACATCTTTTAAGACAGAAATTTCAAATGTCATTGTGAACGCATCTCCTAATTTCATTTGTGGAATGAATTGTAATTTTGTAGAAGCATCTTTTAAAACCGTTTCTCTTCTGTGGAGGATGTACTGTTTATTCCCATACGGCTTTATTTCAATCTCTTTCCGACTATTGTCATCTGGCATAAGACTTACATGTAAAGGGCCAGAGTTGAATGCTTTTCTGAAACTTTTTTGGCGGCTAAAAAATGTAAATGGGTTATGAATTCAAATTTTATTTCCCATTCTAAATATGGTTCTAAATGCCATTTGAGGTCAGGTTTTCGAACTATTTTTATTCATACTGGCCAACATTATTTGCTTCTAGATTGCGCAGTTGCTCTAGTTTAGGAAACCTTTGTTGTCGCCAACCTCTTTGCGTTTATAATCACCATCTTTAGTGTACTCAAAACCATACAAAGCGCCTATCTCACCATTTTGTTCAAAGTCCGCAACGTCTGAAAGGGTTTCTTTTAATTCTAAAGTTATACACCTCACAGGCGCTAATGTAACTCCGGATTCTTCTGGCCCACGCGACATTTTTTAGTACAACTTATTATTTTATTTCTAAAACAATGTGCAGGTTATCACATTTTACAACTTTCCCTGTTTTGTCTGCAATTTTTATATTAAATGATCCGACCCTCCACAAACTAATCTTTTAAACTGTAAATTAGGGAATTGTATAATTTCATAATCGCAATATGCAGCTTTCCCTGACGGAAGAGCTCTTAAAACAGTTGAGGGCCTTCCATCATATAAGTTTTCATCAGTGCTCAGCTCATCCAAATGAACATAGAGTAATGAATGTACTGCAAGATCGAGCGGACTTTCCCCCTCATAAGTAGTTTTGTCTGGTGTAACAATAAATCTTTGAGCGTCTTGTCTGCCAGTTGCAAAGCCTAACATTTTAGCTAGCTCTTTATCAAAAAAGTAACTTGCTTCTTCAGGTTTGAATGTTAATATTGTTTTTAGATTTGCAGTGTTAAGTTTGAGAGCGATGCCAAAGTTACTTAATGCTTCTTTTAGTGAGCAAAACCCGTAATAACCATCAGGTATTGCTACCTGGTCAATTAAGCTTCTTTCTGTGTCATATTTTCTAATCTTATTATTCTTCTTGGTTTCGCTTATATTAAACCATACGACTTTGTAAAAAATTTCATGGAGTGCGACCATTTTGGTTCCGCAATTGTTATCAAAAGCATGTTCTAAAAACGAAGGATGGTCTTGAGTTGTTATTGTTACAAACATTTTTTTAAACGAAAATAAAAATGAGCGCGTTTAAATATACTAAAGATGCAAAATATTCTGTTGGGCCGCACTACAATCCTAAAAATATAGCAACTGATACTCTTGTCATTGCTGTGACCCAGACTGACACTTTTCATAAAACGGTGAGTACTCCATTAAGCAGATATCTTAACCCCCTATTAAAAAAGACTACATCGCGAAAGTATGGTTCAGTCATCCGATGCAGTTTTATCAGAACCAGTTAAACTTTGCCGTGTTTTGTGCATCAACTGGGTGTGGAGTGTCGTATGCTAATCATTTAAATCATCCTGATCCTTTGGTGAGGTCAGTGTATAGATTTCATTTTTATTACACCTTCAGACGTATTTTGACTGAACTGCGGGCGCCATTACCAATGACAAACCGTTTAATCCATTCAGCAACAGAATAGACATGAAGGCTTTTGAAAGGATCTGTAACGAATTCAATATTAATGTTAAGACAGACTTTAGACAAAAGTCGGATCTTAATCATGGCTTAGGCACCCCTTATTTTTGGGGCGTGCACAGAAAGTATAACTATGACGGGAATCCTCCTTACACATCTTTCTCTTCAGGCACAGGTGTTCACCTCGGGTCCATAGAGCAAGAGCATAAAACAGCATGGACAACATTTATCTTAGACATATCTGAGGGCTTAACTCAAGCGGGAATAGTACGAATAAACGACTCTGTTCGTACTTACGTTTGGTGTTTGCTAGGTTCGCAAGCACAGACAAGGTCGAGCATAACTAATTCTTCTACTGGCTTTGATGCACAAAAACAATACTTAGCAAATTTAGAGGACGCCATTAATTCTACAGTTGATTTAGATTCAAGTATAAAAAGGTACCAAAATGTTTTACAATACGCAAGATCGAAAGTAGACTTTGCTGTTGGCACTGGTTTATACATGCTACCTTCTGACCTTAGACTCCAGGTAGGAACAATAATAAACTACAACAATGAAATCATTGTGGCCGGCAATGAACAGAAGGTTGGGAAAAAACGACATAAATTCTGGGCCAGTAATAGTACAAACAATAAAAAAAACACCCAAGATTAAGTTATCCAATCCCAAGGTCCAAAGCACAAAGACTGTTGAAGACGTGGACTTTGTTCGCGATGACCATGAATATGAAAAGACAGCGCTAGTTGTTGGATTAACTGTCCTAGGATTACTTGGTCTTTATCTTACTGAATAGTAATCCAACTATTAAGAGAACTAATGCCCATAAGTGCTCGGCCATAAAGCCAACTACTTTGCTTGCAGTAGACAAAAGCCAGCTAACGATACTCCCTAATATACCTGGTAAAGAGTCTATAGCTTTACCAGCTAATTTTTTTTTAAAAAACTCGCAAGATGATCAAGCTGTTTTTTTACCCATGATTTATCAGGCGATGGTGATGGAGGCACTGAACTTTGCCCTCCACCACCGCCTGTAATAGCCATCACAGTGTACTTATTGCAAAACCTAAGGCCGTTATAACGCTTGCTAATGTGACTCCCTGCTCTCTAAACAATGTTCTTATTCGTTCTGCTAGCGTCGTGTCTTCATATAAAATTTTTTCGATAGTTTCTCTTATTCTATTCACTTGAGTTCGTAGTAGGTCTCGGTTAGTAGTCATCGCTTCTAGTCTTGCTGATCTTTCTTGCTCAAGATTTTTTAGTCTTTGGGCTATTCTTTCTTTAATCTCACGCCCTACGATGCGGTCGTCGGCCTCAGCGAGTTTTTCTTTTTCTCTTTTTATATGCCCATCTAGTTCACTAGTTTTGCTACATTGTTTGTTAATTCGCCTTTGATGGTTCTTAAAGTACGATCAAGGCCTAATCTTTCTCTCTCAGTAAATACTGTTTCTTCAGGGAGTTCTGCTACTGTATTTCTTACTACGTCCACTGTTTGAATTAAATCTTCATGTGGCGTGGTTTGTATTTGGTTATCTGTTGGGAGTTTTTGTTGTGTGTTTTGAACTTTAGCAACTTCATCCGGACCTAATTTTGGTTCAGTAAAGCCAAGGCGATTCTGCTCGCTTGCACTGAGCCTTTGATTAATTGTACCCATGCTTACAAACTTTGATGAGTTTAGTTTATACGTAAGCGGAACACGTTCTCCTTTGTCGTTTCTAAAATACAAATGGTTATCTTTTAGTTCAAAATCATCAGGGTATATAGTTTCGGGTTGTTCTAGTTCTAAACTTTGGTATAATGATCTGACCTTATCTTCTGTTAATTCACGCCTTTGCTGCCCTTCTTCTAATTCATCCCGCAATGAGAGCGCTGAGCGGTGCTGTGTCAAAGGAGTCCTTTCATCCATGTCGGCGTCTCCAAGATCACTAATATCATAATCTTCTTCACCTCCAATTCCCGCCATGTTTTTAAATAATTAACTTTTTATTTTGTTTTATAAAAATGTCACAAGTATATGGCTCGATTCTTGACCCGAATAGAAAGCTGAAAGAACCCCATGGCGTGAAGGGAAATAAACGGAATATTACTGTTCCAAATAATCCATCTACTATTGATGCAGATCAAATTCTTACTGTCAGATTTCCAGACCTAGGAGCGGATGATTTGATTGTGCCAGGCTCTGCGCGACTTACTTTCAAAATAGAACTCGCTTCAACAACAGACCCAAACAGAACAGTTGTCCAGAATCTGGGGCGGGCAATCGTTAAGAAAATTTCTGTAAAACTTGAGGGGAAAGAAGTATTTTCTTTACACAATGCAGACATATTTTTAACTATTCTGATCTATGGCTAACCGCGAATGAAAGGGAAGATCTTGCGTTTCAAGGAATAGAAAATGAAGAAGCACTAAAACACAGAATAGGCGCCGCAGATGCTAAAGACGGCAAAAAAGTATGTAGCTGTAAATTTTGCGTTTGGAAATCGCTTTTCCATTCCTTTAGATTTTGAGTTGTTAAAGCGCATGCACCATACTTTCAAGGAGCATTAGAAGACAGATTGTCATACGAACTAACTTTTAATGAATACAAACGTGTTATCAGATCAACAGACACCGAAGCAAAGTACAGCATTTCTGACATCTTGTTAGAGTTTGATGTTGTTAGCAAGTCTAATTTAGCAAGGCAGATTGAGCAACAATATGTGTCACAATTAGTAATATATTACGAAAACGTGCGTCATCATTCAACATATCCTAAAAGCAGGGCAGACGCTATATGGAATTTTAATTTAGTGTCGCAGTAAAATCGCTTAAAGGTATTTTATTGCTGTGTGAAGATGAAGAACCATTCGCAAGAGCAAGTGAAAAGTTTTTTAATCCAAAAATAACGAAAGTGCAATGTACAATTGATGGTAGTCCTAACCAAATCTACGCTAGCGGGCTTAGACCTTATCATCATTTTGACGAAATAAGAAAATTGTTTGGGGGTGGGAGGGGTTAGAAGTCCAACAGCAGACCTTGCGTCTAAAGATCTACACCTTCACAGTGTTAGGCTCGATGATTATTTAACATCAAAATACGGTTTATGGATTGACCTAAGGTCAACAGAGGATAATCAGTTGCATGGAAGTGGGGGAGAACGGTTAAAGACGTAAACATTCAAATTGAGAAAGAAAAAGAAGCCGATAAACTGCTTAATGTACATTGTTTTTATTAATTGATGCACAGCTGAATATTGAAAAGAAAAAATTAAAAAGATACAGAATACTAAATTATTTTTTCATTTTTAAAAAAGCATGCCTGTTCAAGTTTATCCAAATGTGCCTACAGCGCCAGAGTCGCCAAGAGAAGAGAGAGTAGAAACCCCCGTCATAAAAACCTTTAGATTAACCAACATTACACAAATGCAACAAAACTAGAGCAGGACCTTTCAAAATACAGCAAAGCCAAACGAAGGTATTCTGCTGCCTTTAATGCTGTTACCTATGTTAATACTGGAGCATCGACTATAAGCGCCGCATCAGCAGGAACGAGTGTTGGCCTTTTAGCAACAGGCATAGGCGTACCCCAGCTTTACCTCTAGGCGGTTTGTCTTTAGCTCTTGGCCTGTGTTCATTAGCTGTAGGTGCTGCTAGCAAAAAAATAAAAACTAAATTCCAAAAGCACACAGCTATGGTTCAACTAATAACAGCTAAACTTAGTTCCTTCAAGCTGATTATAAATAAAGCACTAGCTGACTCAAACATCACGGATGAAGAATTTAATCGTTTACAGGCTGATTTTGATGACTACAAAAGACAAAAGTTTGATCTTCAAAGAAAGGCGAGGACAAGTTTTTCTCACAGCCAGACCCTGAGCAGATAAAAAAGGAATGCTTAAAAAAAGTAAACGAAACATTAAACTCTGTTCTAAACAGCTCACATTAACAACGCCAAAGGGTGTTTATACTTTAGTTTATGAGTCCAAGCACAAAAAGACCACCGATATTGATTAATTATTTTTTTTGATTTAAATAAATATTTTGAGTTAGAAAAGAAACTCAGCATGGATAAGATATATGAAGGTCCAGACGAATTGTTTGAAGCAATGCAAGAAGATTTATCAAGAGCACTGAATGATATTGATTTAGAAGTTATTGATCCAGCAAGCGTACGGGCAAGTGTTGCTCATGCTATTTCTCAAGTTCGGGTAAACTAACAATAGACCGCCAGTTAAAGTAATGTCAGCTGTTTTAATCGACTATGTAACAATAAATGAAGAAAATCTAGAAGTCTGGGTCTCGACTAAACAGCAGACTATTCTTTCTCATAATGACTTAACACCTGGTTGGGCAGACGAACTGCTTACACAGTTTGATGTGGCCGCCGAAAGCCAAAATGAGAGGCTCTGGTTGGTCAGAGGGCGAAGTCTTAGAGATCAGATTAAAACAGTCTAAGTATGCGCCGATTGTTGGCAAGGCTTACATCCACTACCTCCAGCATTAGTTGCGAAAAGAGCAGTTCTAAACATAAAGAATACAGACAACAAATGTTTTATGTGGTGTGTTCTCGCAAGGCTGCATCACGCCCGCAAAAACGCAGAAAGAGTGTCTAACTATTGGGATTACATTAATGGTCTTAACTTCGATGGAATAGAGCTTCCTGTTAGTGTGGATTCAATTGATCAGTTTGAAGAACAAAACAAACCAATAACTGTCAATATCTACACATGGGATGAGGAAACATCTACAACCTATTAAAGTGTCCAAACAGTCCATCGATTGGCGAACCAGACAAAAATCATGTTGACTTACTACTGATGTTTTTCACCGCTACCGCATTACACATTGATACGCACAATGAGTAGATTATTGGCCCATACTTCATAAAATTGGGCATAAACAAGAATTCTGCAGAAAATGTTTAACAAGAGTTCATCTGTTCAAGCCGCAAGCGAACATAAGAAACATTGTAGCGGCCAGTTGACTGTAATACAGAACTAATTACACCCCAGAAGGCAGTAAAGTTAGTTTTAAGAACTGGAAACGGATGCAAATTCTCCATACGTAGTTTACGCAGACTTCGAATCGTTCATTGTTCCTTATGAAGGGCCAGCGCCACAAAAACTTCGAAAAACAGTCTTAATGAGTAATCATCAGATTTGTTCATTTGCCTTCATTATTGTTAGGTCGGATGGCGCTCATTCAACGCCAGAATTTACAGAGGCCCAAATGCGGCTAGAAGATTTTTACAGCGCATGCAGCAAGTGCGTAATGATTGTTCTAATAATCTGAATTTATCTGAAATCAAGATGACGCCTGAAGATCAACAACAGTATGACTCAGCCACTCACTGTTGGATTTGTGGTTTTGAACTCAGTGAGGAAGCCAATCCAAAAGTAAGAGACCATGATCACATTAGTGGAAAGTTCAGAGGAGCAGCGCACCCAAAAACTGCAATCTTCAACTAAAGTTTGAACCAAAAACATGGAAGCTGCCTATATTCTTTCACAACTTGCGAGGCTACGACTCTCATCTTATAATGAAAAGCAGTGGGCGATGCCTTCAGGGTAACATGCATTGCACAGTCATCGGAAAAGTACATGTGTTTCACTTTAAATAACATGTCTTTTTATGACTCTATGCAACACTGATGGGATCATTAGAGTCACTGGCTATGTCCTTAAAGTCCTGCCCAATAACGGAAGAATATTTTGACCCAACGCTTGTTAGAAAGGGTGTTTACCTTACGAATAATGAACAGTTGGCAAAGGTTTGACGAAGAGTACACTTCCACCTAAAGGCGCGTTCTTTTCTAGTCTTAGAGGAAAGGACATCAGTGATTCTGATTACCAGCATGCTCAAGATGCGTGGCAGAAGTTAGAGTGTAAAACGATGGGAGACTATCATGACTCCTACTTAATGGCTGATACATGTTTGTTGGCGGATATTTTTGAAAATTATAGAAAGACCTGCATGAAACATTATAGCCTGGATCCCGCGCATTACATTTCTGCGCCCGGGATGAGCTGGGACGCTTTCTTTAAAGTTTACTGGAGTACAGATTGATTTATTGTCAGAATTACCAATGATTCAAAATGATTGAAAACGGATTGCGTGGAGGAATTAGTATGGCGTCGCATCATTACTGTAAAGCAAACAACAAATACTTGGACAACTATGATCCGAGTAAAAGGTCTAACTATCTCATGTATTTAGATGCAAACAATCTGTATGAATGGGCAATGGCTCAATCGCTTCCATTACGTAACTTTAAAATGTACACAGGCGGCGATCCAAAAAATATTCAAAAGGCATTAAAGTGGTTGAGCAGTTTGACGTCAGATCAACAGCGTGGATACATTCTAGAAGTTGATTTAGAATATCCTCAGGAACTCCATGACCTGCATAATGACTATCCGTTAGCAGCAGAAGCCTAAAGATGAATCCAAGAGAGCCGCCTAAACTTGTGCCTAATCTTCGGGGCAAAAAAAATTATGTATGCCATTAAACAGACTTCTGCAATTTTATTTAAGACATGGTTTAAAGTTGACAGCTGTTTTCATCGTATAATTGCTTTTGATCAAGAACAGTTCTGAAACCATACATCATGAAGAACACTGATCTCAAAAACTAAATCCACAGATGCTTCAAAAAAAAGACTTTTTCAAGCTGATGAACAACAGTGTTTCGGAAAGACTATGGAGAATCCGCACAAGCGTAAGATGTTAGATTGGTCACCAGAGAGAAACGAAGCAATTAAGCTGACTTCAAAACCTAATTTTTCAGGATTTCCCAGAAAATTTCATGATCACTTTTTGGTAAATGATGAAAAAAAAGAAAGTCAAATTAGCCCAAACCTGTATTATTGGGTTTACTGTTTTAGAATTATCAAAGCTTTTGATGTTAGAATTTCTTTATGACTACTTTAAACCCTCGTATCCAGAGTCCAGATACTTTACACAGATACAGATATTTTTTGTTATAGATATCCCTACTGAAGACATCTATAAAGACATGGAATTAGAAGTAGCTAAAGGAGCGAGCGGATGGTACGACACATCTGATTATCCTAAAGATTCCCCTTTTGCATTAAATTTACTAATAAGAAGGTTTTAGGAAAGATGAAGGATGAATTATCTGGAAAGGTGATTAAGGAGTTTTTTTTGGTTTAAGGTCGAAAATGTACAGAAATTTCGAGCCAGGAGAAAACCATTAAGAAAGCAAAGGGAAAAATCCGCAGTGTTGTGCATCAAACATTCACATACAACTACAAAGAGGCATTGTTTGACAATAAGACTTTTCATCATGACAACGTAAACTGCGATCTAATCTACATGAGATCAACACAACGGTTGTAACAAAGAAGTCATTAGATAAAACAAACACAAAACGTGTGTTTGTTAATCCAGAGTTTTCATATGCATATGGTCATTGGGGGAACCGTCAATTAATTAAAGCGGAACTGTGTCTGGCGGGATTATCTGCAGTTCTTTCTTTCACAAAAGATTTTTGAGGACCCGGGGTTGTTTTGTTGTGTCAGTTTCTCGTAAATAATACACGGTCGGATTCATCTTTACAATTCTTTTTATTTCGTACAGGTCAACACTCCAAACGGGATCTGTTGCCCTGATGCGAGTTCCCCTTCTGCTTCCCCCGGTAAATAAAGGTACCTTACTTTTAAACCAAACGGCAATAGTTTGCTGGTTGTACTGGAGTCTTCAGCAACATTATTGTTTTTCTTTTTGATTGCTTGTACTGGTTTTAAACCCTTTAAATTCTTCTTTAAATTCATTGTGCGTAGAACTGAGGGCAGTCTTCTAACCCATTCTGTGTTGCGAGAATTGTCAATCAGCTCTCTGTGATACTGGTAAGAAAAAAGTCTTTCAGTTTAACTGTTTGTTAAAGTTTTCGACAAAAGCCTGTGATCTGTGAACTCCTGGGAATGCCTTTTAATGGTTTAACCCTATGTTTCAACAATAATTGATTCACTTGGCCTTTAAATCTTTTCCATCATCACTTGAATCATGTGAGGGTTTAAGTTAAGGGGCCTCGTTGGTATATCAGCTCTGTAAAGCGACAGGCAACAGCAAAAGCACTTTTGGTAAGGCTCCGCATCTTTGTAAAAATGAAACTATGTCAATGGTTTGTGAGTGCGTCTTAATCTTTTGCAAAAATCGACATGAGGGATATAGAAGATCCATTTAAATGGGTGTCTTTGGAAAATTTATACAAAGTGTGGCTCGTATTCGCCTGGGCGCAGTAAATAATTCCCAGATCGCTTGTTTAGAAAAAACCATTCCCTTCGCTGTTTGTCCACTGACTCCAGCTGCTGGCTTGCTTTTCTTGCTGTTATTCCTTCCCAATATCCTTTGGGTGAATATAGTTTTGTCTTTTTTATTCAGCCAATTTAATGCGCAAACAAATAGACAACAGTCATACCAAAGACAATAAACACGATTTCTTGCATCTTTTGTTTTCTGATGGTTGATAAAAGTTGCTGAATTTTGGTGGGGGCAATGTCTGGTTTGGGTTTTGGGCCCTTTTACTAGATAATTTTTTCTTTTATTGCTTGATAAAACATCTTTAAAATGTGTAAGCTGCATGTCCCCTTTTTTTTCAGTGTGTTTTTAAAATAAAATCTAACTGCTCAATTCTCTGCTTTTCATAGCGATCTTGTGCCGCAGCTAGTTGCTCCACAGCTTTGTTTGTTTTTTCCTCTCCCCGTCATCCCGTATTTTACTAAATGCGTAATTACTTCCGCTAAAAGCAAGCGCATTCACCACAGCGCCACCTATCATCATTACGAGTGAAGCCATTTTTTTAAATGTATTTTTTTACATATTATATTCTCTGGATTATTTCTTGCTTAACTAAAAAATCTTTCGTAGCAAATGAAGCTGCAATAATAGCGATTAGCTTTGCTGAATCCTCAAAGTCTAGTTTGCCAAGATCTGCCGGTTTTATTTTTAACAGGCTTTTACCAAGCATTGAGTACCCCTACACTTAGGCCTCCAATAACGGCAGAATGGTATACAAGGTTGGTAATAGTTTTTTCGGTGCTCATTTTAAAAAATAAAATAATTATAATTAATAAAAAAAACATTTAACAGCGATGATCTACTAGAGCTACAGAGCGGCCTGCACAGTCTTGGACTTACAAAAGAAGAAGTTGATGATCAAGCTTTTTATGCCCAAAAAGGAAAGGTTGTATTCTTTGGCGGCATGTGGAAAAACAAACAGTTCCTCGGAACTGAATTCAGCATAGAACAGATACAACAAGAGTCGCCACAAGACATTTAAAGTATCACAACAGGTATGAGGCGCAGCTGGGGTCGAGAATGGGAAAAAGTGTGGGGCAAACGGTTCTTTGTTTTGTACACTAAACTAGTCAGTAGATTTGCTCCCCCTTGATTCTGAACAAGATCTTACGTATGATTTTAAAGCAGGATCCAGTTTTTAACAAAATCATTAGAGTCTCTAAGCTGCGATCTGTAATACAGATTTGGAACATTGTTTTCCCCCGCAATCATGGGATTAATAACTTTTAATCATATAGATTTATTTTCCATTCAAAATGAACGAGGTCGGAAAATCACAGAATCAGGAAACATTGAATCAGAAAACCTGAATCAGGTAGAGATAGTGACAAGTGAAAAGCTAAAGCATCCGGGCGTGTTGCAGCAGGAAAAAGAGTAGCAGAGTTAAACAACAAAGAAAAAATTTAAAATACAATCACAGAATATAATCATAAAGAAAAAATAACGCCAAAACAAGTTGATTCAAAGCCAGCTCCAGAACAAGAACAAGTTAATTCAAGGGCACCAAAGTCTTCATGGAAATATTGAACTTAAAACTGTTGCCATTTTTGGCGCCCTTGCTGCTGTTGGGGGCGTTATTAGGTTATAAAATATATAAAGAATGGCGACAAAAACAAAAGCAGTCAAAAAATCTGAAAACCCCTAAATACAGAAGAAGACAACAGCACGCCAGCACCGCCAACAACAAAAATTCATTTTCATCCATTTCAAATGGAATAATATTTTTAATAAAAATAGATCATGGCGGGTTATTATTTTTTTAAAATGGGTGAAGTCAATAAATAAAGACATGGAGTCTATAAAAAAAAAATTTCCATAACCAGAATTGTAATCAATGCGGTTTGGGTTAGGATGTAAGAACTTCATTAAGATCTATGCTGACCGATCTCACACCAAGGGCGTTAAGCAAGATATCCTCAACGATGACGCGTTTTTGAGGCGTGTGTGTAAATATATTAGACATCTACTATTTAAGATAAAAACATAGATTGTATTGTTTTTTGATAATTATAAAGATAACTTGAATAAGAACTTGGTTGTACTTAAAGGACGATTAATTTCAATCTGAGGTAACTTAATTAAGAACTTAATTAAGAACTTAATTAAGAAAATTAATTAAGAACTTGAAGTAACTTAATTAAAAAAATTAATTAAGAACTTAATTAAGAACTTGAGGAATGACTTAAGTAAGAAAATTAGAAGTGACTTAAGTGTGTGCATGCATGGGGTGGGGTGGGGGTGTTCATGCGTAGGGTGGGGGGTGTGCCTGCGTGGGTAGGACAAAACACACAAACACCAACAAACAAACAAGAAGTGAAACTACTAAGGCCACTTCTTTCTTTGTGACTAAACAGGTTGTGCCCCGCGCGCAACCCAATCAACTCCAAGTGATCACATAGGGGGCGTTTGGCCTAGTTTGCCGCGCTTTGCAGTCAAGCGATCACATAGGTCGTTTGGCCTAGTTTGCCGCCGAGGGTTTGCAGGTGCTGAACGTCATTGGGGGCAAGCGATCACATAGGGTCGTTTGGCCAGTTTGCTGTGCTCCCCTTTTCTCAACCAGGCTTTCAAATGGCTTTGGGAGAGTTACAGCAATTACTGCTGTAGCCGAGCTTTTATGGCGGCTCTAATCGCCAGTAGTTAGTACATCCGTCATTGTAATATTTGGAGCATTTATATGGAGATAGTGGGTAGCTACACACTACCCTCCCCATACTGGTAGATTACTAAGGTCTGCCTAACCCTATCTAGTTTTGTTTGCCAGAACCATTCGAAAAATCGTTATCCAGTTGCATAAGTTTAAAAAAGGTTTGCGTTTGCTACACAGTTCATTTATACTGATTCCTAGCTTGTGAAATTTAGGATAGTTTAAAAAACACACAGAAAGTTGAATAAGTTTTCTAGCATACGAATCAGACATGTTCACCTCCGCCTTAAGAAATGAACGCCATGTTTGATGCGTTTTTGTTCTTTAAAAAATGGCTTGAGCTTTTCAAGCCAGCGCCCAACAATCAACGCGTGATGAATTGTTTTTGCTTTGGCCGACTTTCAACAATGCAGCGCCATTTATTAGATAAGGAACCTCTCATCAATAGTCAAACACGTATTGAAAATGGCTACATCTTTTTCAGCAAATTTCTTTCATTTCCTTGAACCAACAAACCTTAAGATGTCGTTCAATTTCCAAAGCAGTCGGTTCACTTTTTTCGTTTTCTAGAAAAGCAATGCTTCTTTCCGGTTTCACTGGGAGAGAACATGCTTCGCCTAATTCTTTTCGACAAATACTCTAACATACAGTAAAGTAAAACTTGTAGTCTTGAATGCACAAAAACCCGTTCTTTAATAACGTTTTAGCCATTTTAGAATAACGCCACCAAGCACAGTACACAGCACAGTAAACGCGTCCTGCTCGTCCCGGGAGTCAGTGGGAGAATGATGAAACCGGTGTTGGTTAACCTAGTCATTGAGCGCCGTAAGCTTACGCTTAATTGTAACCCCCTCGGATTGGCCGAGCTGTGACATTCGGCCCATCGCGTGTTGACGTGGCAGCCTCGATGTAGTATTGGCAACGTGGCGCCTCGAACATTAGCTGATGCAATATGTTGCAATGCGCAGCAAGCCAGCTCGCGAGGCGTTTATTGATTTTTTGGTCACATGGGGAGACACACAGTTTGGGAAACGGATCGCTCAGCCTGCTGACTTACTGCGTCATTATAATTGTGTTGTCTTGGTCTTGCAAAAAGGTGACAGACAACTAACTGGTAGAAAAGACTGTTTGAAGGAACGCAGACACTATTTATTATAGATGACTGTTCAGCAGAAAGAGACATAGTTAAAAAGAGAAACACTTTGTCGAAACTAGCCTTTAGTGGAAGACATGCTGGGATAAGTGTGTGGATTTTATGCCAAAAATATAACTCAGTTTTAAAAGACTTTAGAGAACAGTTAAAGACTGTAGTTTTATTTCACATGAAAGACAAAGATGCATTTGATGAATGTTTGCGTGAAAATGATGTTATTGAAATGATCAGGAAAAACATAGGATTAAGCAAAAACTGAAATCTGAAAAGTTTAGTAAATTAGTATTGAAAACGGATAATCCTACACAGCATGTTTGTTTGTAGATAATCGTTATTTTTTGGTTATTGAAGTCTTACTTGTCAGAGAACAGGAAAACACCGATTCTAGGTCGCCCTAGCCCCGAACCTAGGTGAGGGCTAGGGTGAGTTAGAATCGGTGTTTTCCTGTTCTCTCAATACTGTTACAGTAGTCGAGTTTTGACATGATGAGGGAACAGATAAGTTGGGCAGTCGCTTTCTGTGTAAGATATGAGCGAATTGACGCGATCTTTCTCAAAGCCAAATAGGCTGAACGACACAGGTGACCGATCTGGACATTCATGGACAGCGTACTATCCAAATGGACACCCAGATCCCTCATGCTGTCTTCAAAGGGAATTTTGTTGGTTCCAGCTTGAATTTTCGGAGGGTTTATATCCCTACCACACAATTCGAGAGGGTTTCACACGTAAAGCATCTATTTAAAAAGCGACTTTAATAAGTGAGATTGACAGCACTTTTCGATTCTGACAAACTAAATCTACGACCTTTGCTGAGTGGCTGACGGACGAACAAAGATATGCAAGTGGAAAGTACGCTTCACAGAATGACGTACCTTTTGTCTTGTGATCCGTTTCAGTGTCTCGACTGAACTCATCGTCTGTGACAAGACCCTCGTGTTGTTAAGTTTGAATGGGTTCACAGACTTCCATTTTTTTATGCCTTCATACTCTCTTGCTTTTTCCATGTGCATGATTTTCGATGTTAGGAAGTGATTCACCCTCATTTGTGCGTGATATGAAACCCTGGGCACACTTCTGTAACTGATGCCAAGAGAAAGGAGACACTGAAATCCTTCTGGGTCTGATTCGAAGACAAGAAGGACAGACTCCCTTACGGATCTGATATGGAGAGAAAGAAGTTTCAGCAGACAGACACCCTTCTGTATATAATACCAAGAGAAAAGAGAGACAGGCAGTCTTCTGGATATGTTAAGAAGGAAAGAGAGATATACAGCATTCTGGATCAGATACGATGGAAGGAGAGGCAGCCATCTTCCTACGTTTTTGTTTTCTTATTGAAAAAGAAAAACGAAAGGACACATAGGAACTTTCTGGATCTAATGCCAAGAAATCAGACAGGGAAATCATTCCGAATCTGATGCCGAAAAACAAGACAGACACCGCTCTGTATCTCACGAAAGCGAAGGAAGAGACAGATATGCTTATGGATTTGACGCAAAGAAAAAATAAGGATAGACAGCACCATTCTGAAACAAATGTACATAGAAAGAAGGCAAAGACACCTTGTTGAATCTGGTATTTAAATAAAAGGCAAAAAAAAGACACCTTTCTATATATGTGTTTGTGTGTGTGTGTACACACACACACACACACACACGCACGCACGCACGCACGCACGCACGCACGCACGCACGCACGCACGCACGCACGCACACACACACACACACACACACACACACACCAGATAAATAGGAGACAGACACATTTTGGGGGTCCAAAAGATAGAGAGACAGAGACTTTTTTCGAATAAGAGAAAGGAGAGACAGACACTCTTTGCATTTGATACCAAGAGAGGAGAGACAGACAACCCTTCTGGATCCGACGAAAAAGAGAGAGAGACAGACATGCTTTTGTACCAAGGGAAAGGAAAGAGACACACCTTTTTTTAATCCGTTGCCAAAAGAAAGACAAGATCTGTCTGGGTCTAAAACCAGAATGGGAGTAATGTACACCCTTCTAGTTCTGAAGCTAAGAGAACGGAGACAAAGACATTCTTCTGCATCCGACGAACAAGAGAGACAGACATTCTTTTGTACCAAGAGAAAGGAAAGACACACACCCGTTTTGATCTGTTGCCAAAGAAAGACAAGGCCTGTCTGGGTCTGAAACCAGAAACAGAGAAATATACACCCTTCTAGTTCTGAAGCCAAGCGAACGGAGACAAAGACTACATCCGACGAAAAAGAGAGAGAGACAGAAAAGCTGTTGTACCAAGAAAGGAAAGACACACAAACTTTTTGATCCGTTGCCAAAGAATGGTAAGACCTGTCTGGGTCTGAATCCAGGAAGAGAGGAATATATATCCTTCTACTTCTAATGCCAAGAGAACGGAGAGAAAGACACCCTTCTGCATCCGACGAAAAAGAAAGGGGAGACAGACATCCTTCTGCATCCGACGAAAAATAAAGGAGATACAAACACCTTCTGCATCCGACGAAAAATAAAGGGGAGACAGACACCTTTCTGCATCCGACGAAAAATAAAGGGGAGACAGACACGCATTTGGACCAAGAGAAAGGACAGACAAATTCCCTTCTCAATTCATTGCTAAAAAACAACAGATGAGACTGATGCCTTTCTGGATCTAATACCAGCAAAGATAAAACAGACACCCTTCTAGTTCTGATGCAAAGAGAAAGGAAAGACAAACATCTTTTTGGAACTGTTGCCCGCGAAGGAAAAACAGACACTATCTGGGTCTGATTTTATAT
>CM031612.1:23464101-23496601 GCA_018398815.1 Conus ventricosus | reverse complement strand
AGAAGTACATGATGAAATTTACTAGAAAGATGCATACACAAATTATCAATATTAGTTGACAAGGAACGTGCGTTCCATTGAAAGAACCGACAAATTATCACATGTGTTGTTCTTTTTCTTCCTGGTCATATGTAACTTAATTTAATGTGGATAAGTATCATATAGGTGACGCAGTACAATAACCAGATCAAAACTGCTAAAAGCAGACGTTACCCAGAAAACTGGGGGGCGGGGGGGGGGTGGGGGTGGGGTGATGCTTCTCCTTTCTTTATGAGACGTCTAGCTATAGACCCATTTCAGTCACGTCTCATACTGGAAAAGTCATGGAAAAAATAATAAATTTTAGAATGGCCTATTACTGTGATAAAAATGATGTATTTTCTTCACATCAATCTGGATTTAGAAAAGGACAAGTACAATTGATCACCTGACACGACTAACTACTCAAATTAAGAAACAGTTTGCTAAACGTAAAAGTGTCCTTGCTTCCTTCTTTGATCTTACTAAAGCTTACGATAGAGTGTGGCACAGCCGATATTATATAAATTAAAACAAATTGGTCTTTCGGTCACGTCTACAATTATGTGAAATCATTTTTAAGGGGGAGACACATAATGACCGAAGTTGGTGTGACTTTATCATCCTCAAGATCTATAAATATGGGAATTCCACAAGGTTCTATAATCTCCCCATTGTTATTCAATGTAATGCTATATGACTTATATACATGTTTTTCATCATATACCAAAGGGTAGCTCAATATGCTGATGACATTGCAATATGGATTAATGTATCTTTAAAGAAAAGAAAAAATTTACGTCACATAAATTATATTCAGAAGCTCTTTCATCACGAGCGGGATAAATTAAATAGTTATATGCATTTGAATGGCTTTCAATTCTCTGTTGAAAAGCCCACATTTGGTTCTCTTTAACAATGGATATAACCCAAGTAACCTGCCTATATTCTTTCTGGAGGACGGAAATTTTTTATAAACTTGAAGTAAAATTCTTAGGTGTCCTACTTAAAACCAAAACTAAACTGGAAAAAACATATTGACTCAATTGTTACTAAAGCAGTTAAAAAGTTTGAATTTTCTAAAAATTGTCAGTCATTCTCCATGGGGACAGGATCCTAAAGTTTTGTTGCATTTAGCAACCAGTCTTGTACGATCAAGATTGACTTACGGACAGGAAGTATTCTTTTCTGCTTCGCGATCGCATTTAAAGAAACTTCAAAAATTGACAGTAAAGCTGTAAAGTTGGCCCTGGGTGTACCTGTGCACACTAAGTCCTCTGAAGCTTATAAGATAGCAGGCCTTTTGCCACTTGATGAAGAAAGGAAAATAATTTTCTGTAAAATATGTAGTGAGACGGATTGCGGTGGACGACCTTGAAGAGTTAAATACACGATCCGACATTGATTTTTTCGAAAAATGCACAGAAAAATTCAAATCTAGAGAGACGCTTCGTTCATATGTTTCAGACATTTTTAATTCATCAAAGATTGACCCACACGAGGTAGCGCCTCGCGTACTGGTTCCGCCGGTACCCCCTTGGGGAACTAACGAAGTAACAGTTTAACATTTTTTCTTCTGATCTAAAATAAAGCGTTTTCGCCGCATGTGTTAGCAGCATCTGTCAAAATTGACATGGAAGAAAAAGTTTACTAACTATTTGAAAGTATACACTGACGGCTCAGTTCTTGATGATGGTAGTGCGGGGTCTGGCTTTGTAATTCCAGATTTCAAAGCTGAAAAATCATATTATTTAGGTAAGGGTCATTCCATATTTACAGCTGAACTAGTTGCTGTCCTGATGGCATTAAATTATTTAATTTCCTTGCCAGTCTCAATATTTAATATCCTGTTTTGTGTTGATTCACAGTCAGTATTAAAAAGTTTTTTATTGTTTTGAAAATACACAAAGAGAGGAATTATTTATTTGAGATTAAGTACATGTTGCACTGTCTTTACATGAAAGGTACTAATGTTGTATTTTCTTGGGTTCCATCGCACACCTCCCTTTGTTTTTAATGATCAAGCAGATAGAGCAGCAAAAAGGGGAGCAAAGAATATATTTGGTAGTATTAAGGTTGATTGTCCTTTATCATACAAGGAAATTAGTCATATAATCGAGAGGGATTTCTGGAGTCAATACAGTTCCTCATCAAAACCTCGTCACAAAACTCTGTCAAACTTTGTGTCGATTAGCCGACCGGTTTCTAGCCTGACTTTTAGACTTTTATGTAATTCCCTACGAACCAAGTATTGCCAGACTGTAAGTGCGTATGTCGTGGGATCTTTCAGTTCAACATGTGATTTTTGATTGTGAACTAACGAAACCCTTTTTGAATGGTGTTATACCAAGTGCTGACACTGGCATGTTAATGTGTTTGACTTTTTAGATTCGTTGCCAGTTGTTTCTCTTGTTAAATTAACGAGTAACCTTTTGGGAAGTCCATTAAGGAACATTTTATAATCATAATCGTAAGTTAGATTATTTTAGTTTATTTTTATCTAATTTTTCATAGTTACTGTCCTGCAATTCATCTATCCTTTATTTTTGTTCCATGTAACCACATCGTCCTCTTTCTTTTATGATAATAGTCTAAAATTGTAAACACTATGTTATTTAGACGTCTGCAAACACCTATATGTGTGACGAGACGTAAAACAGAAATCCTTCCTTCGCTCTCTCTCTCTCTCTCCTCTCCTCTCTCTCTCTCTCTCTCTCTCTCTCTCTCTCTCTCTCTTCTCTCTCTCTTTCTCTCTCGTCCGTGTGCCTTCCACCTTTCTTTATCGTCCTCTCTCTCTCTCTCTCTCTCCCCTCTCTCTCTCTCTCTCTCTCTCTCTCTCTCTTTCTATCCTCTCTCTCTCTCTCTCTCTCTCTCCTCCTCTCTCTCTCTCTGTGAAATTGTCTTTTTTATTTTCCATTCTCGCTTCTTCTTCTTCTTCTTCTTCTTTTTCTTCTTCTTCTTCTCTCTTCTTCTTCTTCTCTCATATTTTCGATTTTTTTGCTGCCTTTTCCTTCTTTTCTTCCTTCCTTCCTTCCTTCTATCTATCTGTCTGTCTGTCTGTCTGTCCGTCTGTCTTTCTTTCTTCGTTCTTGTTTTTACTTACGTTTTGCTTTTCCTGCTTAACCACGTCTGAAACCGTCTGTATTTAAGTGACAGTCAAGTCGAGCCAACGCACTCTCCCTGCCCACGCTAGATGTTTAAACAGTGAGATTTACTGACAACTCCAACACAAACTGCTTTCACCAATCACCTCCAGTGAGTTCAAAGCGGGGGGATGCTGTTCTTTACTACCCTAATGGAGGTAATCGACATTTTTTTTAATAATCTGAATCATTTGGGCTTGTCTGACTTTTCTTTGTGGGGTTAAGTCTGTTCAGGAAAGAAATAAAGCTGATAATGTCCACTGCAAACTCAAATTATAGCAACAGATTATGCTTCAATCATTTGCCTTTTTCGAGATAGATATCACGTCTTGCCATTGCTTGCGGAAAAAAAAGAAAATCCACCAAGGCTACTATTTTTGTGTCGATCTATGGGTTACCATAGAAACAACAAATCATAGGAATGACCTCGAATCATCGTCAGGTTGACGAGAAATGGTTCACGTTCGCCCGAAAAGAATCATCAATCACAAAATAAAACAATCACATATCACAATATAAAGAATCATCAGTCACAAGATAAAACAATCAACATGACGTGAACGTGTGGAATCGTTTACTAGAAAATCGCACGTTCTTTGGATCTTTTTTTTACGTTAAAACGGAGAAAAAAAAGGTTTCTTCAATGACGTCGCAAGATTTTCAGCCCTTCTAAATGGACCACACGCGCGCGCGCGCGCGCGTGTGTGTGTGTGTGTGTGTGTGTGTGTTGTGTGTGTGGGGTTGTTGTGTGTGTGTGTGTGTTGTGTGTGTGTGTGTGTGTGTGTGTGTTTAGTTTCAAATATTCTACTGCAATTTGACTGTTCTCAAGTCATTCACGCAAGTCTTTCCAAAATTTGTAACCTATTGAAATCATTTTTCAGTTACACTGTTCTGTTAACACTCGTTTAAAGCTATCATTTCAGCAATCTTTTTATTCAAATCCCTGTCAGTTTCAGTCCAATATAGCCTCGAGGACACGGCTTTAATGATCATTTGATGATCAAATTTGGGGGCTTGGTAGTGTGCACGAACTACAGTGTAAAAATGATTCACCGTTAATTCAAAAATAAAAAAGCGCTTTTTCACCACCTCCATGCTTCTTTTTGGTAGTTCGTGTCCATCATTTAGATTCTAATCACTCAGATATAAAAGCTTGTAGCTGACCATTTGCTGAGTTTTATAGAATACAAGGTTTGTGATTCTATACAGGTGTCGTATTACTACGATGCTTACAGTCCTGTGTGTGCAACTGGTGTTCAAATCTCTGTTTCATTCTGGGCAACCATGGTGAAATGACGTATAAATGAGGATAGAAAGTAGCGGAATCGTGTGAAATATCGTCGTAGCCATTGGTCTACATTCGATTTTCAAGTTCAATGCTTCTGCAAGCATATCCGAGTAAATGAATGATTCTGAAACTTTTTGTTCTGATCGTCAGACAGCAGTTGTTGACAAGGCACCTTCCTGCTCACTACTGTCAACTCAGTTGGCATCGTCTTTTATTCACAATAGATACTTCTTATAGTATTTCATGAAATGTATGGGTGTAGATCATAATCACTTGTTCCTAGTCAAAGGGTTTACAAGAGCATTGCGAACGTTACCTACCGTTTTCACGGACGAAAACCTTTTCCAGTTCCGGCAATGAGTTAAGTGATCTGTAAGTAACGGAATGATCACAACCGAACGGCTTTCCGTTTTAGCCATGCCTATCACAGTCGGTATTACCTGTTTTGTCCGTTTAAGAAAATATTTTCGCTACCATTCTACCTATCGAGGCTGACTGCTAGAAGTCAGTAACTCGATTTTTTTCGATTTTGAGATTTTATACTCTTCTGATAGATTTGGACTCTCTCTTCCGATGGCGATGTCAGATTTTCGTTTCTATAAAATTGATTGAGTTATTAATTAAAACCTAAATCAATTATCTTTTATCCCTGGTTTTTTGATAGCAAAAAGGACTTAAGTAAAGTTCCAGACTTTTTTGCCCGCTTTGTTTAACAGGGGCACCACACAATGGGGGAGTAAATGAAACGTATCTTGAATCATGACTTATAGAAAGTGACAGAAAAAGCACTCATTGGGGGGGGCAGAGAAACTGCTAGAACTGGGAAAAAAAAAATTCTAAATTTACTGATTATAGCAAACAATTTTCCCTTTAAAAATTCATCTTCCCCACTGGCCAAAAAGAGGTGCAAGAAACCCGATTTGGGAAGCGGGTAGGGGGGGGTTGCTTTTTAAAAATTTGGTTTTGGTTTATTTTGCATCGGACTTGCCCGGTTGGTACTATCAATTAAAACATGGGCAGTAGGCACTTTTCCCCAGGGGGGAAGGGGCCCCTTAATTTGGTTACCACCTAGGGACGTTTTTCCTGGACACAGCAGTTTTTTTTCCCATTTTGCCTTTTTCCTTTTAAAAAGGGCAAAACTTTTTCCTCAGTCGGTTTTCCAGCCTTTGTTTTTCCCCTTTTTGGGGCCTTTTTTAAATTTGGGAAAGAAGCACACCACTTTCCAGTTGGTTTTTTCCACCCTTTTTTCCTCGATTTCTTCAAAAGGTAATGAGTTTTTTTTTTTCTGTCACGGGTTTCTTTCTCAGTTTTTTTCCCCTTCTTCTCCCCCCTCCCCCCCCCCCCACCTCCTCTTCTCCTCTAAATAATCTTTTTTCCTGGGGATTTTGTGTTCGTCTTTTAATACAAGGGGAAAATTAAAAATTTTGCATGTGTGGGTGTGTGTGGGTGTGTGTGTGTTTTGTGTGTGTGTGTGTGTGGGTGTGTGTGTTTGTGTGTGTGTGTGTGTTTTGTGTGTGTGTGTGTGTGTGTGTGTGTGAGTGTGTGTTTTGGGGTGTGTTTTGTGTGTGTGTGTGAGAAGGGGGAGAGAGAGAGAAGAGATAAAAGAGAAGGGGGAAGAAGAGAGAGAGAGGAGATTTTTTAATTTTTTTAATTTAATACCCATCTTTGAGTAAAGAAAACTGTTTTTTTTTTTTCCCACCCCGCGGTGAAATGTTTGGGCAAAAGGGAGCTGAATTTTAAGCCGGACGGGGCAGTGCCCCCCCCAGTGAGGAGGGAGGGATGAGGAGGACGAGCCATTGTCTGCTCTCAGACGAAAAATATAGGACTGTTTGGGTTCAAGTGATGATGACCCGGTTAATTAATAAAGGGGGAAAAAAATCAGCGGGACAATGCCCCTTAAAATTGCAGCAAAAGTGCAGTTGGGGAAGAGGCTAAAAAGCGTCAAAAAGGGACTTTGGGCCCACCAAAACCTCACTTGAAAACCATCCTTAAATCAAATGGATACTTTCGCGTTCCGATCAAAGCTGTTTGGCAATTGCTTTTTTGAAGCTGCAGTGACCCCACATCAAAGGGGACAGCCGTGGAACTAGGGGGCCAAAAGGCTGTGTGATCTTCTCCTAAAAGAGAGGCAGCTTTTTCTGTTTTTTTGGGGGGTTTAGGCGCGTGACATGGCAACATTTCCCATCGATGGCCATCGAAAACCCTCTGGACTGAAGGCAGAGGGTAAACAACATTGCTGTTTCTCTTGCCACTGGTCCTGGCAGAAGGGCCCAAAAAGGCGTGGGAGATTTCCCAAAGCGGGGGGGCCAAACTCAATGGGGACCCGGGATAAACCCCAGGAGAATTGACAAAGCCAAATATCAGTCTTGCCCTTTTTTCAATGGGGAACCTCAACCCTACGATCCCCCTGATGTTCATTCCCCCAGCCCAAGACCCCGGGCCCAAAGCTATGACTCAAGGGGGTGTGACCAATGACCCCTTCCCTGAACTTAAAGAAGCCATGCATCTCCAGGGTCTCCTAAACAGCTTTCCCCCCCAAGAAAGCGGGGCCTTACAACCCCCCCCAAAAAAAAAGAAAATGTCAAGGAAACTTTTGCCAACCCAAACGGGGAAAAAAAGAACGTTAGAAAGGCTTTAAACCCGAAAAGGTAAAGAAATGTAGCTCATTTCAGGAAACCATTCCCCAAAAGGGAAAATTTACGCCTTTTGACTGCCCCAAAATTGCGGGTTTTGATTGTAAAAAATTAAAAAAATGATATCGCCAGGCAATTTTCGACATTTTTTTTTTTTTATGCCTTTGGCCACCCTATGACAGACAAAAGCATTTTTGTATGTAAAATATCACTGAACAAGAGAGCAAGACCAACTCGGAAAGGGACAAGTGTCCATTACCCTAGAAAGCATCGTGGCCAGATCCTATCACTTCCCCAAACCAAGGGCCCGCAGGGTCGGGGGTGTGCAAGAATTTTTTTTCCCTGCCCCCTGGATGTTGGAGAGGGCTTTTGTCAACCTGCCATGGCCAACAGCGTTTTGGGCCCCTTTTTACGGGAAGGTAAAGGAAAGGGGGGGAAAACCCCCACTACAACAGGACACAGACAGCTGCGGGGGAAGACTTTACGGGGACACATCCGACCCTTTCCCCCGGGGTTGAGAGTAACTACAAAAAAAGGACCCCAAGGGAAAGTCCCTTAACCCGCCTCAACCGTCACAATTTTGTACCATCTGTACAAGGAAAAATGCCAGGTGGGGGAAACACCCCAGTGTCTTGTCGTAAATACGAATGCATTCAATTCGGATTTCAAAATTATCCTTCCACAAAACCAAAAAAAAGATCAGTGCCAAATTTGGGGTGCCCATTCCGGGAAAAATCAAAGAAGGCGTAACCAAAGAAGAGGAAAAGGAAAAACCAAAAACACACCCAGATGAAACTTTTGAGCAAGGGAGGAGTAGGCAAAAGACAAGGAAACTGGGCCAAAAAAGATTCTCAATCCCGTTGTTCCCCTTTACCTTCAGGCTGTTTTTAACCCAACCCCCCGGGGGTTTTTAGTCAAAATTTTACTACAAGCGCAAGCTCCCTGTGTACAATTTTTACGGTGTATTCTTGGCAGATGGAAAGGCAACTGCTATTTTTTGGGATGAGACAAAAGGGGAAAAAGAGGGGGGTCAAATGGAAATTGGGCCCCTTGGGCCCTTTTTCCCCTACTTCCCGTCACTTCCAGTGACAGTGAAAATTTGGGTTTTGCCCCTAATTTAGACTGTGTGGAGGACAAAATCGCAATCAGTACTTAGCAGTAGCCATCCTGTCGCCCTTTGAAAAGTTTAAAAATATACTTCCCGTCCAAAAAACAATACCCGGAGAAAAGGCCCCACGCAGATTGGGTGTGATTTAAAGCAAATCAGGGAATTGAAATTTGACAAAAGCAAAACCCTGGGTTTTCACTCCCAGTGGTGGGAAAATTATTTTCGCATGGGGGAGGCGGCACAACCCCCCACTGGGGTCCCCTTCGGTTCAGCCGATCCTTTACTTTAAGCACCGGCCCTCACAGGTCATCCGCAACACCCAAAGGGGGCCAAAACCAAACAAAAAGTGGCTGGCTGAAGAGGGAAAGGGGATCCATTCCAAAAAAAGGCCCAAAACACCGTACTTCAAGTATTTACTTTTTAAGGGCCCGTGAAATTTTTCCCCCCCCAGGCCCCCTGGTTTCAAAACCCCTTTAAACCAAAAAAAACACATTTTTAACAATTCCCCCAAAGCCCCTTTCCAAGGGGACAAGGGGCCCAAAAATTTTAAGGAAGGGGAAGGGAAAGCCAAAAAAGCCCCCTGTTTTTCCCGGGGTTTTTTCTTTTCCCGAGGAAACAACCCCCCCTTCCCACAACAACTTTCCCGAAACCTTTGGCCCAAACCCGGGGGGACGTCTGGAGGAGCTTTGGGAAATGAACGATGTGGACAGTGGGGAGGAGACAGACTAGAAAATTTTTGCAAAACGGGTTTTTGGGGGTTTGGGTGGGGATGGGGTTGTGTGTGTTAAACAGTGTTATGTTTTTAAATTTCAGGAACAATGAATTTCACAAAATTGTGCTGTGCTAAACTGACTTAAAAACAATGATTTTTCACAAACAGTGTGCTTTTGCCAAAAATCATTTTAAAAAACCAAAGATTTTCCCCAAACAGTGTGCTGTGAATTTAACTTTATTTAGAGAAGATTTTTTTTTACAGTGTGTTGTGCTAAAAAGAAATTTTGATTTAAATTTATGAAAGGAAAGCTTGAAAATGTAAAAGTTTTGAATTGTGGAGATGGCATTTGTGAGATCGGGGTGGTATTTGGATTTCATGTTTGGGAAAAACCCATAAACTTGGATGGCTATGTTCAACAAAATATTTTTCGTCGGGGGGGAAAAAAAAACGGAGGAAAAACAGTTGGTAAATTTCAGTTTTTATGCTTTTTTGTATTTTTTACATAGTTTTATTTGCAATGTTTGATTGATCAATGTTTTTCCTCTGGGAAAGGGGGACACTTACTTTGTTTTTCCCTGTCTTTTTCGTCTATAAATTTTAAGGGAAAATTTTTAACTAAAAAGACTTAAGTGCAAAAAGCATTGTTATTTTTCTCTAGAAACACACTCCCTTTTTTCTCAGAAGGAAGGGTTAATAAAATTTTAATTCGGTTGAGGATTTTTGTCCCTATGTTTTAAAGGGACCCCTGCCATAAGAGAACTTCCCCGAGGGAAAAAAATTTTGGGGTAAAGGAATGATAGCCCCCCGGATTTGGGCCCAATAGGGGGGAATAGTGGCGTGCTAGAATTTTTCCAAAAACCCAAAATTTATATTCTAAACAGCCAAAAGTGCAACCCCCCTGTACCACTTACGGGGTGGGGGTTTCATCTAAATAAAAGTTGTTCTTTAATTCTAGCAGTACAAACCTGGACAGAACAGTGGGTCAAAATGCGCCCGAAATGCTTTTTTTCAGTTTTGGGACAAAAACTTACATTTTAAAAAAAGAATGTTGGCATTGTTTTAAACCTTTTCCCAATTTACATCACCTTTTCCCATATGTTTACGGTTGAAATAGTTGGGAATTTTTCAAAAATTTTTCCCCCTTTATAAAAAAACAAAAATATAGGCTGCTTAAAAAAAAAATTTTCTTTTGTGTTTTCCCCCCCTTTAAAAGTTGGGAAAATTCAAGTTACGAAGTTCTAGCAGTCACCCCCGCTATACCCCCTTAAAAAACAAAAGAAAAAGAAAAAAATTTTAAATTTATGAAAATTTATAATAGACAAAAGAGGAGGGAGGGGGAGGGGAAAAAAACGGACCAAAACAGAAGAACAGGGGAAGACAGACAATAATGAGCCCGCGAGAAACGAGCAAACAAAATAAGCAAAAAGAGAGAGAGAGAGAGAGAGAGAAAAGAGAGAGAAGAGAGGAGAGAGAGAGAGAGGAAAAGAAGAGAGGGGGGGGGGGGGGGGGGGGGGCAAAGGGAGGGGGGAGAAGAGAAATTTGAACCCAACGACGGAAAAAAAAAACAAACTAGTGCGACTTTTCCCCATTATTGATTAAATTGCCTCCCCTCTTCCCTCTGTGAGTCACTTTAACGCCGTTCATTGAGTAAAGGGATTCTAACGGGAAAAGCAGTATCGCCCAAAACCCCAAATCTTACTCTTTTTGTGTGAAGAAAAACAGCAAAGATTTTTTTGGGCGTTGGTATCCTTTTTTTTGGTGTCTCCCCTTGCCAAAAATCTGCCCCTCTTTTACGCTTCCAATCGTTTTTCATTAAAGTTTTTGGGGGGCCTTCGAAGACCCCAAAAGAGAAAGAGAGAGAAAAGAGGGGAGAGAGAGAGAGAGAGAGAAAAGAGAGGGGAGAGAGAGAAAGAGAAAAGAGAGAGAGAGAGGAGAGAGATGGGGGAGAGAGAGGGGAGAGAGGGACAAAAAGGAGAAAGAGAGAGTGTGGGAAAAAAAAAAGGGAGACACACATGCAGACAGACAGACACACCAAAAGACAGACAGGCCAACAGACAGCTAGATGGACAGAAAGATAGACAAGAAGGACAGACATAGAGACTGACTATCTGACAGAGAGAGAAGGAGAGAAAGAAAGAGAGAGAGAGAGAGAGAGTGGGGGGGGGGGTGGGGGGTGATAGGCAGACAGACAGAGACAGGGAGACAGGGAGATACATGCAGACAAAGACAGACTCGCAGACAGACAAACAAAGAGAGAGAGAGAGAGAGAGAGAGGAGAAGAGAGAGAGAAGAGAGAGAGAGAGAGAGAGAGAGAGACCGAGAGAAGAAATGGATTGGGAGGGAGGAAGAGAGAAGGGGAGAGAGGGAGATGGGATAAAGAAGAAGGAGGGAGTAGGGAAAGAGAAAGAGAGAGGGAACGATAAGCTGGGAGAGAGAGGGGAGAGGTAGGGAGAGAGGGAGAGGGGGAGACACACAGACAGACAGACAGACAGAGGAGCGGAGAAAGGGTTGAAATGGGAGAGGGGGAAGAAGGTAAAAGGAGAGAGAGAGAGAGGCAAAGACAGACAGAGAGAGAGAGAGAGAGAGAGAGAGAGAGAGAGAGAGAGAGAGAGAGAGAGAGAGAGAGACAGAGAGAGAGAGAGAGAGAGAGAGAATCAGCTTTGGCTTGGCATTGCTAAATAAGCTAATGTGTCTATGTACCGTCTATTCATTTGACTTCTCTTGCGTCCTCTATGAGACTCATTCAACGGCACACCAGTCCAGTCAGTTAGGGGATGTTAAGGAAGGAACAGCAGCAGCAGCAGCATTTCAGTTTGACTTTATGTGAGTAGTCACCAACAGAGGTGTTGTTCGTTCATCTGTCTTCCCTTGGCACATTTCAGTCTAGAACAATAGCTCTATTTATACCACACTATACGCAGTTCGTATGGTGTGGGTGTGTGTAGGGGAAAAGTCGTACACGCATCCAAACTTTTGAGAACGAGAGTCAGACAACAAAACACGCACCACACACCATCCGTAACAACTGGGAAGGGCTGAAACACGAATGAAGTCCGTGTAAGTAATCTATTTCAAAATCTGAATAATGATAAATTATTTTCCCTTTTTTCCCTTTTCTTAACTCTCTTTTGTTTCTCTCCCCATCTGTCTATACCTCACCTGGTAATGGTGAATTGCAGGTGGAACCCGTTCTTCAAACAACCTGTCCGGTCAGTGTCCCAAGCCATCTCCTTCCTATTCCTTATTTTCCCCTCCTGCGCTCTTTTTGAGTACACGTTCAGTGAGTACTCGTCTAACTCTAACGCATTACCAACCCTTGGTTATTTAACCAATGGACAACGTCCGTCCATTCACCAATAATCGCCCTACGTCTATAGCCACCAGCGACACCGATCACACTGGTCAGGCCATTCAACTTAACTTTTCTTTTCCCTTTTTCCTCTTCCTTACCTAGGGAAATGAGAGAATGTAAATATCTTCGTTCAAGCTCACCCATCTTATTTTGCACGAAAACCCCCCTTTTCACATCCAAGTCACGTCCATCTCATATCAGTTTTGGCCAAAATTACACCTTTTTTTCACAAACAAAATTAACACACAAAAACCTCTAAAATTGACGTAATTAGTACTTTAAAATGGGGGCTTACGTGGCAAGATAAGATTTGGTGATCGTGAACAAAGATATTTACATCTCTCCAAGAGTAAAAAATTAAGGGCTTTGCAAAAAATACTATTTTTTTGTTAATTCACTGTGTTTGGCGGGACAACTTGCAACTCTTCACGACAACGATCTTTTAGGGGCAGGCTTTTTTAAAAGGGAGAGTCTCTCTTAAATAATATACGGGGGGTCTGTTTTCATAATTCTTTCAACTTCTATACATCTACGCTCCATATAGGATCTGTGGCTCTAATTCTAACATCGCCCTCTGCCTCTCCAGGAGCATACAAGTATCTTACTTTTAGTCCAAACGGCAAGAGTTTTTGAGTCCCCTGCACTCTTTAGTTTAAAGCTAATTTTTTTTATAATTTGATTGCGTTTACTGGTTTAAGGCCTGTTGCTTTAAATTCTTCATTGTTCATGGCACGTAAGACTGCTGGCAATCTCCTAACCCATTCTGTGTTACGCGCTCTGTCCATAATTTCTCTGTGATATTGATAGGTAAACAGGCATTCAGCTAGATTCTTATTAAAGTTTTCTACTAGGGCCTGTGATCGATGGTTGTCAGGGATCCCTCTCCTAACTGTAACGTGATGTTTAAAAACAGCTGGTTTACAGAACCTTTAAACTCTTTTCCATCATCAACCTGGATCATCCTTGGATACTTTAATGGGCCTCGCATGTATATTTGTTGTAAAGCCACAGCCACAGCAGTTGAGCTTTTATCCGTTAAAGGTTCAGCGTCTTTGTATCGTGAAGCCATGTCAACAACTGTCAGAGGATACTTAAACTTTTTTCTTCTTATTTTATCATGTGGAAGATACAACAAGTCCATCTGGTGGGTGTCATTTGGAACTGAGTTAACAAATTTAGGCCTTATTATTCTTTTGGGGGCAGGCAGATATATTTGCCAAATTGCCTGTTTTGAAAGCCAGTCTTTCGCATCCGATTCAGACACTCTAGCAGCTTTACTCAGTTTTTCAATAGCAGTCTTTCCTTTCCAATAACCTTTAGGAGAATAATATATTTTGTTCATATTTTAAATGCATTTTATTTTTACACAAGAAAGTGAGCAACAAGATAGATTGCTCCCATAGCACCACAATAAAACCAATTTCTGCTATTTTCTGTTCTTCTGATGGTTCATAAAAGTCAGACAGTTCTGGCGGCGGTGATGTTAGAAACTTCTTTCCTGTTACTAAGTAATGCTCATTCATTGCCTCATCAACGTCTGTAAATGTGTGATCTGCATGTCCCTGTTCTCTTAACTTTTTATTAATAAAGTCTAAGTGAGCAATTCGCCTTTTCTCGTAAGCGTCTCTTGCCTTAGCTAAATCTTCCATTGCCTTGTTATGGCGTTCTCTTTCTTCATCGGACCGCAATTTACTATAACATATAATTGCTTCCAGAGAAGGCCAAGGCATTAACAATAGCTCCTCCTACCATCATAACTACTCCTGCCATCTTTTTAAAATTATTTTCTTATGAATTAATCTTTCTATGAACTAATATTTTCTGGGATAATTCCCTGTATAACAAGAAAGTCTTTTGATGCAATCCCTGCAGTAATTACAACTATAACCTTAACAACATCCTCAATGTCTAACCTTCCTAGATCAGCCGGCTTCATTTTAAACATGTTTTTTGCTAACACGCTATAGCCTATACTAAGGCCGCTAATCACAGCAGAGTGGTAAATCGTATTGATAATCTTTTTTTTCACTCATCTTTTTATTAACTAAAAAAATAATTAAAATAATCATAATACGAAAGACTGTCTATGTGCTTTTTAATCAGATAATCTTTTGTTGTTAAAGCTAAAAATAAGGCTGCAACTAGTTTTGGCGAATCTTATCTTCCCCATGTTGGGTGGTTTTATCCCCAACAAACATTTTGCAAGGGTTAAATAAACTATAACGCCAACGATAGGCACTGCATAATTAACCAGCTTTAAACTCATGGTTTTAAAGCCTATATGCCAAGTTAGTAAGTAAGATGGCGACGGTTGATTCAGAAGAAGATTTAAAATATGACTTATCACAAGATCCGGTTTTAAACAAGTCCCTAGAAACTCTTGCATGTGACATGTATTACAGATTTGGGACTATGTTATGCCCATTCATCATGGGATTAATTACTTTTAATCATATTAATTTTGATCATATTAAATTTAATCGCAATAAAAAAAATGAGCGATCAGGAGAGAAGATGCCGCAGGACCTCCGCAGGACAGTCCACAGGACCCTCCGCAGGAGCAGAATGTACCAAAGTGAATGTACCACAAGTGAGTAATGTTACTAAGGCTAAAATCCTGGACGTGTTGAGGCGGGGCGTAACTAGCTGAATGGAACAGACTGAGAAAATCAAACCAATCAGCAAAACAAAAATTGTTAGATAGTAATACAACATCGCCGCCAGCACCAACCCCCCAATTAAAACAACACAATCACAAACAAACGATAAGATGTATTATTATGTATTTCCCGCTGTTGTTGTTGGTGGGGGAGTTTTAGCATACAATGTCTAAAGCCTACTTAGCAGCAAAGTTACAAAACCGCACAAACCGTAAAAGAAGATAAACCCAAATTCTGCAAAAAGGGGCAACCTCCTGCTGTAGCCCCATTTTCTTTGGAAATAGTTTTTAAGAAATAGATAAGTACAAGTTAAGAACTAGACAAAGTACAAGTTAAGTTAGTTATAGAAAGTATTTTAAGTTAAGTGCAAGTAAATTAAAAGTTAAGTAAAAAAATTATAAGTTTGTTTAAAGTATAGTTAGGTTTTAATAAGTACTAGTTATGTTCTTAAGTTAAGTACTAGTTAGGTTCTTAATTTAAAGTACAACCCAAGTCAGTCACGTTAATCTTTTAAAGTTTCCAATGCCTACAGCATATGAAAATTCGGGGACTGACGTAAGTTCTCTTGTTATTGTTAGAGACCAGTGTTTTTTTGTTAACAGCAGTTGTGTTTACTTGATGAGAGTAGAGCGCAGATTAACATTTGTGTGATGAAATACTTTTTTTTCAAAGAGAGCTTGCTTGTTAGTTATCGTGAGTTTATATTTTTTTTTGAAAAACTTCTTTACTTATCCCCTTAGCTTTTTTCATTACGAGTCTGGCTGGAAACGCTATACATCTTCGACCGCAAACCAACATATTCTTTGATAATGCCCCATTAAGTTATCCTTCATCTTTCCAATTACTTTCTTGTTCCACAGTTGAATGTAAAGGACTATCTTTGGATAGTCACATGTGTCTTTACCACCCATCAACTCCTTTAGCCACTTCTGTTTCTAAATCCTCATAGAAGTCTTCTGTGGGGACGTCTAGAATAAAAGAGTCAGTGTCTGTGTAAAGTACTCTTGCGTCTGGGTACCGCGGTTTAAAGTAGTCATACAGAAATTCTAACATCAATAACTTTGAAACTCTAATACGGTAAAGCCGATTAAACCCGGTTGTCCAACTTGACTCCTTTTTCTTCATCATAATGCCAACCAAGCTGTCTTTTAAATTTCTTCTAAAGTCTTGATAGTTGGGTTTAGAGGCAAATTAATTGCTTGGTTTTCTTTTGTAACTAATTTAACATCTTTACGTTTGTGTGGTTTTTCCCATGGTTTTGCAAAAACAACTGTTTTTTCATCAGTTTAAAGAAGTCTTTTTTGAAGCATCAGTGGCTTGGGTTCTAAGATAGTATTCTTCTTGATGTATGGCCTCATAAAAGGCTCTTGATCAAAGCAATGATTCTATGAACAGCTGTCAGTTTCAACCCGTGTCTTAAGTAAAACTGTTGGAGTCTGTAATGACAAACATACTTAGTTTTGTGGCGAAGATTGGGGCAAGTTGGAGGTTTGTGGGGCTCATTTTAATCTTTCTGCGGCCAGAGGATAATCGTTGTGGAGGTATGCAGTTCATAGGGATATTCTAAGTCTACTTTAGAATAAAACCATATGTTGATCTGAGGTTTAAACTGTCCAACCACTTTAATGCCTTGAATATTATTTGTACCATGCCCTGTGTTTTATCCCGAAGTTACGTAATGGAAGCGGGTGACTCATGGCCCACCCATACAGATTGTTGGCGTCTAAGTACATTAGATAGTTAGACGGTTTGGTGGGGTATAATCGTCTAAAATTGGGTTTTTGGCTTTGCATAAGGATGTGAGGCCATGCTAATGCCTCCCCTCAGCCCATCTTCAATCATTGAAGTGTGGGTAGATCAGAAATTAAGTCAATCTGGATGTTTGTAGACTTTAAGAAAGCATCCAAGATAACCCTGGGGCGAGATGTAATGTGATGAGTTAGGGCAGTAATGTTTCATGCAAGTAGATCTGTTTGTTCTGAAAGACGTCTGCCATTAAGCACACGTCAGCCCAAAAAATATTGATCGTGATAGTCCAAATCGTTTCACAGTGTTTAAATTTTGTCCCGGCTTTTGAGCTTTTTCATATTCAGAGTCGGTTATGTCTTTGCCTCTAAGCTAGAAAAGAAAGGCCTTTAGGAGGAAGTGAGTCTTCGTCAAACTGTCCCACGAGTTCATGTATTCATAGGGGGTAAACTCCCTTTACGCACCAAGATGGATCAAGTATTGTTTAGTGATTGGAAAGTCTTGTAGCGATCCTGCTAACTTATCTAAACTCCCATCAGATGTTTGGGGAGAGTCATAAAAGGTAAACAATCGAGAGTAAAAGTCATGTACTTTTCTGAAGACTGTGCAATGCAGGTAACCCTCTTATATTCAGAAATCATGCTTGCATGATAAAATGAGAATCGTTGCCTCGTAAGTTATGAAGAAGAGGGTATTTCCCTTTTTTGGGGGGTCAACCCTTAAAGTTGAGATTACATGTTGTGTGGGCCCCTCTGAATTTCCCCGGTATGTGACGGGTTTTTTACTCCCGCGTCTTTACTGTTAGGTGTTAGCTCAAACCCGCAAAATCCAACAGTTGTAGATGACATAACGTTCGGGGTCTTCGGAGTAAAACAAGTTGAAAGATTTGTTCTTAGAAATTGATTGCGAAGTTGTTTCATTGCTTAAAAAATTGCTAGTATTGGGGCCTCGTAAATCTGGGTTTTGTGTTTTGCCCGTTGATAACAACAATAAAGCTAAGAACGTCTGATGGTGGGTTAATGGTTGTTTTTTGTTCTTGGGTGTGGGGCCATAGTACTGCGGTAAGAGCGTTTCAAAGTCAGAAAAACCACGTTTGGATATTGTTTTTTGCGTATATTCTTAAAAACAACTTTTGACCTGGTTTGGTGGGGGGGTTTGGTTTTTACGTCTACAAAACTTTTTTAAAGGTTTATGTGGCGCGCTTCTATTTTGGGTTTGACCAGGCCCTTTACAACCCCTTGTTTGAATGTTTTTTTAAAATGTAAAAAAAACCATAACCCTGTTATTGTTTGTTTAAAACATAATGACTCTTTTTTACTTCTTCAAAGGATCAAGTTACAGTTTGTTAAGTGGATCGCCTAAAGTGGGAGCGTTGGGAGAAAAACCCTTTTAGAGGTCTGTGTCTATACGCCCTGTTATCGTTTACAGTGTTTGGGTTTTGTTTTGCTCTTAAAAACTGGTATAGGGTTTATCTTACGGGAAAAGGGTTTATGTTTTTCAAAGTTCGTCTTGCTTATATTGTTCAAAATTTAGTATCTTTCTGCTTTTTCTTTTTAAAGGATGAAAAATGTGTAAAAACCCCACAAAAAAACACTGTTATCGAATTTTTTTTTTTTAAAGACTGCTCAAAAAACAAACTCTCTTGGAAGAGGACGGTAAAAAATTTCCCAATATGGATAGAACTTTGTTTTTCTAAATTTTGATTTCAGGACGGCCCTTCGCCATCCGAACCACGAAAAATTTTGGCTTCTTCACTTGCATGGTTAAAACTGGTAAGCATGTAATCACCCCCACAAAAATTTAAAAGTCGCGTTATAAAAACTTTTTTTGTTTAGTTGAAAACCCGTCCATCTACGTCTCATCAGGGTTTTTTATAAATAAATCAGAAGGCAAAACGATTTTATGGCGGTCCATCTAAAGAGACTTGGTTTTTAGAGATGTTGTGCTTGTTTTCTTAAACGTTCGATTGGTTAATGATGTCCATGTCTACTTCGTAAACATTTTGTTAATTGTTTGTCACTCCCTTTCCCGTGGCTGGGGGCAGTTTTTAAAACTCAGACGCGTTTGTGAGGTCTTTTTTAACTCAAAATATTTCGTAATTAAAAAAAAAAATGGATAAAAAAGTAAGAAAAACAAGCTTTTTTTCTTCCCCCAAGCGTTGCAACACTTAAGGCATGTTAACCTTAAAATAACCCCCGCTAATTTTTAGCTTTTTCTAAAATATACGTCAATGTTAATCACTTGATTGCTTCTTTTAAATAGTTCATAGATCTTTTATTATATGTTTACATCTTTCTCAAACCCAAAAATTCCCTAAAATAAATGTTTAACCTTTTCATTGTTTTTCAAATAGTTCTTTAAAATTTTTAAATCAGTTCCCTGAGTTCGGCGCCTTTTTAATCTAAATTAAATAAAAAAAAAAATTTTTTAAATTTTTGAAAATTTATTCAAGTTTTTTTAATCGAAAAAATAATCTTCTTTTTAAAAGAATAGTCCTCTTCAGGGCTGGTAGAAAAAGTAGTTCAACATCTTGAACCCATATAATCAACAAAAACGGCAAAAACTTTTTGCGGTTGGGGCCAAGAATCTGGTATTTCAAAAAGGCCTTCTTCCGTTGTTTGTTTTTTTTTGGTTTAAAAAAGTCGTAATTGATTTTTAAAAACCGCTCTTAATTTTTTCTGCCTTCCAATTCAACTTGTAAAGATATTATTTTGTTTTTTAAACTTCTTGGGTTTTTTTTTAAACCAGAATTATAATTATAAATTAAAAAATTAAATTAACCCGCAGATCTCTCTGTTTTCTTTTCCCCGCCTCTCTCCCTTTTTCTTTCCCCCAAACGTGCACTAAACGCAACATTTTTGTTTGGAGGGGAAAAATTCAATTAAATCCCTGCGGGCTTTGTAACGCCGGGCTATGCCTTCATCGGACTGTGATGGAATCGTACTCATTCCCAAATTTTTTAACGAAGAATTTTTTTTGAGAAATTTGGTTTCTGCACCTCGTTGCTCTTACTTCTTTTGTAAGGTCAGTATTCTCTGTTTTTGTTTCAATTTTTTTTTTTAAATCTAGAAGTTCGTTTTTTTTTTGGGAAAGGGGAAAACTTTTAACGCGTGGTTGAAATATAAAATCTGTCGAAAGCTTTCAAAAAAACGAACCCGAGTCCCTTGTTGCGGTGGTAGTTGATGGTTGGTTCATTGGGGCTGGCTAGTTGATGGTGGTGTTGAGGGCTGGTTTGGGGGTAATCCATATTGGTTTTTTTTTCCTAATTTATATTTCCCAATGGGCACTCACGAGGTTTTTGTTTCATTGTTATTGTATTCACAAAGGTTTTGAAAATGCGCACTCACGAATGTTGTTTCGATTTCTCATGTTAAGGGGTTTAGCAAAAATGCGCAGGGGAAAATTTTGTCATGTTTTTTCCCCGGTTAAAAAAAATTTTTCAGAAACGATTGGTCAATCCTTGCAAAAAAAAGTTTTTCACGGGAAGTGGTGACAGAAATTCCCCTGCGCTGTCCATCTGAAGCAGCGCCAAATTTCTGGCCCGTGAAGCAGCGACCTCGGGGGCCTGCAATAAATACGGTTTAAAGCGGACAAAGGAACGTGGTGGGGTAGTTAAAATCTTATTCCCCGACCCCGGTAGGAAAAGGCAAGCAGTCTTCAGCCAGGCGGCTAAAAGTTAAAAAACCCATTTTTTTACCCTATTTTGGTTTTAATGATCGTGTTTTTGTTTTTCAATGTTCTTTTTTAATTGCATTTGTGTTCCCTGTGTGAGTAAAGTCTTTTCCCCACCCCTTTTTGAAGTTCAATTTTTTGTCGTTGTAATCCCTCCCCCATCCCCATAAGCTTCTGAAATTCTTGCCCGAAAGTTTTTCCCCCTGTATTGATTTGTTTTCTTAATTTTAAATGAGCAAATTTTTGCTTTTGCAGGGCAACAATGGCAGTGTGCTTTTGGTAATTTAGGAGTTTTTTTTTTTAAACAGCACTTACAATCATAGACATGGGCCTAAACCAAAACCCAAAGGCCCCTCAATGCTAAAGGGGCCCGGGTTTTTTCCCCACCCCCCGTAGCAAAAGAGCAACACTAAACCAGTTTTAGGGTGTACGGCTGAGGAGCTTTATTAATAAGAAAGAGTTTTTGTTTTAGTATTTTTTTTGTAAGCCTAACTTACCCAAAAGTCGCTTTTTTTTCCCTTTTGAAGTTCTTTTATTTTTTTTAAACGTTAAACCCCATTTTTAAATAATTTTTTTTTTTTTAATTTTAATCTTGTAAATCTTCTTATTAACCCTTCTGGCAGACTTAATTAACGGCAAAAACGCAAAAAATTCAACATACCTATGAAAATAAAGTCAATATTTAGTTTGTTTTGTCAAATCCAGTAAATTGCGAGTACATGGGGGATTTTTTTGTCCCCGGTTTTAGTAATTGAATCTGGCTTAAGGGGGCACCATTTTTCAGCTTTTTTGTATACTTGTTAAACTTTTTGTTTGGCAAATAGTATCCCCCCCCTCGGAGTAAAAAATAGCGAAAAAGCTCGTCATTTGCCTAGGTAGTGGCGATGCGGGGGTTTTAAATTCTAAGCTAAAAGTGTCATCCCCACTTCAGTAAGGATCTTTTTCTCTTTTGATATATTCAAACCCTCCCTGTTATTTCAATTGTTTTTTTGTTGTGCCGGGAAATTTGGCCCAAACAAGTTAGGGCCCTCATTTAAGGCCTTTCAAAAAGTTTTTCTTACAAGTATAAATTGGGGCTTCGCGTTCAAACTTTAGTTTCCCAAAAGAAATTTAGGAAAAAAAAGCCCAAGCATTCTCTCTTTTATGAAGTTTGTATTATGTTTCCCAAAGGTTTCCCTTAAATTTCTTTCTCTTCTGGTGGATACTGCTGTTTTTTTGTCTTAAATTTTCTGTTCTTTTGTAAAACCCCATCTTGTGTATAAAAATCCAAAAACATTTCCTGGCACTCCTATTAGATCAAACTCGGTTTGTTGCTAGGTCTTTTAACTTACTGCAACGAAATTTTAGAGCTAGCTCGTTTTTGATTTCGGCCCACGGAATTTTTTTTTTAAAAATATAAATAAATTGTTATTTCAATAAATAATAAAAAAATCTACAAAAAACAAACGTTTTGAACGGGGGGGGTCATGTAGCATGTTGGTGTTGATTTTTTAAACTGCTCTTTTTTTTTTTTTTTTTCTTTGTCCCTTATTATACAATTTCATTTAAAAAACATTTTCAAACTATCTTTGCCTTGTGTAAAAAATTTCAATCGTTTTAACTGCGTCTAAATTTTCTTTTAAGCAGCTTGATTTCTGATTTAAAGGCCACACAGAAAAAAGGGCGTGGCGCCACTAAATGCTGTTTTGAAGGGTTTTTTTTTTTTTAAAATGTTCGTTCAGCCAAACAGTCTAATAATAAACGTGTTTCGTTCCCTCAAAATGCTATGTAATGTTTAACAGTCGCTCAGTTTGTCGTAGGATCAACTTGAAATTTTTTGTTGCCCAAATAAATTCCTTTTTTGAAAAGATTGTTGGTTTAAGGTTTTGTGCAGAATATAAACAATGTGTCGTAATGAAACCTGAAATTGCTTGTAAAAATCAAGTACGAAGACAGTTTTCCACACCCAGTAATCCCGCAGTTAAAAGGGAAAAGTGTGGACTTTGGGCAGAAATTCAAGCTATCCATCTGTTTTTATTTTTTATTTTTTACATTTTTAAAGTTTTTGCCGGTTTTCTTCAAAGTTTAAATGAGCATCCAAACCATAAAATGTGCATTTTATTGGGGCGTTTCCCTCTGCTTTTTTGGAATTTTATTTTTTTACCCTCTTGCCTATCTTTTCATTCAAAAAATCGTTGAAATTGGGGGTCTAAAATCCGCCCGCCCCTTTTTGTTTTTTTAAATAGTCTTCGAGTCTTAATATTAAAGGGGAAAATTTTTGACCAGCGATCAATGCGGTCCCTTGCCCCCCGCGCAATTTTTTTTTCTCGGTTGGGAGGGGAAAGCCCCCGGGTTGAATAAACGATTAGTTTAAATTTTTGCACTTCGACCTTTTAAATTTTTTTATTATAAAAAAAGTTTGATTCTCTCGAAAAAGGAGTTTTTTTCAGTAATAAGAACAAAATTCCTTTTAAGACTTAGGAATGTTTTAGAGGGTTTTTTCCCAAAGGTGTTCGTTTTTTCTTTTTCTGTTTGGAAGTTTCGGTTTTTTAATTTAAAAAACCGTTTTACTTTTTTTATGGGTTAAAATTGTTTGGCAGTCCCGGGTTAGTAAAAAAATCAAAAATAAGGGGTGTCATAATGTGTATTTAGTTAGGAAACTTCAGACAGAACGACAGAAACGTAGGATTAAATGTCAGTCATAAAGTAAGTTTTTCTTTTTGGGGCCTTGGATTTTGGGGATATGCGTTTTAAAGCTCAAAAATCTGGGGGATGCGAATTGTTTCCAAAGCTTCGACTGCCCCCTTTAAATCATTTTTTTGCATCCCCGTTTTAAACCCGTGTTGGACCTTTGGGTTTGTTTCCCTGATTTAACTTTCTTCCTTTTTTTTTGGGCCATGTCGAAAAAGAGGGCAAAAAATGTTTGCCTTGACTAGTTCAACGAACGTTTTCCTCCGTTTGTTTGATATGATTAAAAGTTGCCCGCCCCAAAATTTGCAAAACAGTAGCTTAGGTCTGCCTGAAAATTTTATTTTGAATGATAGTTTAGCAGTGCCTGGGATTATAAACATCTCGGCCAAGATCGGGAAAAAAAAACTGTAAATTTTGTCCGGCTGAAAATGTTGTGGGGTATTTACCTAAATTACAGTCGCCCTTTTTAAACCTTTTACACCGGGGGTTCCTTCCCTTTTTTGTATGGATCGAGGCACAACCCTATGAGTTTATTTTTTTATAAAAAAAAAAAGAATATAAATAAAAAAATAGGCTGAAGATTTTGCGCAATTGATCCTGTTGAGAAGAAGATGAAAAAAGAAATGGGCCCCTTTTGGGAAGAAGAGCTTGAAGGGGGGGGTTCTTTCTCCCTAGAAACGCCAAAGAACATTGCGAGAAAAAAAATTCAATCATTCTATAAAAAGCTTAGGCGAGGCTACCGGGAGTGCTTGTCCTAACGTTTTGGGAAAAATGGCGGGTTTTTTATATAAAACTTGTACAGGAGGCGTTTTGTAATGCTACTTCAAAGCAAAACCCAAACAGGTTTTTTTAAAATTTGCACAAAAAGGCGAAAACCCCTTTTGCTAAGGCCCCCAAAAAATTTTAAAACCTTTTTGAGCTTAGGCCCAGCCCGTTGTCGTTTTCGAAAAAATGGGGAAGAGTTGCCAACACAATCTGAAATACAAAACATACCCCTTCAAGAATTAAATCGAACAGCAGATGAACTAATTGCAGAAATTGAAAAGAGTTTAGTGAGGAACAGTCAGGGGAAAAAAATTAGAAAACCCAAATTGACGATTCTGAACCCAATGGTGACATTGAGGCTTTAGGAGTAAAAACAATGCTTTGGCGCGACCTTGAGGGATTAAATGCTTTACAACTGTAAGGGAAGGAACTAGCGCTCAAAATTTGGAAAACTTTGGGGAGCTGGATAGAGAGATAGAAAAAAGAAAAAAATAAATGGTGATGCAGTGATAACAATTTAGGGCGGAAGAAAAGGGTGAAAACGCAGAAAATACGAAATTTTAAGCTAGAAAGGGAAAAACCCGGTTTTGAAAGGTGTTACTAACAGAGCAAGTAGAGCGAAAAAAAGCGATTTAAAAAACATAAAACACATTTGTTTTTGAAAACATACATAGCTGAAAGAAAAAGGATCTGTTCAGGGAACAGGGGATTTTAATAGTTTGTATATTTAAGGGGTTGGGTTTGTAACTCTCCCCGTTTTTTCAAAACCCGGGAGTGCGCCAACAGGGCCGTAACGCCCCCCAACACCTCAGCCTGGTAAAAAATTGGATAAGAAAAAAATATTCATCTGGCAAACCTTTAAGAGGAGGCCCCAAAAGGTTGATGCTCTGCCGGCATAATAGGCAGTGTTTTTGTTGGGGGTTTTTTCTACTTTAGGCAAAGTTGCTGGTTTTAGGTGACCATCTGTGGACGTTAGGGTCAGCTGCGGATTAACTTTTTGTGAAATAAAATATGGGTTTAAACCGTAAAAGTTTAAAATTTAACGGGGCTGTTTTTCGTAGTATGACTGTCGTGGAGGAGATCAAAAGGTGGAGTGCTTTTTGGCTGCTTTCTGGCTTTTGGGGGCTTATAACTGGATCGCTTTTTTTTAGGGCTGGGATTTTTTTTTAAATGGTGGTGCAGGCCCGTGTTTAAACCTGATTGTGCCCTAAGTTTTGGTGTCTCCGTTGGGATTTCTTGTTATAAATTTTGTTCATGCCCAAACTGCAGTCTAAGGCAAAAAGGGCAGCATGTTAATCCATGCCCCCAAAAAAAGTAAACCTTTGACCTGCAGTGCAAGAACGTTTATCCTTTGTTTGTGGGGGCAAATAAAAGCAGAGTTAAAAGCATTTCTAATTTGGCTTTTAAAAATTGTTTTCTTGCATCAAAACCCCCTAGACTGATCTTGTATGCTAGACTTGGTCTGTGCTGTGCCCTATAGACACCCAAAAATGTTCGTTATGGAGTTTAGTTTTGATCGGCTTGTTAGGGTTTTTTATCTAAGTAATGTTGCCCAGGGTTTAGGATGTTTTTTTTCAACGCCCCATTCGAACTTGTGTGCCCGGTTGAAAAAGGGGGTTGGCCAGGGGGTAGTCTAATTTAAATTTTCTTTTTGCGCCCCCAATTTCATGTGCCCCAACCCCCCATTGCGGTTAACTTTTGTCTAAAAACGTTGAAGGATTTTTTAAATTCGTTGCAAATTCTTTCATATCCGATTGTCCATTGGGTGTTTTGGGTTAAAATTGCTGTCGTTAGGGGGTTAATTTAGTTTGTTGTATTCGCCTGTACTGGTAATAAACATGAAAATTTTATTCTGACCCTTAAAAAAGATTGGGTGGTTTAAAAGGTTTGCTATGAAAACACCGCGCCTTTTGTTGGCAGTAAAGGGGGAAAAATTTTATGATTCTGGTTTTTAAAAACCAAATAGGGTGGGATGACCGTGATGGCACTTTCATTTTTATTTGGGGGGTTTAAATTTTAGTTGGCGGGTTTACAAGTCTAATTTGGAAGCCGTATGATTGTCTCTGCATTGGTTAGATTGTGAAGTCAAAGTTTGGGGGTTTAAACGCTCCTGCATCGAAATGGCACTTTCGTTATATTTTAAAGGGTTTCCCTTTTTTTTTTTTTTTAAAATAGTTATAAAAAGGTGTTCATTATATAACCAAGCAAACGAGCGTGGTTTTAAGTACCCAATTGTCAATTGGCGCGGGGTTGTGGTTGCCTTAAAGAAAATTGGGTTTATGTTTGTGGGTAACATATTGTTTGGGGCTAAAAAATAATGGATCAATATTAGTAACGAAAGGCAATAAATAATCATGTAAAAAAAAAACCCGTGGTTACTACAATTTTGTTTTTAAAAGAAGTATTAGGAATTTGGTATATTGTTAAAAATTAACGAAGCAAACCTCAGAATTTCTTAATTTTCCACAGAAGAAAAAAAGGGGATTACTTTCCCTAAAGGGCTGGCTAAAATTTAGGCTTTCACGTTGCAGAGCTTTTAAATTTAGTACAAGAGAAGAGTTTATAATTTGAAGGAAAAACCCCTTTGATTTTCCGTGAACCCAAAAGGTTTTAGTTCATTTTTCAACGTTAAAACAAAGCTAAAATTTGTTTGTGGCTATCATTACGTTTAATGGTTTTGCCTTTAATAGGGCGGGTTTTTTGTTATGATTTAAACTCGTTGGAAAAAAAAAAAGTCAATTTAAAGAATTAATTTGTGGGGCTAAAATATTAGAGGAAAAATAACTAACCCAAAAAAGGGGCCAGTTGTTTGTTTGATTTTTTTAAAGGGTGGAAGTGAAAGGGGGAATGTAAGCCCTTAATTTTTACTCTTGGGGAAAGTAATTCTTTGTTGATCCCAAATCTTATCTTGCAGTAAAACCCCCTTTTTTAAAATACTAATTACGTCAAATTTTTGAGGTTTTTGTGTGTTAATTTTTTTTTGTGAAAAAGGGTTAAAATTTTGGGCCAAAAATGATATGAGTGGGCGTGACTTGGGTGTGAAAAGGGGGGGGGTTTTTGTGCAAAATTAGATGGGTGAGCTTGAACGAAGATATTTACATTCTCTGAAATGCTTTATAACAAATAAGGGCGTACGCGACGGAACGTCACATGTCGCCATGTGAGGCTACATCACATGACATACATCACATGACAAGGGTTCGACTTTTATTCGAAAGGTCAAGTGTTTGAATTCCGGCATTACTGAAACTGGTTCGCTGGTGTCAGGACAATGTGACCAGCTGTCTCTGATCTGCGAAAGTGGCTGAGAAAGTGGTTGAGACGTAAAGCACCAAAACAACCAACAGTCAAACTAGCCTAAATATGTGCATGCTCGACTTCCTTGCAGCTTACTTTATCAAAACGATCTCTGTTTTGCAGACGATACAATGAAAATGAAGTACTGGATATCCTTGAAGCAGACACTGCCTTCCAAAATGCCAATATCTAATTGATCTCCCACCTACTGATGAATTGACAGACGAGGACAGTGGAGATGAAGATGCTGAAATTCACAATCTGAGTGGGTGGCAACTTCAGTCATCTGCTTCAGCAACAGTCATTTATGCTGACGGAAGACAGATCACTGGTGGTGACAGCACTCAGTCTACTCCCCAAGAGAATGACATGGTCAGTTTTTATAGTTATTTTTCTCACATACCTACCTCCCTCTATTCCCTTTCCCTCCCTCCCTCCCTCCCTCCCTCCCCACAGAGAGAGAGAGAGAGAGAGAGGAGAGAGAGAGAGAGAGAGAGAGAGGAGAGAGAGAGAGAGAGAGAGAGAGAGAGAGAGAGAGAGAGAGAGAGAGAGAGAAAGTCAAGAAAGAAAGATAAAATATCATTCAATATCTAAAACGCGGGCGTGTGTGTGTGTGTGTGTGTGTGTGTGTGTGTGTGTGTGTGTGTGTGTGTGTGTGTGTGTGTGTGTGTGTGTGTGTGTGTGTGTGTGTGTGAGTGTGTGTGTGTGTGTGTGTGTGTGTGTGTGTGTGTGTGTGTGTGTGTGTGCACGCAGTCGTGCGTGCGTGCGTGTGTGTGTGTGTGTGTGTGTGTGTGTGTGTGTGTGTGCGCGCGCACGCGTGTGTGTGTGTGTGTGTGTGTGTGTGTGTGTGTGTGTGTGTGTGTGTGTGTGTGTGTGTGTGTGTGTGTGTGTGTGTGTGTGTGTGTGTGTGTGTGTGTGTGTGTGTGTGTGTGTGCAGGATTCAGATGAACACGTTTCTGAACTGGGGAATGCAGAGTATGGTGCAATCTCTTCACAACGTGGCAAAAAACGCAAAGCTGATCTGGACACTCGGCCATTGGAGCTACAACTCCACAGAAAATACCAGCTAGGTCTCTTCAAGCACGGCAATCAGTAGGTTGATTTTGGAGAAAAAAAAAGTAAGTTGACTTGTCACAACGCTAGAAAGATCGCTTCAAATGATCCACCCGTCCGCCCTTCCAACTAATCCAATGGAACTTTTCAAACTTTTTTTCGATGAAGATGTGATTGAGTTGATCACCGAGCAAAGCAAAAAGTATGCAACATTCGAAAGTAATCATACCTTTTTCTTTCACCCGATGAGGTTCCACCTTTCTGGCCATCCTAATTCTATCTGGTTACTGCACACTTCCCCGACGCAGAATGTACTGGTCCAGTGACATGGACATTCATAATGCAGCTGTCACCTCAGCCATGAGCCGAGACAGATTGGAGGGGATCATGAAATACCTCCATGTGAGTGACAACACCAGCCTTGATGCTGATGACAAGATGGCCAAAGTCAGACCATTGCAAACCACGCTGAATGAGAGAAGCCTTCATTACTTTTTAAGACAACAGAATCTCAGCATTGATGAGAGCATGGTACCGTACTATGGTCGTCATGGCTCAAAACAACTTTACACATATTCATGCCAGCCTTGATGAAATCCCTCCATTGATATTTGTGTTAGAGGTCACAATAAACGAACTGACTAACAACACAACTGACAAAGCAACCAACCGATCAAAAGAGACCCCACATCTTTCAGTTTCCTTTCCAATGTTGCCCCTTTCTCACAGATTTGCTCATACCAAATTTGGTTAAAATGGGCTGAGTTTGTTTGGGTTTTTTTTTTTCCTAGAGTTTAAAATTTGAAAACAACCAGCCGCCGTGGCGAAGTGGTTAGCGTCGCGGACTCCCGGCTGGGAGGTCGTGGGTTCGAATCCCATCAGAGTCATGTGGGTTTTTCTGCCCCGACTGGCTCCTACCCAGAGTTGAGTTTGCTGCGGACTCAGTTGGGAAGCCTGGGACCACATAGTCGAGTTTCATCCACTTAATGGATGCGTTTCTGATAGTGTTGCTCAAATTTCCTGACCAACACTGCAGGTGCCTGCATTTCTCGGGCCTGGTTGACGCCGGGATATATTATGAATGTAAGCGTAGAGTACAGCCCTGTCATATATCTCAGACCGAAATGGAAATCCGTAGCATCATCGTAAATCATCCTCATTCTCATCGATCAGCATTAAAAAAAAAGAAAAGTCTCAAAGTCTGTGGCCCTTCATGCCCTGCTCTCATGGTGACCTCAGTTCGATGTCCTCTCAGCGTCTGTGGCCTTGGTTTGGTTCCGTCGGGGTCACCGGTATCGGCGAGTCCATGGGGGCTGTCGTTGGACGGACCTGGGGGCGCCCTCCGGAGGGAGAGCTCACTCACGCCGGCTCCGCGACTAAGCAATTATTGTCGTTAGTAGGGGGCTCAGTAGGTGGTGTCCTGCGTATGTTAGATCAGAAAAGGCGCCACTGAACACCACCGAAGTGACTCGCAGCAGTGCAGTGTCTCTCCGGTGGTTTCCCCTTGACGACTTGACATTGACTGCTCCCTGTGGATTGCCGGTGCCGGGGCTGTGGTGGGGCCGACCGGCTGTGGCTGTGGACGGGGTGTCGAATGAGCGGCGTGGGTGCACTGCCTCTGAGGTGTGGCACACAGGTTGGGACAGCAAAAAAAAAAAAAAAAAAAATTGAAAACAGCCCTCACAACCTTGACCTAGATAAAATCTTATGAAACGCAAGGCTGTCCTATGATCCCATGCATGTCCACACTAAATTTCACCAAAACCCCTTTACTGGTTTTTTGCGCTAGCCCTTGTGACAGACAGACAAATGACATGTGCTTGCTCGACTTCCTTGCAGCTTACTTTATCAAAAAGATCTTTGTTTTGCAGACGATACATGTAAATGAAGTACTGGATATCCTTTGAAGCGGAAACTGCTTTCCAAACTGCCAGTATCTAATTGATCCCCCACCTTCTGATGAATTGACAGACGAGGACAGTGGAGATGAAAATGCTCAAATTCACAATCTGAGTGGGTGGCAACTTCAGTTATCTGCTTCAGCAACAGTCATTTATGCTGACCGAAGACAGATCATCCGGTGGTGACAGCACTCAATGTACTCCCCAAGAGAACGACATGGTCTGGTTTCATAGATATTTTTCTCACATACCTACCTCCCTCTATTAACTTCTCCCTCCCCCTTCCTCCCGAGAAAGAGAGAGAGAGAGAGAGAGAGAGAGAGAGAGAGAGAGAGAGAGAGAGAGAGAGTGTGTGAGAGAGAGAGAGAGTGAGGAAGAGAGAGAGAGAGAGAGAGAGAGAGAGAGAGGAGAGAGAGAGAGAGAGAGAAGAGAGTGAAGAAAGAAAGATAAAATACAATTCATATGTAAAACGTGTGTGTGTATGTGTGTGTGTGTGTGTGTGTGGTTGTGTATGTGTGTGTGTGTTCGTGTGTGTGTGGGTGCGTGCGTGCATGCGTGCGTCCGTGCGTGCGTGCGTGCGTGCGTGCGTGCGTGCGTGCGTGCGTGCGTGCGTGCGTGCGTGTGTGTGTGTGTGTGTGTGTGTGTGTGTGTGTGTGTGTGTGTGTGTGTGTGTGTGTGTGTGTGTGTGTGTGTGTGTGTGTGTGAGTGCGGGGATTCAGATGAACACGTTCTGAACTGGGGAATGCAGAGTACGGTGCAATCTCTTCACAACGTAGCCACAAAATGCAAAGTTGACTCTGGACACTCGGCCATTGGAGCTACAACTCTACGGAAAATGCCAGATATGTCACTTCAAGCACGGCAACCAGCAGGGTGATTTTGGAAAAGGAAAAGCACGTTGACTTGTCACAGCACCAAAAAGATCGCTACAAATGGTCCACGCCAGAAAGGGACACCTCCCTTTCAACTGATCCAGTGGAACTTTTCTAACTTTTTTCGATGAAGATGTGATGAGTTGATCACCGAGCAAAGCAAAAAGTATGCAGCATTCAAAGGTAAATCATACCTTTTCTCTTTCCCTGATGAGGTTCGCACCTTTCTGGCCACCCTAATTCTATCTGGTTGCTGCACACTTCCCTGGACGCAGTACTGGTCCAGTGACATGGACATTCATAATGCAGATGTCACCTCAGCCATGAGCCGAGACAGATTGGAGGAGAGAATGTAAATATACGGTTCAAGCTCACCTATCTTATTTTGCACGAAAACCTCCCCTTTTTCACAAAACAAATCACGTCCTTCTCATGTCACTTTTGGCCAATATTAACACCTGTTTTCTAAACAAAATTAACATGCAAAAACTGCAAAAATTGACGTAATCGTTATTTTAAAATGGGGGGCTTACGTGCAAGATAAGATTTGGTGATCGTGAACCCGTATATTTACATTCTCTCCAGGGACATAAAAATTAAGGGTTTACAGTACGCTCTTCTACTTCAAGCACCATTAATAAATCAGAACAAACAACCGGCTCTCATTTTGGTTTAGTTATTTTTTACATCTAATGAATCTATAGGCCCATTAATTAATTCTTTAATTCACTGTTTTTTCCAACTGAGATTAATCGATAATCGCAAACCCCGCCTAGTTGATGGCAAAACCTTTAGAACTGTAGACGGATAGCCATCAAACACATTAGCATCTGTTTTAACTGTTGTAAATGAACATACAACATTGGGTTCACGAGAAAATCAGAAGGTTTATTACCTTCAAATTGATAAACATCTTCTCTTGTACTAAATCTATAAGCTCTGTCACTACCATGAAAGCCTAAGATTTTAGCTAGGCCTTTAGGAAAAGTGTACTCTCTTCTTTCTTCTAGTGGGAAATGTATTGTAATTCTGAGGTTTGCTTCGTTATTTTTTTAAAAATATGCCAAATTCGCTAAGTACTTCTTTTAAAAAGCAAAAGTTGTAGTAACCATCAGGTATTTTTTACATGAGTTATTTGATTGCCCACCTCGTTACTAATATTGATCCAGTTATTTGAGCTCCTTCAGATATGTAACCCACATAACTTTAAAGCCAATTCTTTAAGGGCAATCCTACAACTCCCGCGCCAATTGACAATTGGATACGTTAAGAACACACGCTCGTTTTGCTTGGTTATATAGATGTACATCTTTTTTATAACTATTTTAAAAACTATTTAAATATGGAACCTTTTAAATATAACGAAAGTGCTACTTACGATGTAGGAGCGGCTTATAACCCCAAATCTTTGGACTTCAGTTTACTAACCATTGCAGTAGACGAATCATATGGCTTTCAAGTCAGCTTGTAAACCCACTAACTAAATATTTAAATCCGCCAATAAAGAGTGATGAGTACCATCAGCAATGGTCATCCCGCCCTATGACGTTTACAGAATCAGTTAATTTTGCCATTTACGCGCAACTACTGGCTGTGGTGTTTCATAT
>CM031612.1:23434414-23463101 GCA_018398815.1 Conus ventricosus | reverse complement strand
AACTATATTCTGACTGTTAAAAACTGAACAACGATTTTAGGGATGGTTTAAATGGTTTGCATATGAAACACCACAGCCAGTAGTTGCGCAGTAAATGGCAAAATTAACTGATTCTGGTAAAACGTCATAGGGCGGGATGACCATGCTGATGGTACTCCATCACTCTTTATTGGCGGATTTAAATATTTAGTTAGTGGGTTTACAAGCCTGACTTGAAAGCCATATGATTCGTCTACTGCAATGGTTAGTAAACTGAAGTCCAAAGATTTGGGGTTATAAGCCGCTCCTACATCGTAAGTAGCACTTTCGTTATATTTAAAAGGTTCCATATTTAAATAGTTTTTTAAAATAGTTATAAAAAAGATGTACATCTATATAACCAAGCAAAACGAGCGTGTGTTCTTAACGTATCCAATTGTCAATTGGCGCGGGAGTTGTAGGATTGCCCTTAAAGAAATTGGCTTTAAAGTTATGTGGGTTAACATATCTGAAGGAGCTCAAAATAACTGGATCAATATTAGTAACGAGGTGGGCAATCAAATAACTCATGTAAAAATACCTGATGGTTACTACAACTTTTGCTTTTTAAAAGAAGTACTTAGCGAATTTGGCATATTGTTAAAAATTAACGAAGCAAACCTCAGAATTACAATACATTTCCCACTAGAAGAAAGAAGAGAGTACACTTTTCCTAAAGGCCTAGCTAAAATCTTAGGCTTTCATGGTAGTGACAGAGCTTATAGATTTAGTACAAGAGAAGATGTTTATCAATTTGAAGGTAATAAACCTTCTGATTTCTCGTGAACCCAATGTTGTATGTTCATTTACAACAGTTAAAAACAGATGCTAATGTGTTTGATGGCTATCCGTCTACAGTTCTAAAGGTTTTGCCATCAACTAGGGCGGGGTTTTGCGATTATCGATTAATCTCAGTTGGAAAAAACAGTGAATTTAAAGAATTAATTAATGGGCCTATAGATTCATTAGATGTAAAAAATAACTAACCAAAATGGAGAGCCGGTTGTTTGTTCTGATTTATTAATGGTGCTTGAAGTAGAAGAGCGTACTGTAAACCCTTAATTTTATGTCCTGGAGAGAATGTAAATATACGGGTTCACGATCACCAAATCTTATCTTGCACGTAAGCCCCCATTTTAAAATAACGATTACGTCAATTTTTGCAGTTTTGCATGTTAATTTTGTTTAGAAAACAGGTGTTAATATTGGCCAAAAGTGACATGAGAAGGACGTGATTTGTTTGTGAAAAGGGGAGTTTTCGTGCAAAATAAGATAGGTGAGCTTGAACCCGTATATTTACATTCTCTCCTCCAATCTGTCTCGGCTCATGGCTGAGGTGACATCTGCATTATGAATGTCCATGTCACTGGACCAGTACTGCGTCCAGGGGAAGTGTGCAGCAACCAGATAGAATTAGGGTGGCCAGAAAGGTGCGAACCTCATCAGGGGAAAGAGAAAAGGTATGATTACCTTTGAATGCTGCATACTTTTTGCTTTGCTCGGTGATCAACTCAATCACATCTTCATCGAAAAAAGTTAGAAAAGTTCCACTGGATCAGTTGAAAGGGAGGGGTCCCTTTCTGGCGTGGACCATTTGTAGCGATCTTTTTGGTGCTGTGACAAGTCAACGTGCTTTTCCTTTTCCAAATCACCCTGCTGGTTGCCGTGCTTGAAGTGACATATCTGGCATTTTCCGTAGAGTTGTAGCTCCAATGGCCGAGTGTCCAGAGTCAACTTTGCATTTTGTGCTACGTTGTGAAGAGATTGCACCGTACTCTGCATTCCCCAGTTCAGAAACGTGTTCATCTGAATCCTGCACTCACACACACACACACACACACACACACACACACACACACACACACACACACACACACACACACACACACACACACACACACACACCACGCACGCACGCACGCACGCACGCACGCACGCACGCACCACGCACGCACGCACGCACGGACGCACGCATGCACGCACGCACCCACACACACACGAACACACACACACATACACAACCACACACACACACACACACACATACACACACACGTTTTACATATTGAATTGTATTTTATCTTTCTTTCTTCACTCTCTCTCTCTCTCTCTCTCTCTCTCTCTCTCTCTTCTCTCTCCTCTCTCTCTCTCTCTCTCTCACTCTCTCTCTCTCTCACACACCCTCTCTCTCTCTCTCTCTCTCTCTCTCTCTCTCTCTCTCTCTCTCTCTTTCTCGGGAGGAAGGGGGAGGGAGAAGTTAATAGAGGGAGGTAGGTATGTGAGAAAAATATCTATGAAACCAGACCATGTCGTTCTCTTGGGGAGTACATTGAGTGCTGTCACCACCGGATGATCTGTCTTCGGTCAGCATAAATGACTGTTGCTGAAGCAGATAACTGAAGTTGCCACCCACTCAGATTGTGAATTGAGCATTTTCATCTCCACTGTCCTCGTCTGTCAATTCATCAGAAGGTGGGGGATCAATTAGATACTGGCAGTTTGGAAAGCAGTTTCCGCTTCAAGGATATCCAGTACTTCATTTACATTGTATCGTCTGCAAAACAAAGATCTTTTTGATAAAGTAGCTGCAAGGAAGTCGAGCAAGCACATGTCATTTGTCTGTCTGTCACAAGGGCTAGCGCAAAAACCAGTAAAGGGTTTTGGTGAAATTTAGTGTGGACATGCATGGGATCATAGGACAGCCTTGCGTTTCATAAGATTTTATCTAGGTCAAGGTTGTGAGGGCTGTTTTCAATTTTTTTTTTTTTTTTTTTTGCTGTCCCAACCTGTGTGCCACACCTCAGAGGCAGTGACCCACGCCGCTCATTCCGACACCCCGTCCACAGCCACAGCCCGGTCGGCCCCACCACAGCCCCGGCACCGGCAATCCACAGGGAGCAGTCAATGTCAAGTCGTCAAGGGGAAACCCACCGGAGGAGACACTGCACTGCTGCGAGTCACTTCGGTGGTGTTCAGTGGCGCCTTTTCTGATCTAACACTACGCAGGACACCACCTACTGAGCCCCCTACTAACGACAATAATTGCTTAGTCGCGGAGCCGGCGTGAGTGAGCTCTCCTCCGGAGGGCGCCCCAGGTCCGTCCAACGACAGCCCCCATGGACTCGCCGATACCGGTGACCCCGACGGAACCAAACCAAGGCCACAGACGCTGAGAGGACATCGGAACTGAGGTCACCATGAGAGCAGGGCATGAAGGGCCACAGACTTTGAGACTTTTCTTTTTTTTAATGCTGATCGATGAGAATGAGGATGATTACGATGATGCTACGGATTTCATTTCGGTCTGAGTATATGACAGGGCTGTACTCTACGCTTACATTCATAATATATCCCGGCGTCAACCAGGCCCGAGAAATGCAGGCACCTGCAGTGTTGGTCAGGAAATTTGAGCAACACTATCAGAAACGCATCCATTAAGTGGATGAAACTCGACTATGTGGTCCCAGGCTTCCCAACTGAGTCCGCAGCAAACTCAACTCTGGGTAGGAGCCAGTCGGGGCAGAAAAACCCACATGACTCTGATGGGATTCGAACCCACGACCTCCCACCGGGAGTCCGCGACGCTAACCACTTCGCCACGGCGGCTGGTTGTTTTCAAATTTTAAACTCTAGGAAAAAAAAAACCCAAACAAACTCAGCCCATTTTAACCAAATTTGGTATGAGCAAATCTGTGAGAAAGGGGCAACATTGGAAAGGAAACTGAAAGATGTGGGGTCTCTTTTGATCGGTTGGTTGCTTTGTCAGTTGTGTTGTTAGTCAGTTCGTTTATTGTGACCTCTAACACAAATATCAATGGAGGGATTTCATCAAGGCTGGCATGAATATGTGTAAAGTTGTTTTGAGCCATGACGACCATAGTACGGTACCATGCTCTCATCAATGCTGAGATTCTGTTGTCTTAAAAAAGTAATGAAGGCTTCTCTCATTCAGCGTGGTTTGCAATGGTCTGATTTGGCCATCTTGTCATCAGCATCAAGGCTGGTGTTGTCACTCACATGGAGGTATTTCATGATCCCCTCCAATCTGTCTCGGCTCATGCTGAGGTGACAGCTGCATTATGAATGTCCATGTCACTGGACCAGTACATTCTGCGTCGGGGAAGTGTGCAGTAACCAGATAGAATTAGGATGGCCAGAAAGGTGGAACCTCATCGGGTGAAAGAGAAAAGGTATGATTACTTTCGAATGTTGCATACTTTTTGCTTTGCTCGGTGATCAACTCAATCACATCTTCATCGAAAAAAAGTTTGAAAAGTTCCATTGGATTAGTTGGAAGGGCGGACGGGTGGATCATTTGAAGCGATCTTTCTAGCGTTGTGACAAGTCAACTTACTTTTTTTTTCTCCAAAATCAACCTACCTGATTGCCGTGCTTGAAGAGACCTAGCTGGTATTTTCTGTGGAGTTGTAGCTCCAATGGCCGAGTGTCCAGATCAGCTTTGCGTTTTTTGCCACGTTGTGAAGAGATTGCACCATACTCTGCATTCCCCAGTTCAGAAACGTGTTCATCTGAATCCTGCACACACACACACACACACACACACACACACACACACACACACACACACACACACACACACACACACACACACACACCACACACACACACACACACACACACACACACACACACACACGCGTGCGCGCGCACACACACACACACACACACACACACACACACACACACACGCACGCACGCACGACTGCGTGCACACACACACACACACACACACACACACACACACACACACACACACACACACTCACACACACACACACACACACACCACACACACACACACACACACACACACACCACACACACACACACACACACACACACACACACACACACACGCCCGCGTTTTAGATATTGAATGATATTTTATCTTTCTTTCTTGACTTTCTCTCTCTCCTCTCTCTCTCATCTCTCTCTCTCTCTCTCTCTCTCTCTCTCTCTCTCTCTCTCTCTCTCTCTCTCTCTCTCTCTCTCTCTCTCTCTCTGTGGGGAGGGAGGGAGGGAGGGAGGGAGGGAAAGGGAATAGAGGGAGGTAGGTATGTGAGAAAAATAACTATAAAAACTGACCATGTCATTCTCTTGGGGAGTAGACTGAGTGCTGTCACCACCAGTGATCTGTCTTCCGTCAGCATAAATGACTGTTGCTGAAGCAGATGACTGAAGTTGCCACCCACTCAGATTGTGAATTTCAGCATCTTCATCTCCACTGTCCTCGTCTGTCAATTCATCAGTAGGTGGGAGATCAATTAGATATTGGCATTTTGGAAGGCAGTGTCTGCTTCAAGGATATCCAGTACTTCATTTTCATTGTATCGTCTGCAAAACAGAGATCGTTTTGATAAAGTAAGCTGCAAGGAAGTCGAGCATGCACATATTTAGGCTAGTTTGACTGTTGGTTGTTTTGGTGCTTTACGTCTCAACCACTTTCTCAGCCACTTTCGCAGATCAGAGACAGCTGGTCACATTGTCCTGACACCAGCGAACCAGTTTCAGTAATGCCGGAATTCAAACACTTGACTTTCGAATAAAAGTCGAACCCTTGTCATGTGATGTATGTCATGTGATGTAGCCTCACATGGCGACATGTGACGTTCCGTCGCGTACGCCCTTATTTGTTATAAAGCATTTCAGAGAATGTAAATATCTTCGTTCAAGCTCACCCATCTTATTTTGCACGAAAACCCCCCTTTTCACATCCAAGTCACGTCCATCTCATATCAGTTTTGGCCAAAATTAACACCTTTTTTCACAAACAAAATTAACACACAAAAACCTCTAAAATTGACGTAATTAGTACTTTAAAATGGGGCTTACGTGCAAGATAAGATTTGGTGTATCGTGAACAAGATATTTACATTCTCTCCAAGAGTATAAAAATTAAGGGCTTACAGTACACTCTTCTACTTCCAACACCATTAATAAATCAGAACAAACAACTGGCTCTCCATTTTGGTTAGTTATTTTACATCTAAAGGTTTAAGCCCCACAAATTTAATTTTTTTAAAGACTTTTTTTTTTCCAACTGAATAATCGAAAATCGCAAAACCCTGCCCAGTTGAGGGCAAAACCTTTAAACTGTAGAGGATACCATCAAACAAATTAGTTTCTGTTTTTTAACTGTTGTAAATAAAAAAAATTTTGGGTTTCACGAGAAAATCAGAAGGGTTATTCTTCAAATTGAAAACATCTTCCTTTACAAAACTTAACCTGTCACTACGTGAAAGCCAAGATTTTAGCCAGCCCCCTGGGGAAAGATACTCTCTTCTTTTTTCTAGTGAAAATTTAAGTAATTCTGGGGTTTGCTTCGTTAATTTTTAACAATAACCAAATCCTAAGTACTTTTAAAGAAAAAAAGTTGTAGAAACCCATCATATTTTTTACTGAGTTTATTTGATCCTAATGCGTTACAAAGATCCATTATTTTAGCCCCATCAGATATTTTCCCATAATTAAAGCCAATTTCTTTAAGGCAACCCACAACCCCGCGCCAATGACAATTGGGTACGTTAAGAACACACGCTCGTTTTTTTTGGTTAAATAGAAACACCTTTTATAACATTTTAAAACTATTTAAAAAAGGAACCTTTAAATAAACGAAAGTCCCCACTTACGATCAGGAGCTTTTTTATAACCCAAACATTTAGATTCAGCAATCTAACCATTGCAGTAGACATCATAGGGCTTCCAATTGACTTGTAAACCCCAACAAATATTTAAAACCCCCCAAAAAATAAGAAGGGGCCATCACATGGTAAACCCACCCTATTGGTTTTACCAAATCAAAAATTTTTTCCCATTTACGCGCAACTACTGGCTGCGGTGTTTCATATGCAAACCTTTTTAAAAACCACCCAATTTTTTAGAAGGCAGTATAAATTTTCATTTTTATTACCAACAGGAATACTAACGAACAAAATGAATCCCCCAAACGACAGCATTTTAATATTAAAACCCCAAAGGGACAATCAGGAAAAGAAAAATTTTTGCAACGAATTTACATTAATCCTTCAACGACTTAGACAAAATTAGCCGCAACATGGGTTAGGCACATTTTTTTTTTTTGGGGCGCAAAAAGAGAAAAAAATTTGACACCCCCGGGCCACCCCTTTTTTCACCCGGGCACACAGTTTCGATTAGGGTCATTGAACAAAAACATCCAAAAGCCTGGGCAACATTTATCTTAGATGAAAGTAAAGGGCCAAAACAAGCCAAGTCAAAGACTTAAGACCCATACAACATATTTTGGGGTTGTCTTTTAGGAGCACAAGCAAACCAAGTCTACAACAGACTCTACAGGTTTAGCTGAAAAAAATTTTTTTTAAAGCCAATTAAAGAGCAAAAACCGCGTTGTTTTTCCCCCCACATAAAAAGGTACAAGACTTTTCTGCACATGCTGGGAAAGGGGGTTGCTTTGTTGTAGCAGGGATTATCCTGCCCTCTGCCCTTTAAACTGAAATTTGGGCAGATACAGAATTAAACAAGAAATCCCTAGCGGGAGACGCCCAAAAACTTAGGGCCAATCGGGGCTTAAACAAAAGGCCTGCACCATCCATTTAAAAAAAATACCTACCCTAAAGAAACGCCCCTTTAACCCCCCACACCAAAAGCAGCCAAAACACCCACCTTTTTGATCCGCCTCAATGACAGTCAAACTAGCGAAAAGACACCCTCTTTTAAATTTTTTAATTTTTACGGTTAACCATACTTATTTCACTAAAATTTAAACCCAGCAGCTACCCCTAACCCACAAGGCACCAAAAAAACCACAACTTTTCCCTTAGTAAAAAAACCCAACTAACAACCTGCCTTTTAATGCCGGGGACATCAAGCGCTTTGGGCAGCAAAACTCTTTAATGGGTTTTGCCAGATGATTAATTGTTTTTTACCCAAAATTTTAAACCACTGAGGTTTTGGAGGCTTACGGCCCTTTGGGCCATTTCCGGGTTTTAAGCATAAACGAGTGTAGAAAGCAACCCCAAACACCGTTAATAACAAATTAAAACCCCTTTTCCCCTACAGAGTCCTTATTTTTTCAGCTAGTGTATTTGTTTTCAAAAACTATTGTGTTTATAGTTTCTCTTTTTTCGCTTGTTTGCGCTGCTACTTGCTCGTTTGTAGACAGGCTTCTAACCGGCTTTCCTTTTTAGCATTAAAATTTTGTATTTTTTTGCTGTATTTTAGCCTTTTTTTCTCGCCCAAATTGTTTTATCTGCATCACCAGTTTATTTTTTTTTTCTTTTACTCTCATCCAGCCCCAAGTTTTTCCCAAATTACGCTAGTTCCCCCTTTCAGTTGTAAGAGCATTCTTATACCCCAAGGGCGCGCCTAAGCTTTTTGTTTTTACTCCCAAACCTCAATGTCACCAGGGGTTCAGAATCTCAATTTTTTTAAGTTTTTCTGACTTCCCCTCACTTAAACTCGTTTTAATTTCGCTATATTTTTATCTCTTTTTATTTAAATTCTTAAGAGGTATTTTTTGTTTTTTCAATTTTTGTTGGGAAACCCTTTCCCCAGTCGTAAAGACTAACCGGGTTTCGGGGTCAAGCTCTAAAAGTTAATTTTTCCTTTCAAAGGATTTTCCCCTTAAATTTTGCAAATTTTAAAACCTGTTTGGGTTTTTCATTGAAAACATTTACACGGCCTCCTGACAAGTTTTTATTACAAATCCCCCCATCTTCCCCCCAAAATCGTTTGGATCAAGCACTCCCGGTACTCCGTCCTTGTTTTTTTTTTAAAAGATTGAAATTCTTTCTCGCAATATTTCTTGGCGGGTCAGGGGGTAAAGAACCCCCTCCTTCAAGCCTTCTTTCAATAAGGCCCAGTTTCGTTTCAACTTCTTCTCAACAGGGGGTCAATTGCGTCAAAATTCACCAAATTTTTTATTTATATTTTTTTTTTGTTTAAAAAAAAAACTCAACGTTGTGACCTCGATCCTACAAAAAGAGAAGGAACCCCACGGTGTAAAAGGTATAAGGCAGACTGTAATTATGAAAACTCCCCTCAACAGTTCAGCCTGGACAAAAAAAACGTTATGCCCTACTTGCGCGATGAGTTTAATGCCAGGCACTGCTAAACTATCATTCAAAATAATAAAACTCGGGAGACCTAAACTACTTTTTGCAAAATTTTGGGGGGCTATCGTTTAAACATAACAAACAAACGGGGGGAAAACTGCGTTGTACAGGGAAGGCAGACATTTTTTGCCCTCATTCGACTAGGGTACCAAAAAAAAAGGGAAAAAGAAAGTTTATTTACGGAAACAAAGCCCAAATGTCTCAAACACTCTTTAAAACGGGGATGAAAAAATTAAAAAGGCAGTAGCAAAGCATTTGGCAACAGATTCTGCATCCCCAAAATTTTTTGGGTGTTAAAAAAACGCATAGCCATAATTTCCAAGGCCCACTAAAAGAAAAACTTACTTTGACTGCATTTTTAAACCCCGCGGTTTCTGTCGTTCTGTCTGAAGACCGAAGCTAAATACACAGTTATACATCTCCCTTGATTTGATTTGTTTTCAAACCCGGACGGGGGAGAAAAAATCTTAACCCTATAAAATAAACCGGTATTATTAAAAAAAACGTTTTACATTTCCCTACAGAAAAAGAAACAAGCGAGACACCTTTGGAACATACATCAAAACATCTCTAAAGCTTTAAAAGGAATTTTTGTTCTATTTAAATAAAAACAACTCCTTTCAAAGAATCAGAAGCGTTTAAAATCCAAAAATTTTAAGGCGATGTGAAAAAATGGTAAGCGATCATTTTTTTCAGACGCGGCTTTTTCCCCACCAACACTTTGAAAAAAAAAGTTTTCGCTGGGAAGGGAAAGGGGTCCGCATGACGCGTGGCAAAAACTCGCCTTTTTTAGTAAACTCAAAAAACTACTTAAAAACAAAATTGGGGTTTGCTGATTTTAGAACCCCATTTGACAACAGATTTTTTGGGAAATGGGGAAAGGATGGCAAAGGTAAAAAATAAATATTTACAAAAAGCAGACGGAAAACCCCCCAAAAAAATGCACATTTTATGGTTTGTGAGCTATTAAAAATGAAAAAAACGCAAAAGACGTGCTTTTAAAAGTAGAAAAAATTCAAAAAAAAAGATGGACGGTTTTCTGCCCAAAGATCCACACTGTTCCTTTTCTGCAGATTTTGGTGTGGGGAAAAAACCTTTTACTTTATTTGTTTCAAACAAAATTCAGGTTTCAACGACAATGTTATTTTCCAAACCATTAAGCACAACAATCTTTCAAAAAAGGAATTAATTTGGGCAGAATAATAATTTTAATTGACCTACGACAAACTGAGCGATGTTAAAAATTACAAAACAATTTAGGGAACTGAAACATTTTATTATTGATGACGTTTCGGCCCGAACGAACATTTTTTTAAAAAAAAAAAAAAAGCCCTGTCAAAGCCAGCATTTATGGGCGCCCCCTTAGTTTCGGTGGCTCTTAAACCGAAATACAATCTGTCTTAAAAGACTTTTTGAACGCAGTTTTAAAACGATTGTATTTTTTTACACTAAGGACAAAAATATTTTTGAAAAAGTTTTAAGTGAAAATTTTTAATAAGGGGCAAAGTACAAAAAAAATAAAAAAGCATTGAAAAATCAAGCAAAAGCTAACTATCTTACGGGCTACCCCCCAGTCAAACTTTGTTTTATTGTAGAGTTAATATTGATTGCTTTTTAAAAAAATTATTTATATTTTAAAAAAAAGTCCGTGGGGGAAAACAAAACGGAGCTAGCTCTTTAAAGCGTTGCAGTAAGAAAAAAAACCTAGCAAAAACAAACCCATTTTGATTTTTAAAAGGAGGCCAAAATGTTATGGATTAACACAGATGGGGGTTTTAAAAAACGAACAGAAATTGAAACAAAAAAAGACAGCAGTAAAAACCCTAAAGAGATAAAAATAAGGCAAACGACTTTGGCAAACTGAATACAAACTTTAAAAGAAGAATTTGGGCTTTTCTTCCAATTTCTTGAATCTAAATTTGAACTGCGAAGCCCCAATGAAACTTTGATAAAAAAACAAATTTTTGAAAGGCCTTAAAGTAGGGCCCAACTTGTTACCATTTTCCCGGAACACAACAAAAAAAAAGATTGAAATAACTAGGGAGGGTTCTGAAAATATGCAAAGAAAAAGACCTAGCTAAATGGGGGGTGACACTTTCAGCTTAAATTACCCCAACGCTATCGCCACTACCTACAAAGACGACTTTTTTTGCTTATTATTTACTCCGAGGGGGGGAAACTATTTGCCCCGAACAAACGTTTAAACAAGGAAAACAAAAAAAACGAAAACTTTTTCCCCCCTAAGCCAGTATTTCAATACTAAAACCGGAACAAAATAATCCCCCAGATCATCGACAAGTTATGTGAGGTTGACAAAGACAAACTAACAGTACTTTTCTTTATTTCATTTGGTATGTTGATTTTATTGCGTTTTCTCTGTTAATGAAGTGCTGCCAGAAGGATTAATAAGAAGATATGTACAAGATTAATTAAAAAAAAAATCTTATTTAAAAATGGAGGTTCAACAGTTTAGGTTAAAGCAAATAACTGAACTTCAAAAGGAAATAGAAAGCGACTATGATAAGTATAGGCTTACTGAAAAAAATATGCTAAAGCTTTAAATACTCTTTCTTATGTAATTACTGGCTCCTCAGCCGTAGCTACCGTAAGTGCTGGGTCTAGTGTTGCTCTTTTAGCTACTGGGGCTTGGGCACCGGCCTCTTTAGCATTAGGAGGCCTTGGTTTAGGTTTAGGCGCCATGTCTATGATTGTAAGTGCTGTTTTAAAAAAAATAACTCCTAAATTACAAAAGCACACTGCCATTGTTGCCCTAGCAACAGCAAAACTTTGCTCATTAAGATTAAGAATAAGCAAATCACTACAGGATGAAAACATTACGGACGAAGAATTTCAGAAGCTTATGGCTGATGGTGAGGATTACAGACGACAAAAAATTGAACTTCAAAAGGAGTGGAGAAAGACTTTTACTTCACGACAGGTAGACACTAATGCAATTAAACAGAACATTGAAAAACAAACACACGATCAAAATAAACCAAAATAAGTGTAAAAAAATGGTTACAGACTAGCCTCCTGACTGATGACTTGGCATGCACTTCTCTACCGGCTCTTTTAAAAATTGATATTCAACTACCACCACCCACTGATTCACTCGTCGCTTAGCCGATATTGAATGCAGGCCTAGAGCAGTCGCTGCATTCAGCAGGTCCAGAGTTTAGGACGTCTGCTTCATATGGACATTCGCAGTGGTGTAAAATCTGACACACATATCCTGAGAAAAACATTTTTCGCAATGTGAGGTTGACCTAATTCCAGTTTCTGAAAATTTGTTAACCGAAAAAGCATGACAGAAATTCTCACTGCGCATGTTGCTAACCTCCTAAGCCAGATGAAAATCGAAACAACATTCGTGAGTGCCGCAGTGCTAACCATAGTGAAAACCCTCACATGATGAAATCGAAACCAACAATACGTTAGTGCACATGTGCAAATATAAATAAGTCAAAGAAATCCTAGATATGGTGATGAACCTCCTCAAAGTCCAGCCCTCAACAAGCCAGCCATCAACTAGCCAGCCTCAATGAACCAACCATCACTAGCCAGCCGTACAACAAGTAGGGACGTCGAGTGATATTTCGTTTTATTTAGAAAGCTTTGCGACAGATTTTGAGTAAATTCAACCACTGCGTTAAAAAGTTCGACCTTTCCCGAAAAGAAAAACGACTTCGTGATTAAAAGAAAAAAGTATTAAGCAAAAACAGAGAATACGTGACCTTACAAAAGAAAAGTAGAGCAACTAAGGTGCAGATCGACCAAGTTACTCAAGAAATATCTTCGATAAAAAAATAGGGCAAAGAGTACTGATTCTCAATCACAGTCAGAGAGAAGGAAAGCCTCCGGCTTACGTAGAAGCCACAGTTAGTTATTGAATTTTCCCTCTCCAAAGCGAACCATGAGTAGCGATTGCAGAGGCACGAGATGTGAATGAGAAAGAGTGATAGAGGGCGGAGACAACAGACAGAGAGATGCTGCGTGAATATTAATTAATTGTTTTTAAATTTATAATAATAATCTGGTTTAAAAAATGACGCCCGAAGAAGATTAAAAAGCTTACTAATATACTTTACAAGGTTGAATTGGAAGGCAGAATAGGAGAAGAGAGAATGAGGCAAGTTTGAAAAATCATTACTGATCTTTTTAATCACATAAATAACAAACAAGCTGAGAAGCCATTAGTGACAACCAGATTCTTGGCCCCAACCGGCTATAAAAAGATGTTTGCCGTTTTCAGTTGATTATAATGGCTTCTAACGATATGATTCTGACTAATCACCAGCCCTGAATATGACTATTCGTTTTAAATGAAGATTAGGTTTTTGCGATTATAAAAGGACAAGAAAAAGAGCTAATATTACAATTATTATTATTATTAATTTTAGATTAAAAAAGGTGGTAAAGGCCTCCGAACTCAGTGAATCAAATATAAAGAATTTTACAGACCTATTTTGCGAACAATGAAATTAGTTACACATTGATTTTAGAGAATTTGAGGGTTTGTAGAAGATGTAAACAATAAAATAAAATATCCAAGTGAACTATTTAACGAAGCAATCAAAGTGAATAACATAGACTGTATTGATACAGAAAAATCAGAAAAAATAGCGGTGTTATTTGAAAGGTTAACATGCCTTGAAGTGTTGCAAAGCGCATGGTGAGAAGAATAAAAAATGGCTTGATTTAAGCATACATACTATATATCCATTTATTTTTTTTAATATTACGAAAATATATTGAGTTAAAAAATGAGCCACACAAACTCTTCAAGAATAAAAACTGCCAGCCACGCACTGGCGAAAATAAGAGCAAACAAATAATCAATATGTTAGCGAAGTAGACAAGTACAATCATAACCAAACGAACGTTCATGAAAGACAAAGCACATGTCCGATCTCTAAAATGCCCCAGAGTCTCTTCAGATGTATCCGCCAGTAAAAAGTGCTGATAGCCATCTGATTGATTATATTCCGCCTGATGATGACTGTATGCCTGGGAGAGCTTGAATACCCCTAAACAGAAAGCAGTAAATAGCTATCGCGGACATTAAGTCTGACGAGGGGCATGAATACAAGCTTACACAGATTAACCAAGCAAGTGACTAAGCAAAATTGTCGTGGTACTGTGATGGACAGAAGTGACAGTCCTTAAAACAAATTAGAGACATAAAAACAAAGGTTCACTCCAATAGATGGCAATTACTTACCGTCCTCGATCCAAAAGAGTTTAGTTTTAAACGATCAGACATAAAACATAAAACAAAATTCTGATAACATTGTGTTTATTGAGGTGCGTTTTAGAGCACAGTGATAGCAGCCATTGTTAAAAAGAACGCAAAAAGATATCTAATTATGAACAATAAAGATGCAAGAGCTGAATCATTTTGAAAACATAAAACCATATCCAGTAAGTAATAAACAGTATATCTCAGTTTGAACGAGCAGAAACAAACCATCACTGTAAACGTAATACAGGTCTGTAGTAGACGATCTAAACCTCTAAGGATTTCAACCCAACGCTCCCACTTAGGCATCCACATAACAAACAAGTAGACTTGATCCTGATTGAGATAGTACAAAGAGTCATTAGTAATTAATCGATAATCAATAAGCAGGCTAAAAGGTATTTACATCAAAGGATCACAAAGCAATGGGCTTTGTAGAAGGTTCCGTGGACAGAATCCCCAACTATAGAAGCATGCATGCCAGTCAAGATAACACAATGTAAACGTGTTTGTAGACTTTGTAAACCAAACTCCTCACACCTAAACCATGGTCCAAAGTTAGATTTTAAGAATATACGCAAATGCAGATGAGTCCATACGGTTTATGCTGACTTTTGAAACGTCACTATAACCTGCAGTAACCTATGGCCCCCACCAAGAACTAAAAACAATCCCGGGCGTATTAACGCCACCATCAGATCTGTACTTATAGCGTCTTAATGTTGTTAAGGTACATCCGGTCAACACACAACCCCGAGATTTACAGAGGCCGCCAAAGCAGCTAGCCAGATTTTAGAGCAGATGAAACAACTTCGCAATCAATTACAAATGACTAAATCTATCAGAGTACATTGTCTGACTCCAGAATACCAAGAACGTTTATTGACTCATCTACCCACCTGGTTGGATTGCGGCTTATACTAACACCTATCAGTAAAGACGGCGGCAGTACAGAGACGCACTATCACATTACCCGGAAATGTTCCGAGGGGCCGCACACAACAAAGTAATCTACAACTTAAGGTTGACTCCCAAACAATGGAACTACCCAACTTCTTTCATAACATACGATGTGCTAACGATTCCCACATTTTAACTATGCAAGACAGTGACGTTCTGAGATAGTAAGGAAGGGGTTACCTGCATTGCACAGCTCTTCAGAAAATTAACATTACTTTTACTCTCGATTGTTTATCCCATTTATTGACTCTGCCCAACACGATGTGGTGAGTTTTAGATAAGTTAAGCAAATCGCTACAAGACTTTCAATCACAAAAGCAATAGCTTTGATCCATCTTTGGTGCGTAAAGGAGTTACCACCCCTAATGAATACATGACTCGAGGACAGGTTTGACGAAAGCTTCACTTCCTCCTAAAGGCTCTTACTTTTCTATCTTATAGGCAAAGACATAAGCCGACTCTGAATATGAATACTACTCAAAAAGCCGAGGAGCAGAATTACACTGTGACACGAAGGTAGACTATCACACGATCAATATTTATTGGCCAGACGAGTGCTTAATATTGCAGACGTCTTTTCAGAACTACAGAACAACTTGCATGAAACGATTACCTGTCTAAACTCATCACATACATCTCTGCCCCATTTAACTTGTTATGCTTTCTTAAAGTTCCAAACATCCCATAATGACTTAATTTCAGATCTAACCACCCACACGATCAGATGATGAAGATGGGCTGATGGTAGTGCAAAGCATGGCCTCACATCCTTACTGCAAAGCCAACAACACAATATATTGAGACTATTATGAACCCACCAAACCGTCTAAACTATCTAGTGTAATAGACGGCCAACAATCTGTATGGGTGGGCCATGAGAACAGCCGCTTCCATTACTTAACATCAGGATAACACAGGGAAGGTACAAATAATATTCAAGGGCATTTAAAGTTGGTTGGACATAATAACCTCAGATACAACAGTAATTGTATTATTCTAGAAGTAGACTTAGAAATATCCCTAAAAAATGAACTGCAGACCTCCACAACGATATATCCTCCATGCCGCAGAAAGATTAAAAATGACCCCACAGAACCTCCTAAACATGCTCCCATCTTCGGCCACAAAACTAAGTATGTAGTGGTCAGTTACATAACGCCTACAGATTTACTTAATAACACTGGTTGAAACCTGACAAGCTTGTTCATGAGAATCAATGCTTTTGATCAGAGCCTATTATGAGGCCATACAACAAAATGAAGAAAACTGATCTATAGAACCCAAGCCACTTAAGGGCTTCAGAAAAAGGACATCATTAAGACTGATGACACCAGTATTTTTATAGGCAAACCAGAAAAGTCCACACAAACGTAAAGATTGTTAAATTATATACCAAAGAAAACCAAGCAATTTAAGTTTGCCTCTAAAAACCCAAACCAATTCAAGACTTTAGAAGAATATAACGACAGCATGGGGTTGGCATATGATGAAGAAAAAGGATGTCAAGTTGGACATCCGTGTGTTATATCGGCCTTACCTGTATTAGAGTTGTTCACAGTTATTGATGTTAGAATTCTAATTTCTGTTACTACTAAAACCCGCGGTACCCAGACTCAAGAGAACTTTAACACATACACTGCCTCTTTTATCTAAGACGTCCCCACAGAAGACAATCAATGAGGCAATACTAAAGCAAGAAAGGCTAAAGGAGGTGAATGGTGGTTAACACGAGCCAAGTGACTATCCTAAAAGAAGTCCATATACATACAACAGTGAACCAAGACAGTAAATGGAAAAAGTAAGGCGTGACACATAAAGGTAACAGATAGTCAAAGAATAATTTGGTATTATAAGCGGTTGACTAAGACTAGCCGTTTGGCCAGCCATGGACAGACCTGTAAAGTAACAAGAGCTAAGGGGACATAAGTATAGAAATCACGAAGACAAAAAAAAAAAACTCACGAAAACTACAACAAGCTCTCTTTGAAAAACCAAAGTAAATCAAACGACCCAGACAAATGTAAATCCAGCGCTCTACTCTTCATCAAGTAAACCAACTGCTGTATAACAAAAAAATCACTGGTCTCTAACAATGGACCAAGAGAACATAACGTACAGTCCTGAAATTTTACATATGCTGTGAAAGGGCATTGGAGAACTTTAAACCGATACACGTTGACTGACTTGAGCATATGAACTTAACTTAAGAACCTAGACAAGAACAATAACATAAGAACATAACTAGGACTTATTTTTAAGACCCTAACTAGTACTTTAAACAACATATAATTATGTACTACCTTGTAATTCTTACATGGCACTAAACTTAAAAAGGGTACTTTTCTTAACTAACTAGTAACTATGTACTTATTGTCTAGTTCTAAATACTAGTACTTTATCTATAGTAACAGTAAAACTATCCATCGAAACATGATGTCCCAGCAGGAGGTTGCTCTTTTTGGCAGAAGTTGGGATCATCTTCTTAATACTGGATTAGTGGCGATTTTTGGTAACTTAGCAGAGCTAAGTAATGGGAGGCTTTAGACATTATGAAGTGGCATAAAAACATAAACTCCCCCACCAACAACAACAGTCGGCCAATACATAATAGATACAACAACGTTTTGTTTGTGATAGTGATATGTGTAGTTAAAATGGGGTGTTGGTGCTGGCGGCGATGATTGAATTACTATCATAACCATTTTATGTTTAGCTGAATATTGTTTGATATTCATCTCAGTCTGATCCATTCAGCTAGTTTAACGCCCCTCCACAACACGTCCAGGATTTATTATCCTTAGTAATCATTACTCGACTAGTGGAACATTCACTTGTGGTACCTTCTGCACCAGCGGAGGGTCCAGTGACAGATGCGCTGCGGAGGGTCCGCTGCATCTTCTTTTCACGCTGAACGCTCATTTGTTATTTATATGCGAAATAAATTTAATATGATCAAAATTAATATGAATAAAAGTAATTAATCCCATGATGTAATGGGCATACATAGTCCCAAATCTTAAAATACATTTCACATGCAAGAGTTCAGAGTGGACATGTTTTAAAACCGGATCTTGGTGTATAGTCATAAATTAAGTCATCTTCTGAAACACGCGTCGCCAACTTACTTACTGTAACATGCAAATAGGCTTTTAAAACCATGAGTTAAAAGCTGGTTAATTAGTGCATTGCCTATCGCTGGCGGAAATAGTTTAATATAAACCCTTGCAAAATGTTTGGTTTAGGATAAAACCACCCAACATGGTGAAGATCAGTTTCGCCAAAAACAAGTCGGCAGGCCGTTATTTTAATCTTATTAACAACAAAAGAATATCTGATTAAAAGCACAAAGACAGTCTTTCGTATTATGAGTTAAATATAATATTTTTTTATGATTAATAAAAAAGATGAGTATGAAAAAAAAGATTGGAACAGATACTCTTTACCACTCTGCAGTGCTTAGGCTGCCTAAGTGATATCTATAGCGTGTTAAGCAAAAAACATGTTTAGAAATGAAGCCGGCCAGATCTAGTAATGATAAGACGATTGAGGATAGTTGTGTTAAGATAATAGATAGTTAAAGTACTTGCAGGGATTGCCCGAACAAAAACTTTCTAGTAAACAGGGAATTATCCCAGAAAATATTAGTTCATAAAAGAGTTAAATCATAAGAAAATCCTTGGAATAAAAATGAAGCAGTGATTAGTTATGATGGTAGGAGAGCTATTGTAATGTCCTTGGCCTTCTCTGAAGCAAGAAATAGAGTTTAGTAAATTGCGGTCCGATGAAGTAAAAGCACGCCTTAAACTGGCAATTGGAATATTTAGCTAAGGCAGAGATAAGCTTACGAAGAAAAGGCGAAATGCTCACAAGTTTAGACTAATTATAATAAAAAGTTAAGAGAACAGGGACAATGTCAATCACACATTTACAGAGACGTTGATGAAGGCAAAGAATGAGCCTATACTTAGTACAGGAAAGAAGTATCAACCTCACCCGCCGCCAGAACTGTCCCTTGACTATTAATGAACCATCAGAAGACCATAAAATAGCAGAAAATGGGATTTTATGTGGTGCTAGGTAGCCATCTACACTAGTATGCTCACTTTCTAGTGTAAAAAAAAAATGCATTTAAAAGTATTGAACAAAATAACGATTATTCCCTCCTAAAATGGAAAGTAGGAAAGTGTGAAAAGACTTGCTATTGAAAAACAGAGTAAAGCGAGCAGATAGAGATCTGAATCGGATGCGAAAGACTGGCGTTCAAAACAGTGCAATATGTGGCAAATATATCTGCCTGCCACCCCCAAAAGAAGACTTAAGGTCCTAAAATTTTTACCTCAGTTACCGATATTACACCCACCAGATGGACTTGTTGAATAACACATGATAAATTAATAAGAAAAAATATTAAGTAAATCCTCTGACAGTTGTTTGACATTGCTTACCAAACCAAACCCCCTCTGAACACATTTAAACGTATAAAAGCTCCAAACAGCTTTGGCTTGGCATAACCACAAATATCCATGCGAGGGGGTGGCCCATAAGTGTAAACCAAGGAAGTATCCTTTTGGATGATTTACAATATTTTACAGGTTCTGTAGACCAGCTATTTTAGAACAACAAGTTACATTTAGGAGAAGGGATCCCTGCCACCATCGATCACGAGGCCCTATTAGAAAAACTTAAATAAGAATCTATCTGAATGCCTATTAGCCAATCAAAACACAGCGAAAATAAGCGCATGAAGTCGCGAAACACAGAAAGGTTAGGAATTGCCACAGACTATACCGTGCTCATTTAACAATGAAGAATTTAAAGATACAGCCTAAAAACCAGTAACACAATCAAAATATACAAAAAAATTAGCATTCCTAAAGAAGTGGGCAGGTACTCAAAAACTTCTTGCCGTTTGGACAAAAAGTAAGATACTTGTAAAGCACCAGAAGGCAGAGAGGCGATGTTATAAATTAGAGCCACAGATGAACCAATATGTATCGAAGATGTTATTTAAGTAGAAAGAAATAATGAAAAACAGACCCCACCCGGAATATTAAAAAAGAGATGACTCACTCATCAAATAAATCCCTTCTCTCTAAAAGACGAAATGATTTCGTGAAGAGTTATGCAAGTCGTCCTCTCCAGAACCCAGATAATTAAAAAAAAAAAAAGGTATTATATTTTGCAAAGCCAGAAATATTAATACTCTTGGAGAAATGAAAATACATTGTTGACGATCACCAAATCTTATCTATGGCACGTAAGCCCCCCAATAAAAAGTACAATATAAGGTACAATTTAAGAGTATTCATGTGGTGTTGAAATTTGATTGTGAAAAAAAGGAGTTAATTATGGTTTGTGGGGCCAAAACATGATATGAGTGTGACGTGACTTGGTATGTGAACGGGGGGTTTTAACGTGCAAAATAAATAGAGGGTGAGTCTTGAACAAGATATTAACATACACTCATTTCCAAGGTAAGGAAGAGTTAAATGTAAAGAAAGTTAAATGGAAATGGCCTGTACCAGTGTTAACGTGGTGTCGCAGGTGGCTATAGCGCTACTGTAGTGGTGTCAGGGGGCAGATTTATTTGTTGAAATTGACGGCCGTTATACCAATAGGTTAAATAACCTAAGGGTTGGTAATGCGTAGATTATGACGAGAACTCGAACCCCGTCTGGGCCCCGCCTCCACCACCCCGGCCAGTGGCCCCGCCAGCTCCGCACTAGTCCCGGCCCTCCGTCCTGTCCCGCCCGCCCCCCCCCCTCTCCCCTCCACTCCGCCCCACACCCGTCTCCAACTGAGCCTCCATCCCTGCACCGGCCGGCCGTCCTCCCCCCCTCAGCCCCCCCTCTACTGGCGACCCACCCCCTCTCCCACCCCCCCCCCGGCCCGCGAACCCCCCCCCCAGCCGCCCTCTCCCCCCTCGCGCCCACCCCGCAACGCCCCGCCTCCTGCTCGTCCGCCTCCCCCCGCCCCCCCCGCCCCAGGACACCTCCGCCCCCCCTTCACCCCCCCGCCCGTGCCCGCTCCCACCCCTCGCCCATGCTGGGGGGAAAAGTACTCGTGACTCAAAAAGAGCGCAGGCGGGGAAAATAATGAGATAGGTGAAGGAGATTGCTTGGTGACACTGACCGACAGGTTGTTTGAAGAACGGTTCCACCTGCAATTCACCATTTACAGTTGAGGTAATATGACAGATGGGGAGAGAAACAAAAGAAGTTAATGAAAAGGGAAAAAGGGAAAATAAATTAAAACATTATCAGATTCTGAAATAGATATACTTACAACGGACTTCAATCGTGAATCAGTCAGCCCTTCCCAGTTGGTTTACTGATGTAGATTAGGTTCTTGTTTTTGTTGTCTGACTCACGGTACTCAAAGATTTTTGGATGCGTGTACGAACTTTTCCCCTACACACACCCACACCAAACGAACTGCGTATATTGTGTATAAATAGAGCTATTGTTCCTAGACTGAAATGACCAAGGGAATACAGAATGAACTGAACAACACCCAGTTTGGTTGACTACTCCACATAAGCCAAACTGAAATGCTGCTGCTGCTGCTGTTCCTTCCTTAACATCCCCAAACCTGACTGGACTGTATGTGCCGATGAATGAGTCCTCATAGAGTAGACGCAAAGAAGTCAATAGAAAAGACGTGTACATAGACACAGCTTATCTTATTTTAGGCAATGCCAAGCCAAAGCGATTCTCTCTCTCTCTCTCTCTCTCACTCCTGTCCCTCCTCACGACTCTCTCTCCATTCTCACAGTCATGCCTCGGGGTCTCACTCTCGTCTCTCCCTCTCTCACTCTGTCTGTCTTTGCCTCTACTCTCTCTCCTCCTCCTTTTAACCTTCTTCTTCCCCCTCTCCCATTTCAACCTTTCCTCCGCTCCTCTGTCTGTCTGTCTGTCGTGTGTCTCCTCCCCCTCTCCCCCTCTGCTCCCCTAACCTCACCCCTCTCTCTCCACCCCCAGTCTAACGTTCCCTCACTCTTTCTCTTTCCCAACACCCTCCTTCATCTTTATCCCATCTCCCCTCTCTCCCCTTCCTCTTCCTCCCTCCCAATCCATTTCTTCTCTCTCGTACTCTCTCTCTCTCTCTCAGTCTCCTCCAATCTCCTCTCTCTCTCTCTCTCTCCATCTCTCTCTCTCTCTCCTCTTTGTTTGTCTGTCTGCGAGTCGTCAGTTGTCTTCAAGGAGCTCCCTGTCTGCCGTGTCTCTTCTGTCTGCCTATCACCCCCACCCCCCCCCCACTCTCTCTCACTCATCTCTCATGTTTTCTTTCTCTTACCTTCTCACACTGTCAGATATCAGTCTCAATGTCTGTCTTCTTGTCTATCTTTCTTCCATCCTAGCTGTCTGTTGGCCAGTCTGTCTATTGTGTGTCCTGTCTGTCTTCATGTGTGTCTCCCTTTTTTTCTCCTAGCACTCTCTCTTTCCTCCATTTTGTACTCTCTCTCTCTCTACTCTCTCGTCTCCCATCTCATCTCTCCCTCTCTCTCTCTCTTTCTCACTCTCTCTTCCGTCTCTCCTCTCCTCTCACACCCTCCCCTCTCTCTCCTCTCTCTCTCTCTCTCTTTCCCTCTGGTCTTCGAAGACACCCAAATCAGAATGAGTAACCAAGTGGTAAACGTGAAAGAGATCAGATGTTTTGGCAATAGAGACAGCTAGAAAAGCAGACAAACGGACCAACATCTTTTGCTGATATTCTTCACACACAAGATGAGTCAGACGTGTGTAATGCAGTACAGCCTTCCGATATAAATCCCTTTACACAATGAAACTGACGTTAAAGTGATCATACACAGATGAAGAGTGGGCAATTAAACAATGAATGCGGAAGATCGCACTAGAAATGTTTTTTTTTTTTCAGATCGTTTAGGTCCAAATTTCTCTCCTCACTCCCTCCCTGTGCCGCCCCCTCCCTTGCCCCCACCCGCCCCCCGGCCCCTCTCTCTCTCCTCAGCACTACTCTCGCCTCTCATCTCACCTCTCCCTCTCTCTTCTCACTCTCTCTCTCTTTCTCTCTCTCTCTCTCTCTTTTGCTTACTTTGCTTGCTCGCTCTCTTCGCGTGCTCATTAACGTCTGTCAGTCCTCCTGATTCAGTCAGTCTGTCCGTAACCCTCTCACCACCCTCTCTCTATGTCACTTAGAAATTGTCATGATTAATTTTTTCTTTTTCTTATGTATTTGTAAGGCGTATAGCGAGGGCTGACTGCTAGAACTTCGTAACTTGAATTTTGCACTTTTGAAGAAAACACAAAGAGAAAGTTTAAGCAGCTATATTTATGTTTCTATGAGCGGAATGCTTTGCAAATTCACTATGTTCAACGTAAACATATGGTGTAAAGGTGATGTAAATATGTAAAGGATAAAACAATGCCTACATTCATTTTTTATGTAATGTGTAGTACCAACTGAAATAAGCAATTTCAGCAGCATTTTGACCCACTGTTCTGTCCATGTTTGTACTGCTAGAAGTTAGTAACAACTGTTACTGAGATGTAGCCCACCCCGTAAGTGGTACAGGGCGGTTGCACTGTGGCTGCTAGAAGTACTCAACTTGGATTGCTGAATTCTAGCACGCACTATTCCCCCCTATTGCTGGCCAATCCTGGGAGCTATCAGTCTTTATCCCAAAATAATTACCTCTAGCAGGTTCTCTTATGGCATGGGTCCCTTTCAACATACTGACAAAAATCCTCAACTCGAATTAAGAAGTTTTATTAAGCTTCCTTCTGAGATAAATGGAGTGTGTTTCTAGAGATAAAACTATGCATTTGCACTTAAGTCTTTTAGTTAAAAATATTCCTTCAACTTGATAGACAGCAAGACATGGAAAACAAAGTAAGTGTGCCTTTCCCATGAGGAGAAACATTGATCAATCAAACATTGCAAATAAAACTATGTACAAATACTAAAAAAAGACATAAAAACTGTACATACCAACTGTTCTCCTCCGTTCTTTTCGCCCCTGACGAAGAATATTTTGTTGAGACATAGCCATCCAAGATTATAGTTATTCCAACAGTGAAATCCACATACCACTCCGATCTCACAAATGCCATCTCCACAATTCAGAACATGTACAGTTTCAAGCTTTCCTTTCATGAATAATCTAAATCAGTTCTAGCACAACACACTGTGATAATCATCGTTCTCTAAATGAGTTCAATCACAGCACACTGTTTGTGATAATCATTGTTCTCTAAATGAGTTCTAGCACAGCACACTGTTTGTGATAATCATTGTTCTCTAAGTCAGTTCTAGCACAGCACAATGTTTGTGATAATCATTGTTCTCTGCAGTTAAACAGTAACGACTGATAACACACACAACCCCATCCCCATCCCACCCCCCCAAACAGATTTGCAACAAATTCTAGTCTGTCTCCTCCCCACTGTCACAGTCGTTCACATCCAGCTCCTCCAGACAGTCCACCTGGTTGGCCAAGGTCGGCAGGTTGTTGTAGAAGGGTGGTGCTCCTCTGGAATCACACCTGAGCGACACAGGGAAAGCAGGTCTCGCTTCTTGGCCTCTGAAATGGACAGCTTGCCCTGGTAACGGGGCTTGAGATCTGCCCCAGAGATGGCTGCCTCCTCCTTGCTGAGGGTGTTGAGAGACAGAGCTGGTGGTAATCACTGTCATCAAAGTCATACTTGAAGTACATGGTGTCTTGGCCTTTGCTGAAGTGGATCACCTTCATCTTCAGCCAGCTCACTCGCTTGTTGTGGCTGTCCACCTTGGTGTTGCGGATGACCTGTGATGCCAGGTGCTTGAAGTCAAGGATCTGACTGAACCGAATGGGGACGACAGTGTAGGGTTGTGCCGCCTCGCCATGCGAAAAATAATATCCCAGCCACTGGAGTGTAAACAGGGCTTGCTTTTTGTGCGAATGCAATTGCTGATGCATAGAATCACATTCCATCTGCGTGTGGCCGGTCTCCAGGTACTTGTGGGTGACTGAAGTGATATGTGAACTTGCTCGAGGGCGTACAGGATGGCTACTGCTAAGTACTGATTGCGATTTTGTCCTCCACAGCAGTCTGAATAGAGCACAACCACTTTCACTGTCACTGGAAGTGACTGGAAGTAGAGAAGAAGGCAAGAGGCAATTTCCACTGAGCCCCTCTTTCCATTTGTCTCATCCCAAACATAGCAGTTGCCTTTCCATCTGCCAGAGAATACACCGTGAAATTGTACACAGGGAGCTTGCGCTTGTAGTACAATTGACTAACAAGGCCGCATGGGGTTGGTAGAACAGCCTGAAGGTCAAGAGTAACAACATGGATTGACGAATCTTGTTTGGCCAGCTCCTTGTCTTTTGCCTTCTCCTCTCTGCTCTTAGTTCATCTGGGTGTGCCTTTGGTATTCCTTTTCCTCATCTTCTGTTACGCCTTCTTTGAGTTTTGCCGCATAGTTCACACACACTAGGCACTGATCTTTCTTTGGTTTGTGGAAGGATAAGTTGAAATCCGAATTGAATGCATCTCTGTATTTACGACAAGACACTGGAGTGTTTCCCTCAGCCTGGCATTTCTCCTTGTACAGATGGTACATCTTGGTGACGGTGAGAGCAGGGTCAAGGTACTGTCTCTTGGTGTCCTTTCTTGTGTAGTGACTCTCACACAGGGGAAGGATCGGATGTGCTCTCGTACGTCTTCCACCGCAGCTGTCTGTGTCCTGTTGTGAGCTGGGTGTTTTCCCCGTCCATCACCTCCTGTAAAGGTGCCCATATCGCTGTTGGCCATGCATGGTTGACATAGCCCTCTCCAACATCCAGGGTCGCAGGAAAAAAACTTCTTGCACACCCTGACCCGCTGCCATTGATGGTGAAGTGATAGGATCTGGCCACGATGCGTTTCTAGGTAATGGACACTTGTCCTTGCCGAGTATGGTCTTGCTCTCTTGTTCAGTGATATTTGAGCATACAAACTGCTTTTGTCTGTCATAGGATGGCAAGGCATAGAAAATGTCGAAAATTGCCTGGCGATCATCATTTTCAATTTTTTTACAATCAAACCTGCATTTGGTGCAGTCAACAGAGCGATTTCCTTTTGCTGAATGGTTTTTTCCTGACTGAGCTACATGTTCTTTACCTTGCAGCTTCAGAGCCTTTCTAACGTTCTTTTTCCACGTTGTGGGTTGGCAGAACGTTTCCTTGACAGTTTCTTTTTTGGTGGGGTGTTGTAGAGGCCCTGCTTTCTTGGGGTGAATGCTGCTGAGGAGACCCTGGAGATGCATGGCTTGCTGAAGTGTCAGGGAAGGTGTCATTCTGTGTCACACCGCTTGAGTCATAGCTGGACTGCTCTGTGGGCTGCGGAATGAACATGCAGGCATCGTAGTGTTGAGGGTCGCATGAAACAGGGCAAGACTGATATTTGGCTTTGTCAATTCTCCTGCGTTTTATCGGCTCCACATTGAGTTTGGACCCCTCGCTTGTGAAGATCTCCACACGCCTTTTGGTCCATTCTGCCAGGACCAGTGGCAAGAGATCAGCAATGCTTGTGGACCATCTGCCTTCAGTCCAGAGGTTATCGATGGCATCGATGTAAGCAGTGTTGTCCATGTCACGCGCCTCAGCCCCCGAAATGGCATGAACAGCTGCCTCTCTGTCAGGAGAAGATCACACAGCTTGGCCCGTAGTTCACTGGCTGTCACGCCTTCGATGTGTGTCACTGCAGCTTCAAAAAAGCAATTGCCATCAGCTTTGATCGGAACGCGAACGTATCCATTTGATCCAAGGATGTTGTCAAGTGAGGTTTGGTGGGCCAATGTCTCTTTTTGACGCTTTTTAGCCTCTTCCAAGCTCGCACGTTTTGCTGCATCAAGTGCATTGTCAGCTGATTGTTTCGCTTTATTAATAAGCGCTCATCATCACTTGAACAATCAGTCCTATATTACGTCTGAGAGCAGACAATGGCTCGTCCTCCTCATCCTCGTCCTCACTGGGGGGGGCACTGCCTCGTCCGGCTGATATTCAGCTCCTTCTGCCATCATTACACCGCGGCTGTAAACAACAAAACAGTTGCATCAGCTCATGATGAATTACTTAAATAATAAAACTCTCTCTCTCTCTCTCTCTCTCTCTCTCTCTCTCTCTCTCTCATCTCTCTCTCTCTACTCTCTCTCACCACACACACACACACACACACACACACACACACTCACACACACACACACACACACACACACACACACACACACCCACACACACACACACACACACACACACACACACACACACACACACACACACAACACACACACACACACATGCATAACTTGTGTAATTTCGCTTGTATTACAGACGAACACACACATGCACAGAGATAAGATTATTTAGAGAGAGAGAGAGAGAGGTGGGGGGAGGAGGAGGGAGAGAGAGAGAAACTGAGACAGAGACAGTGACAGAAAAATAAAACATCATTACCTTTTGAGAGAAATGCGATGAAAAATGGCTGGAAAATCCAACTGGGAAAGTGTGTTGCTTCTTCAATTGAAAATGGCAAAATGGGAAGAACAAAGGCTGGAAAATCCGACTGAGAAAATGTGTTGCTTCTTCAAATGAAAATGGCAAAATGGGAAGAAAACTGCTGTGTCCAGGAAATCGTCCCTAGTCGTGGTAACCAAATTAAGGAGCCATTCCCACGCTGGAAATGCTGCCTACTGCCCGATGTGTTTAATTGATAGTACCAACCGGACAAGTGCCAGATGCACATATCTCAACACCAAGTTTACACAAGCAGACCCCCGACGCTACCTGCTACAAGTCGGTATCTTGCACCTGCTATGTTTTGGCCAGTGGCAAGAGATGATTCTAAAGGAAAACTTGTTTGCTATAACTCAGTAAGTTGAGAATCCGAGTTCTAGCAGTACTCTGCCAGGCAAATGAGTGCTTTGCTGTCACTGCTATAAGTCATGATAGCAAGATACGTACATTTAGCTCCCACACTTGTGTGGTGCCCTGTAGAACAAAGCGAGCTATAAGTCTGGAACTTTACTTAAGTACTTTTTGCTATCAAAAGAACCAGGGATAAAAGATAATTGATTTAGGTTTTAATTAATAACTCAATCAATTTTACTAGAAACGAAAATCTGACATCGCCATCGGAAAGAGAGAGTCCAAATCTATCAGAAGAGTATAAAATCTCAAAATCGAAAAAAATCGAGTTACTGACTTCTAGCAGTCAGCCCTCGATAGGTAGAATGGTAGCGAAAAATATTTTCTTAAACGGACAAAACAAGGTAATACCGACTGTGATAGGCATGGCTAGAACGGAAAGCCGTTCGTTGTGATCATTCCGTTACTTACAGATCACTTAACTCATTGCCGGAACTGAAAAGGTTT
>CM031612.1:23429414-23431914 GCA_018398815.1 Conus ventricosus | reverse complement strand
GAACTGAAAGATCCCCACGACATACGCACTTAACAGTCTGGCAATACTTGGTTCGTAGGGAATTACATAAAAGTCTAAAAGTCAGGCTAGAAACCGGTCGGCTAATCGACACAAAGTTTGACAGAGTTTGCTGACGAGGTTTGATGAGGAACTGTATTGACTCCAGAAATCCCTCTCGATTATATGACTAATTTCCTTGTATGATAAAGGACAATCAACCTTAATACTACCAAATATATTCTTTGCTCCCCTTTTGCTGCTCTATCTGCTTGATCATTAAAAACGAAGGAGGTGTGCGATGGAACCCAAGAAAATACAACATTAGTACCTTTCATGTAAAGACAGTGCAACATGTACTTAATCTCAATAATAATTCCTCTCTTTGGTGTATTTTCAAAACAATACAAACTTTTTAATACTGACTGTGAATCACACAAAACAGGATATTAAATATTGAGACTGGCAAGGAAATTAAATAATTTAATGCCATCAGGACAGCAACTAGTTCAGCTGTAAATATGGAATGACCCTTACCTAAATAATATGATTTTTCAGCTTTGAAATCTGGAATTACAAAGCCAGATCCCGCACTACCATCATCAAGAACTGAGCCGCAGTGTATACTTTCAAATAGTTAGTAAACTTTTCTTCCATGTCAATTTTGACAGATGCTGCTAACACATGCGGCGAAATCGCTTTATTTAGATCAGAAGAAAAAATGTTAACTGTTACTTCCGTTAGTTCCCAAAGGGGGGTACCGGCGGAACCAGTACGCGAGGCGCTACCTCGTGTGGGTCAATCTTTGATGAATTAAAAATGTCTGAAACATATGAACGAAGCGTCTCTAGATTTGAATTTTTCTGTGCATTTTTCGAAAAATCAATGTCGGATCGTGTATTTAACTCTTCAAGGTCGTCCACCGCAATCCGTCTCACTACATATTTTACAGAACTTATTTTCCTTTCTTCATCAAGTGGCAAAAGGCCTGCTATCTTATAAGCTCAGAGGACTTAGTGTGCACAGGTACACCCAGGCCAACTTTACAGCTTTACTGTCAATTCTTTGAAGTTTCTTTAAATGCGATCGCGAAGCAGAAAAGAATACTTCCTGTCCGTAAGTCAATCTTGATCGTACAAGACTGGTTGCTAAATGCAACAAAACTTTAGGATCCTGTCCCCATGGAGAATGACTGACAATTTTTAGAAAATTCAAACTTTTAACTGCTTTAGTAACAATTGAGTCAATATGTTTTTTCCAGTTTAGTTTTGGTGTAAGTAGGACACCTAAGAATTTTACTTCAAGTTTATAAAAAATTTCCCGTCCTCCCAGAAAGAATATAGGCAGGTTACTTGGGTTATATCCATTGTTAAAGAGAACCAAATGTGTCTTTTCAACAGAGAATTGAAAGCCATTCAAATGCATATAACTATTTAATTTATCCAGCTCGTGCTGAAAGAGCTTCTGAATATAATTTATGTGACGTAAATTTTTTCTTTTCTTTAAAGATACATTAATCCATATTGCAATGTCATCAGCATATTGAGCTACCTTGGTATATGATGAAAAACATGTATATAAGTCATATAGCATTACATTGAATAACAATGGGAGATTATAGAACCTTGTGGAATTCCCATATTTATAGATCTTGAGGATGATAAAGTCACACCAACTTCGGTCATTATGTGTCTCCCACTTAAAAATGATTTCACATAATTGTAGACGTGACCAGAAAGACCAATTGTTTTAATTTATATAATAATCGCTGTGCCACACTCTATCGTAAGCTTTAGTAAGATCAAAGAAGGAAGCAAGGACACTTTTACGTTTAGCAAACTGTTCTTAATTTGAGTAGTTAGTCGTGTCAGGTGATCAATTGTACTTCGTCCTTTTCTAAATCCAGATTGATGTGAAGAAAATACATCATTTTATCACAGTAATAGGCCATTCTAAAATTTATATTTTTTCCATGACTTTTCCAGTATGAGACGTGACTGAAATGGGTCTATAGCTAGACGTCTCATAAAGAAAGGAGAAGCATCACCCCCACCCCCACCCCCACCCCCGCCCCCCAGTTCTCTGGGTAACGTCTGCTTTTAGCAGTTTGATCTGGTTATTGTACTGCGTCACCTATATGATACTTATCCACCATTAAATTAAGTTAACATATGACCAGAAGAAAAAGAACAACACATGTGATAATTTGTCGGTTCTACAATGGAACGCACGTTCCTTGTCAACTAATATTGAAATTTGTGTATGCATCTTTCTAGTAAATTTCATCATGTACTTCTCCTTCAGTCCCTAAATGTCACTCAACAGAAGTTGCCAAAGTTACAAGGTTATTACTATCCCCCGGTTTATCATATATGCAAAGAATCTGAAAAGTGAGTACAGCTATCTATGTACAATGTGGTTTAGATACACATACGTTAGTCCTCTTTCTTTACAAAGATACGTTAATGTGTCGGCATCCTTTATAAAACTGAAAGTTTCAGAC
>CM031612.1:23414414-23424414 GCA_018398815.1 Conus ventricosus | reverse complement strand
CAAATGCGTGTCTGTCTCCCCTTTATTTTTCGTCGGATGCAGAAAGGTGTCTGTCTCCCCTTTATTTTTCGTCGGATGCAGAAGGGTGTTTGTATCTCCTTTATTTTTCGTCGGATGCAGAAGGATGTCTGTCTCCCCTTTCTTTTTCGTCGGATGCAGAAGGGTGTCTTTCTCTCCGTTCTCTTGGCATTAGAAGTAGAAGGATATATATTCCTCTCTTCCTGGATTCAGACCCAGACAGGTCTTACCATTCTTTGGCAACGGATCAAAAAGTTTGTGTGTCTTTCCTTTCTCTTGGTACAACAGCTTTTCTGTCTCTCTCTCTTTTTCGTCGATGTAGTCTTTGTCTCCGTTCGCTTGGCTTCAGAACTAGAAGGGTGTATATTTCTCTGTTTCTGGTTTCAGACCCAGACAGGCCTTGTCTTTCTTTGGCAACAGATCAAAACGGGTGTGTGTCTTTCCTTTCTCTTGGTACAAAAGAATGTCTGTCTCTCTTGTTCGTCGGATGCAGAAGAATGTCTTTGTCTCCGTTCTCTTAGCTTCAGAACTAGAAGGGTGTACATTACTCCCATTCTGGTTTTAGACCCAGACAGATCTTGTCTTTCTTTTGGCAACGGATTAAAAAAAGGTGTGTCTCTTTCCTTTCCCTTGGTACAAAAGCATGTCTGTCTCTCTCTCTTTTTCGTCGGATCCAGAAGGGTTGTCTGTCTCTCCTCTCTTGGTATCAAATGCAAAGAGTGTCTGTCTCTCCTTTCTCTTATTCGAAAAAGTCTCTGTCTCTCTATCTTTTGGACCCCCAAAATGTGTCTGTCTCCTATTTATCTGGTGTGTGTGTGTGTGTGTGTGTGTGTGTGCGTGCGTGCGTGCGTGCGTGCGTGCGTGCGTGCGTGCGTGCGTGCGTGCGTGTGTGTGTGTGTGTGTGTGTACACACACACACAAACACATATATAGAAGGTGTCTTTTTTTGCCTTTTATTTAAATACCAGATTCAACAAGGTGTCTTTGCCTTCTTTCTATGTACATTTGTTTCAGAATGGTGCTGTCTATCCTTATTTTTTCTTTGCGTCAAATCCATAAGCATATCTGTCTCTTCCTTCGCTTTCGTGAGATTACAGAGCGGTGTCTGTCTTGTTTTTCGGCATCAGATTCGGAATGATTTCCCTGTCTGATTTCTTGGCATTAGATCCAGAAAGTTCCTATGTGTCCTTTCGTTTTTCTTTTCAATAAGAAAACAAAAACGTAGGAAGATGGCTGCCTCTCCTTCCATCGTATCTGATCCAGAATGCTGTATATCTCTCTTTCCTTCTTAACATATCCAGAAGACTGCCTGTCTCTCTTTTCTCTGGTATTATATACAGAAGGGTGTCCTGTCTGCTGAAACTTCTTTCTCTCCATATCAGATCCGTAAGGGAGTCTGTCCTTTCTTGTCTTCGAATCAGACCCAGAAGGATTTCATGGTCTCCTTTCTCTTGGCATCAGTTACAGAAGTGTGCCCAGGGTTTCATATCACGCACAAATGAGGGTGAATCACTTCCTAACATCGAAAATCATGCACATGGAAAAAGCAAGAGAGTATGAAGGCATAAAAAAATGGAAGTCTGTGAACCCATTCAAACTTAACAACACGAGGGTCTTGTCACAGACGATGAGTTCAGTCGAGACACTGAAACGGATCACAAGACAAAAGGTACGTCATTCTGTGAAGCGTACTTTCCACTTGCATATCTTTGTTCGTCCGTCAGCCACTCAGCAAAGGTCGTAGATTTAGTTTGTCAGAATCGAAAAGTGCTGTCAATCTCACTTATTAAAGTCGCTTTTTAAATAGATGCTTTACGTGTGAAACCCTCTCGAATTGTGTGGTAGGGATATAAACCCTCCGAAAATTCAAGCTGGAACCAACAAAATTCCCTTTGAAGACAGCATGAGGATCTGGGTGTCCATTTGGATAGTACGCTGTCCATGAATGTCCAGATCGGTCACCTGTGTCGTTCAGCCTATTTGGCTTTGAGAAAGATCGCGTCAATTCGCTCATATCTTACACAGAAAGCGACTGCCCAACTTATCTGTTCCCTCATCATGTCAAAACTCGACTACTGTAACAGTATTGAGAGAACAGGAAAACACCGATTCTAACTCACCCTAGCCCTCACCTAGGTTCGGGCTAGGGCGACCTAGAATCGGTGTTTTCCTGTTTCTCTGACAAGTAAGACTTCAATAACCAAAAAATAACGATTATCTACAAACAAACATGCTGTGTAGGATTATCCGTTTTCAATACTAATTTACTAAACTTTTCAGATTTCAGTTTTTGCTTAATCCTATGTTTTCCTGATCATTTTCAATAACATCATTTTCACGCAAACATTCATCAAATGCATCTTTGTCTTTCATGTGAAATAAAACTACAGTCTTAACTGTTCTCTAAAAGTCTTTAAAACTGAGTTATATTTTTGGCATAAAATCCACACACTTATCCCAGCATGTCTTCCACTAAAGGCTAGTTTCGACAAAGTGTTTCTCTTTTTAACTATGTCTCTTTCTGCTGAACAGTCATCTATAATAAATAGTGTCTGCGTTCCTTCAAACAGTCTGTACTACCAGTTAGTTTGTCTGTCACCTTTTTGCAAGACCAAGACAACACAATTATAATGACGCAGTAAGTCAGCAGGCTGACGATCCCGTTTACAAACTGTGTGTCTCCCCATGTGACCAAAAAATCAATAAAACGCCTCGCGAGCTGGCTTGCTGCGCATTGCAACATATTGCATCAGCTAATGTTTCGAGGCTGCCACGTTGCCAATACTACATCGAGGCTGCCACGTCAACACGCGATGGGCCGATGTCACAGCTCGGCCAATCAGCGAGGGGGTTACAATTAAGCGTAAGCTTACGGCGCTCACATGACTAGGTTAACCAACACCGGTTTCATCATTCTCCCACTGACTGCCGGACGAGCAGGACGCGTTTACTGTGCTGTGTACTGTGCTTGGTTGCGTTATTCTAAAATGGCTAAAACGTTATTGAAGAACAGGTTTGTGCTATTCAAGACTACAAGTTTTACTTTAACTGTATGTTAGAGTATTTGTCGAAAAGAATTAGGCGAAGCATGTTCTCTACCAGTGAAACCGAAAGAAGCATTGCTTTTCTAGAAAACGAAAAAAGTGAACCGACTGCTTTGGAAATGAACGACTATCTTAAAGGTTTGTTGGTTCAAGGAAATGAAAGAAATATTGCTGAACAAGATGTAGCCAGTTTTCAATACGTGTTTGACTATTGATGAGATGGTTCCTTATCTAATAAATGGCGCTCCCTTGTTGAAAGTCGGCCAAAGCAAAACAATTCATCACGCTTTTGATTGTTGGGCGCTGGCTTGAAACAGCTCAAGCCATGTTTAAAAGAACAAAAACGCATCAAACATGGCGTTCATTTCTTAAGGCGGAGGTGAACATGTCTGATTCGTATGCTAGAAAACTTATTCAACTTCTGTGTGTTTTTATAACTATCCTAAATTTCACAAGCTAGGAATCAGTATAAATGAACTGTGTAGCAAACGCCAAACCATTATTAAACTTATGCAACTGGATAACGATTTTCGAATGTTCTGGCAAACAAACTAGATAGGGTTAGGCAGACCTTAGTACATCTAACCAGTATGGGGAGGAGTAGTGTGTAGCTAGCACTATCTCCATATAAATGCTCCAAATATACAATGACGGATGTACTAACTACTGGCGATTAGAGCCGCCATAAAAGCTCGGCTACAGCAGTAATTGCTGTAACTCTGCCAAAGCCAGTTGCAAGCCTGGTTGAAAAAAGGGGAGCACAGCAAACTAGGCCAAACGACCCTATGTGATCGCTTGCCGCCAATGACGTCAGCACCTGCAAAGCTCGGCGGCAAACTAGGCCAAACGACCCTATGTGATCGCTTGACTGCAAAGCGCGGCAAACTAGGCCAAACGACCCTATGTGATCACTTGGAGTTGATTGAGGTTGCGCGCGGGGGCACAACCTGTTTAGTCACAAAGCAAGAAGTGGCCTTAGTAGTTTCACTTCTTGTTTGTTTGTTGTGTTTGTGTGTTTTGTCCTACCCCACGCATGCACACCCCCACCCTACGCATGAAACACCCCCCACCCACCCCATGCATGCACACACTTAAGTCATTTCAAAAGTTCTTACTTAAGTCATCCTCAAGTTCTTAATTAAGTTCTTAATTAAGTTTTTAATTAAGTTACTTCAAGTTCTTAATTAAGTTCTTAATTAAGTTCTTAATTAAGTTCTTAATTAAGTTACCTCAAGATTGTAATTAAGTCGTCCTTTAAGTACAACCAAGTTCTTATTCAAGTTATCTTATAATTATCAAAAAACAATACAATCTATGTTTTTATCTTAAATAGTAGATGTCTAATATAGTACACACACGCCTCAAAAAAACGCGTAAATCGTTGAGGATATCTTGCTTAACGCCCTTGGTGTGAGATCGGTCAGCATAGATCTTAATGAAGTTCTTACATCCTAAGCAACCGCATTGATTACAATTCTGGTCTATGGAAATGTTTTTTATAGACTCCATGTCTTTATTTATTGACTTCATCATTTTAAAACAATAATAATCCGCCATGATCTATTTTTATTAAAAATATTATTCCATTTGAAATGGATGAAAATGATTTTTTTGTTGGCGGTGCTGGCGTGCTGTTGTCTTCTTCTGTATTTAGTGGTTCAGATTTTTTTGACTGCTTTTTTGTTTTTGTCGCCATTCTTTATATATTTTTATAAACCGTAATAACCGCCCCCAACAGCAGCAAGGGCGCCAAAAAATGGCAACAGTTTTAAGTTCAATATTCCATGAAGACTTTGGTGCCCTTGAATTAACTTGTTCTTGTTCTGGAGCTGGCATTGAATCAACTTGTTTGGCGTTATGTTTTCATTATGAGTTATATTCTGTGATTGTAACTTTAATTTTCTTTGTCTGTTTAACTCTGCTATCTTTTTCCTGCTGCAACACGCCCAGGATGCTTTAGCTTTTCACTTGTCACTATCTCTACCTGATTCAGTGTTTTCTGATTCAATGTTTCCTGATTCTGCTGATTTTCCGACTCGTTCATTTTGAATGGAAATAAAATCTATATGATTAAAAGTTATTAATCCCATGATTAGCGCGATAACAATGTTCCAAACTGTAATACAGATCGCAGTTTTAGAGACTCTAATGATTTTGTTAAAACTGGATCCTGCGTTAAATCATACGTAAGATCTTGTTCAGAATCAATGGAGCAAATCTACTGACTAGTTTTAGTGTACAAACTAAGAACCGTTTTGCCCCACACTTTTTTACCATTCTCGACCCCAGCTGCGCCTCATACCTGTTGTGATACTTTAAAATGTCTTGTGGCGACATCTGTTGTATCTGTTCTATGCTGAATTCATTTTCCGGGGAACTGTTTTGTTTTTCCACATGCCGCCAAAGAATAAAACCCTTTTTCCTTTTTGGGCATAATAGCTTGATCATCAATTTCTTCTTTTGTAAGTCCAAGACTGTGCAGGCCGCTCTGTAGCTCTAGTAGATCATCGCTGTTCATGTTTTTTTTTTAATTATAATTATTTTATTTTTAAAATGAGCACCGAAAAACTATTACCAACCTTGTATACCATTCTGCCGTTATTGGAGGCCTAAGTGTAGGATACTCAATGCTTGGTAAAGCCTGTTAAAAAAAAAACCGGCAGATCTTGGCAACCTAGACTTTGAGGATTCAGCAAAGCTAATCGCTATTAATGCAGCTTCATTTGCTACGAAAGATTTTTTAGTTAAGCAAGAAATAATTCCAGAGAATATAAATATGTAAAAAAATACATTTATAAAAAATGGCTTCACTCGTAATGATGATAGGTGGCGCTGTGGTGAATGCGCTGCTTTTAGCGGAAGTAATTACGCATTTAGTAAACTACGGGATGACGGCGAGAGAAAAAGACATAACAAAGCTGTGGAGCAACTAGCTGCGGCACAAGATCGCTATGAAAAGCAGAGAATTGAGCAGTTAGATTTATTAATAACACACTGAAAAAAAAGGGACATGCAGCTTACACATTTAAAGATGTTGATCAAGCAATAAAAGAATATTATCTAGTAACGGGCAAACCAATCCAGACATTGCCCCCACCAAAATCAGCAACTTTTATCAACCATCAGAAAAACAAAAGATGCAAGAAATCGTGTTTATTGTCTTTGGTATGACTGTTGTCTATTTGTTGCGCATAATATTGGCTGAAATAAAAAATGAACAAAATCTATTATTCACCAAAAGGATATTGGAAGGGAATAACAGCAATAGAAAAGCTAAGCCAAGCAGCTGGAGTCAGTGAACAAACAGCGAAGGAATGGTTATCTAAACAGCGATCTGGCAAATTTATTTACCTGCGCCTAGGCGAATACAGAGACCACACTTTTTTGAATACAATTTCCCAAAAGACACCCATCAAATGGATCTTCTATAATTACCCATGATACGATTAGACGAAAAAGATTTAAGTACGCACTCACAGCCATTGACATAGTTTCAAGATACAAAGATGCGGAGCCATTACACAAAAGAGTGCTTCTGCTGTTGCTGTCGCTATACAGCTGATATACCAAAGAGGCCCCTTAACTTACCCTCACATGATTCAAGTTGATGATGGAAAAGAATTTAAAGGCCAAGTGAATCAATTATTGTTGAAACATAGAGTTACCATTAAAAGAGGCATTCCAGGAGTTCACAGATCACAGGCTTTAGTCGAAAACTTTAACAAACAGTTAGCTGAAAGACTTTTTTCTTACCAGTATCACAGAGAGCTGATTGACAATTCTCGCAACACAGAATGGGTTAGAAGACTGCCCTCAGTTCTACGCACAATGAATAATGAAGAATTTAAAGGGTTAAAACCAGTACAAGCAATCAAAAGAAAAACAATAAATGTTGCTGAAGACTCCAGTACAACCAGCAAACTATTGCCGTTTGGTTTAAAAGTAAGGTACCTTTATTTACCGGGGGAAGCAGAAGGGACACTCGCATCAGGGCAACAGATCCCGTTTGGAGTGTTGACCTGTACGAAATAAAAAGAATTGTAAAGATGAATCCGACCGTGTATTATTTACGAGAAACTGACACAACAAAACAACCGGCTCCTCAAAGATCTTTTGTGAAAGAGAACTGCAGATAATCCCGCCAGACACAGTTCCGCTTTAATTAATTGACGGTTCTCCAATGACCATATGCATATTGAAAACTCTGGATAACAAACACACGTTTTGTGTTTGTTCTATCTAATGACTTCTTTGTTACAACCGTTGTGTTGATCTCATGTAGATTAGATCGCAGTTTTACGTTGTCATGATGAAAAGTCTTATTGTCAAACAATGCCTCTTTGTAGTTGTCAGTGATATGTTTGACTGCACAACACTGCGGGATATTCCCCTTTGCTTTCTTATGGTTTTCTCCTGGGTCGAAATACTGTACATTTTTCGACCTTAAACCAATAAACTCCTTAATCACCTTTCCAGATAATTCATCCTTCATCTTCCTAAAACCTTTATTAGTAATTGAATGCAAAGGCGAATCTTAGGATAATCAGATGTGTCGTACCATCCGCTCGCTCCTTTAGCTACTTCTAATTCCATGTCTTTATAGATGTCTTCAGTAGGGATATCTATAACAAAACTATCTGTATCTGTGTAAAGTACTCTGGACTCTGGATACGAGGTTTAAAGTAGTCATAAAGAAATTCTAACATCAAAAGCTTTGATAATTCTAAAACAGTAAACCCAATAAATACAGGTTTGTTCTAATTTGACTTTCTTTTTTTTCATCATTTATACCAAAAAGCTGATCATGAAATTTTCTGAAGTCCTGATAATTAGGTTTTGAAGTCAGCTTAATTGCTTCGTTCTCTTTTGGTGACCAATCTAACATCTTTACGCTTGTGCGGATTCTCCATAGTCTTTCCGAAACAGCTGTTGTTCATCAGCTTGAAAAAGTCTTTTTCTGAAGCATCTGTGGATTTAGTTCTGAGATTTAGTGTTCTTCATGATGTATGGTTTCATGAACTGTTTCTTGATCAAAAGCAATTATACGATGAACAGCTGTCAACTTTAAACCATGTCTTAAATAAAATTGCAGAAGTCTGTAATGGCATACATAATTTTTTTTGCCCCGAAGATTAGGCACAAGTTTAGGCGGCTCTCTTGGATTCATCTTTAGGCTTCTGCTGCTAACGGATAGTCATTATGCAGGGCATGGAGTTCCTGAGGATATTCTAAATCAACTTCTAGAATGTATCCACGCTGTTGATCTGACGTCAAACTGCTCAACCACTTTAATGCCTTTTGAATATTTTTTGGATCGCCGCCTGTGTACATTTTAAAGTTACGTAATGGAAGCGATTGAGCCATTGCCCATTCATACAGATTGTTTGCATCTAAATACATGAGATAGTTAGACCTTTTACTCGGATCATAGTTGTCCAAGAAATTTGTTGTTTGCTTTACAGTAATGATGCGACGCCATACTAATTCCTCCACGCAATCCGTTTCCAATCATCTGAATCTTTGGGTAAATCTGACAATAAATCAATCTGTACTCCAGTAAACTTTAAGAAAGCGTCCCAGCTCATCCCGGGCGCAGAAATGTAATGCGCGGGATCCAGGCTAAAAATGTTTCATGCAGGTCTTTCTATAATTTTCAAAAATATCCGCCAACAAACATGTATCAGCCATTAAGTAGGAGTCATGATAGTCTCCCATCGTTTACACTCTAACTTCTGCCACGCATCTTGAGCATGCTGGAAATCAGAATCACTGATGTCCTTTCCTCTAAGACTAGAAAAGAACGCGCCTTTAGGTGGAAGTGTATCTTCGTCAAACCTTTGCAACTGTTCATGTATTCGTAAGGGTAAAACACCCTTTCTAAACAAGCGTTGGGTCAAAATATTCTTCCGTTATTGGGCAGGACTTTAAGGACATAGCCAGTGACTCTAATGATCCCATCAGGTGTTGCATAGAGTCATAAAAAGACATGTTATTTAAAGTGAAACACATGTACTTTTCCGATGACTGTGCAATGCATGTTACCCTGAAGGCATCGCCCACTGCTTTTATTATAAGATGAGAGTCGTAGCCTCGCAAGTTGTGAAAGAATATAGGCAGCTTCCATGTTTTTGGTTCAAACTTAGTTGAAGATTGCAGTTGTTGTGCGCTGCTCCTCTGAACTTTCCACTAATGTGATCATGGTCTCTTACTTTTGGATTGGCTTCCTCACTGAGTTCTAAACCAAAAAATCCAACAGTGAGTGGCTGAGTCATACTGTTGTTGATCTTCAGGCGTCATCTTGATTTCAGATAAATTCAGATTATTAGAACAATCATTACGCACTTGCTGCATGCGCTGTAAAAATCTCTAGCCGCATTTGGGCCTCTGTATAATCTGGCGTTGAATGAGCCCATCCGACCTAACAATAATGAAGGCAAATGAACAAATCTGATGATACTCATTAAGACTGTTTTTTCGAAGTTTTTGTGGCGCTGGCCCTTCATAGAACAATGAACGATTCGAATCTGCGTAAACTACGTATGGAGAATTTGCATCCGTTTCCAGTTCTTAAAACTAACTTTCTGCCTTCTGGGGGTGTAATTAGTTCTGTATTACAGTCAACTGGGCCGCTACAATGTTTCTTATGTTCGCTTGCGGCTTGAACAGATGGAACTCTTGTTAACATTTCTGCAGAATTCTTGTTTATGCCCAATTTTTGAAGTATGGCCAATAATCTACTCATTTGGCGTATCAATGTGTAATGCGGTAGCGGTGAAAACATCAGTAGTAAGTCAACATGATTTTTGTCTGGTTCGCCAATCGATGGACTGGTTCTTGGACACTTTAATAGGTTGTAGATGTGTTTCCTCATCCATGTGTAGATATTGACAGTTATTGGTTTGTTTTGTTCTTCAACTGATCAATTGAATCCACACTAA
>CM031612.1:23381832-23414314 GCA_018398815.1 Conus ventricosus | reverse complement strand
AGCCCTGAAGGAGTAGCTATTCGCTTTAATGAAGATTATGTTTTGCGATTAGAAAAGACTATGAATAACAGTTGAATTTAACAATTATTTTTATTTATTTTATATTAAAATGGCTGCCGAACTCAGTGAATCTGATTTAAAGAATTGTAATGAACTCATTTGACGAAACAATGAAATTATTAAACATTGATTTTAGTGAATTTGGGTTTGAGAATGATGTAAACAATATAATAAAAGATAATAGTGAACTATTTAACGAAGCAATTAAAGTGATAAACATTGACTGTAGTGATGTAGAAAAAGCCAAAATATTAGCAGGCGTTATTGTAAGGTTAACGTGTCTTGAAGTGTTGCGATGTTTGGGCGAAGAATAAAAGAGCGTTTTACTTACTTTTATATACATTTATTTTTTTAATCTACGTAAATATTGTGGCTTTAAAATGACGACCCCAATAAATTTGAGGACGGAAAAAACTATAACGATGGAAGAAATATTCAGTAGCGACAAACAATTAAGCAATATGTTTAGTGAAGTAGACATGAATATTATTAACCCTACAAACGTTCATGAAAGCGTAGCACATGCTATCTCCTAAAATCCCAGAGTCTCTTCAGATGGAGCCGCCAGTAAAAGTGCTGTTGACCGTTCTGATTAGATTATATAACGCCTGATGGTACTAACATGCCAGTCTGGGTTATCAACTAAACAGAAAGAAGTAATCAGCTATCACGACTTAACTCTAACTGGGCTGACTACATGCTTACACAGTTTAACCATGCAAGTGAGGAGGCAAAGTTAAGGGGCTCTGGCTGGTCTGAAGGGACAGTCCTTGAAATCAAATTGAGACAACAAAGTTCTATCCTATAGTTGGCAATTCCTACCTTCCTCTCCCAAAAGAGTTAGAGTTAAAACGAGCAGTCTTAAACATACATAATTCTGACAACATGTGTTTTATGTGGTGTGTTTTAGCGCATCTACATCCTGTTAAAAATCATGCAAACAGAGTTTCCAATTAGAAGCATACAAACAAGAACTGAACTTTAATAACATAACCTTCCCAGTAAGTATAAACAGTATATCCAGTTTGAAGATCAAAACAAACCAATCACTGTAAACGTATACACATGGTCTGTAAAAGCTAATATAGTGCCTCTAAGGTTTCTCCCAATGCTCCACTTTTGGAGAACCGCTTAACAAACATGTAGACTTGATACTGTTTACAGACGGGCTAAAGAGTCATTATGTTTAATCAGAACAATAAGCAGACTGTTAGAATATACATCAAAGCATAAATCTAAACAGCAGATTTGTAGAAGGTGTTTGGGCAGAATCCGAACTATAGAAGCAGCTGCCGAACATTATAACTCATTGTAAAGGTTTTGTAGACTGTGAAACCAAACTCCTAACACCTAAACCAGGGTCCTAAAGTTAGTTTTAAAGAATTTACACAAAAATGCAGATGAGCCCATACGTGGTTTATGCTGACTTTGAATCAATCTACCGCAGTACTATGGCCCGCAACAGCAAAAACAAAAACAACCTTATAACCCGCCATCAGATCTGTTCTTATGCGTTTATTGTTGTTAGGTCAGACGGTCAACACACAACACCCGAGATTTACAGAGGCCCCAACGCAGCTAGTAGATTTCTAGAGCAGATGAAACAACTTCGCAATCAGTATCCAACCAACTGAACCTTTCAGACATTGTTATGACTCCTAAAGACCAAGAACGTTTATAACTCATCTACACACTGCTGGATTTGCGGCTTAGAGCTAACACCTAACAGTAAAGACGTGACAGTAAGAGACACGATCACATTACTGGAAAGTTCAGAGGGGCGGCACACAACAATTGTAATCTTCAACTTAAGGTTGACCCTAAGACATGGAAACTGCCCATCTTCTTTCATAACTTACGAGGCTACGATTCTCATTTTATCATGCAAGCAGTGACTTCTGAATATAAGAGGGTTACCTGCATTGCACAGTCTTCAGAAAAGTACATGACATTTACTCTTGACTCTTTATCCTTTTATGACTCTGCCCAACATCTGATGGCTAGTTTGGATAAGTTAGCATGATCTTTACAAGACTTTCCAATCACTAAACAATACTTCGATCCATCTTTAGTGCGTAAAGGCGTCTATCCTTATGAATACATGAACTCGTGGGATAGGTTTGACGAAGACTCACTTCCTCCTAAAGGCGCTTTCTTTTCTAGTCTTAGAGGCAAAGACATAACTGATGCTGACTATGAATACGCACAGAAAGCCTGGACAGAATTACACTGTGAAACAATGGGGATTATCACGATCAATATTTATTGGCTGACGTATGTTTATTGGCAGACGTCTTTCAGAATACAGATTTACATGCATGAAACATTACAACTTAGACTCATCACATTACATCTCTGCCCCAGGCCTTTCTTGGGATGCTTTCTTAAAGTCTACAAACATTCATATTGACTTAATTTTCTGATTTACCCACACTTCAGATGATTGAAGACGGTCTAAGGGAGGTATTCATGGCCTCACACCTTACTGCAAAGCCAACAACAAGTATTTAGACGATTATGACCCCACTAAACCATCCAACTATCTAATGTACTTAGACGCTAACAATCTGTATGGATGGGCCATGAGTCAACCGCTCCCCCTGAGAAACTTTAAATGATACAAGGGCCTCACGATGTTAACACTGTGTTAGGTAGTTGTCACAGCTTACGCCTGATAATCCAGCAGACTAATCTTGGAAGTAGACTTAGAATATCCTAAAGAATTACACGATCCCCATAACGATTACCCCTAGCCGCAGAAAGATTAAAGAGAGCCCCATCGAACCGCATAAACTTGTGCCTAATCTTCAACATAAAACTAAATATGTGTTGTCATTACAGGCTGTTACAGTTTTACTTAAGACACGGATTAAAACTGACAGCTGTTCATAGAATAATTATCTGTGATCAAGAGCCCTTTATGAGGCCATACATTAAAAAGAAATACTAATCTTAGAACCCAAGCCACTGATGCTTCAGAAAAAGACTTCTTTAAACTGATGAACAACAGCTGTTTTGGCAAAACCATGGAGACGTACATAATCGCAAAGATGTTAATTAGTTACAAAAGAAAACCAAGCAATTAAGTTTGCCTCTAAACCCAACTATCAAGACTTAGAAGATTTAACGACAGTTTGGTTGGCATTATGATGAAGAAAAAGGATGTTAAGTTGGACAAGCCAGTGTTTATTGGCTTTACCGTATTAGAGTTGTCAAAGTTATTGATGTTAGAATTTCTGTACGACTACTTTAAAAACCGCGGTACCCAGAAGCAAGAGTCCTTTACACAGACACTGATAGTTTTATTCTAGACGTCCCCACAGAGACTTCTATAAAGACTTAGAAACTGAAGTAGCTAAAGGAGCCGATGGGTGGTACGACACATTGACTATCCTAAAGACAGTCCTTTACATTCAACTGTGAACAAGAAAGTAATTGGAAAGATGAAGGATGAACTTAATGGGACAGTTATAAAAGAATATGTTGGGTTGCGGTCAAAGATGTATAGCGTTGCCAGCCAGACTTCTGTAATGAAGAAAGCTAAAGGCATAAGTAAAGAAGTTGTCAAAAAAAATATAACGCACAATAACTACAAGCAAGCTCTCTTTGAAAACAAAGTATTTCATCACACAAATGCTAATCTGCGCTCTACTCTTCATCAAGTAAACACAACTGCCGTTAACAAGAAATCACTAGTCTCTAACAATAACAAGAGAACTTACGTCAATCCTGAGTTTTCATATGCTGTAGGACATTGGAGAACTTAAAAGATTAACTTGACTAGTACTTAACTTAAGAACCTAACTAGTACTTACTTAAGAACCTAACAAGAACTTAACTTAAGAACCTAACTAGTACTTCTTCTTCTTCTGCGTTCGATTGAAGCTGGATGCGTCAGACTTGTAACCCGGCCGCCATGATGAAGCCCGCGGTCTTCTCCAGGTCAGAACGGGCTCCCCAAAGCTGCTTCTGTAACTCCGCTCCCCCCGGCCAGGTTTTGTGTCGTAGAGCTGCGTGACTAGGACAGCGCAGTAGGACATGTTCGGGGGTCTGGGTCCAGTGCCGCATGGACACTGGTCAGTGTAGGTGACCTTCAGGCGGTTAAGGTGGCTCAGCAGTCTGCAGTGGCCGGTCCTCAGTCTGAAGAGGATTGTCTGCTGGTGCCTTTGGAGCTGGTGGATCGGGTCAGCACCATTCTCTGCACCAGCCTTCTCTTCCACTGGGACTGAAACTGGTTGTGGATGATGGTCTTGGCCTCCCTGTAGGTCACGGGGTGGCTAAAAATGCTCCATTTTGCTGCCTGCCTTGGAGAGAGCATCAGCTTTTTCGTTGCCCATGATCCCCACAGTGAGACGGAATCCACTGAAGTGTAATGACAGACTGTTTTGAGAATTCATGGAGGGCAGCCTTGATGTCTTGCATATGTTGTTCATTTTTTGTGTTCTGAAGTCCCTGCAGCAGAGATCGGCAGTCTGTGAAGAAGACAACCTTCTGTGATGGGATGCCTGGTCCCAGAAAGACCCTCACTGCGTGGAGCAGTGCTATTGTCTCCGCTCTGTAGTTGGAGGAGATCTTTCCGGTGGGGAAGGCCTTGTGTGTCAATCTTCCATTGGTGTGTCTGATGAAGAACCCTGCTCCTCCATTCTTGACTGCTCCTTCTGAGGATCCATCTGTGAAGGCGTGGGTCCACTCACTGGGGTTGTATTGGTTGGCAATCATCTCCTGTGCCAGAGCTTTCATTACTTGAGGGGCTTGACGGTCCATTCTTTTAATGCCAGGAACTTCAGTGATGATTGCGACATCCTCTAGGTGATTGTTAGTTCCTCAAAATCTGGAGCATCTCCATTTCGGCTGGTAAAGCAGGCAGCAGGTCTTCTTCTGTGATGCAGGCTCTTTGACAGGTGGTTGAAACTTGTTCTCTTTAGCCTGTTTTTGGTGGGGTTCTGCATCTCGGTGTGCATGGGGTGGGTAGGCATACGCAGTAACTTTTCACTGTGGATGAAAACCTTCTCCTCGCGTCTGTTTTCGAGGGAATGTAGGTAGTAAGCTTCTCCATAGCTTGGATTGGGGTAGTCTTCATCCCAAACCCGTGATCAGTCGCAACCCTGCATTCTGCACTTTGTTCAGGCGACTGGTGTTGGTCTTGGATGCAGTGGCCCATGCAGAACTGCCATATCCAGGGTTGGTCTGACGGTACCACGTACACCTTCTGCAGGATGCTGCTGTTTGCGCCCCGGGATTGTACCGGCCAGCTTCTTTCATGATGGCGAGCTTCCTGACTGCTTCGTTTTCAATGTTCTTGAGGTGCGGATTCCGGGTAAGCCGCTTGTCCAGCTTGATGCCTAGGTATGTTGGGTTGTCTTCTTGTTTCAGCTCTCTTCCATTTATTTTAGGCTGATGGTTTCTGGCAGTGGGGGACAGCGAGAAGACTGTGGCCACTTTTTTGGTGGCGTGATTTCTACGCCCCAGTCAGAGGCCCATCTTCCGCGTGTTCCAGTGCTTCCTGCATCCTGTAGCTGGCTGTGGTTAAATGCTAACTAGTACTTAAAACCAACTTAAAATTTACTTACACTTAACTTGTAATTACTTGCGCTTAACTTAAAAAGTACTTTCTATAACTAACTTAACTTGTACTTATTTAGTTCTTAACTTGTATTTTTATCTAGTTCTTAAAAACTATTCCATAGAAAATGGATCTACAACAGGAGGTTGCACTTTTTTTGGCAGAAGGCGGTTCTTCTTCTTTTACTGGCTTTGTGGGGGTTTGTGACTTTGCTGCTAAGTATGGCGTTAGAATTTGTATGCTAAAACTCCCCCACCACAAAAAACAGCCCCAATACATAATAATACATCTTATCGTTTGTTTGTGATTGTGTTGTTGTTAATTGGGGTGCTGGTGCTGACGGCGATGCTGTATTACTATCTAATAATTTTTGTTTTGTGGATTGGTTTGATTTTCTCAGTTTGTTCCATTCAGCCAGTCCAGGATTTTTAACCTTAGTAACATTACTCACTTGCGGTACATTCACTTGCGGTACATTCACTTGTGGTACATTCACTTGTTCCTGCGGACTGCCCTGTGGCGTCTTCTTCTCCTGATCGCTCATTTTTTTAATTACGATTAATTTAATATGATAAAAATTAATATGTTTAAAAAGTAATTAACCCATGATGAATGGACATGCATAGTCCCAAATCTGTAATACATGTCACATGCAGAGTTTCTAGTGACTTGTTTAAAACCGGATCTTGTGATAAGTCGTATTTTAAATCTTTTTCTGAATCAACTGGCGCAATCTTACTTACTAATTAGCAATAGGTAATCATTGTCTGACCCACTGATCAACCATTTTTGACCCTAGCTGCGCTTCGTACCTGGCGTAGTACTTTTCAATGTCTGATGTAGAAAATTTGCTAAATCTGTTCAATACTTAGTTCAGTGCCTAAATACTGTTTAGTTTTTCACAAGCGGCCAGAGAATATAACCTTTCTTTATGGCAGTTTTTTTTACGGGTTAGTCTGCTTGCCCCTCACACTTTAATAGTTCGTCACAATCCATTTTTAAAAACAATAAAAAATAATATAATACTTTTAAAACCATGAGTTTAAATTTGGTTAATTATGCAGTGCCTATCGTTGGTGTTATAGTTTATTCAACTCTTGCAAAATGTTTGTTAGGAATAAAACCACCCAACATGGGAAAGATAGAAGATTCGCCAAAACTAGTTGCAACTTTTTTTTAGCTTTAACAACAAAAGATTATCTGATTAAAAAGCACATAGACAGTCTTTCGTTATTATGTTTATTTTTATTATTTTTTTAGTTAATAAAAAGATGAGTGAAAAAAAGATTTTCAACACGATTTACCACTCTGCTGTAATTAGCGGCCTTAGTATAGGCTATAGCGTGTTAGCAAAAAACATGTTTAAAATGAAGCCGGTGCCCTGGGAAGGTTAGACATGAGGACGTTGTTAAGGTTATAGTTGTAATTATGCAGGGATTTCCCCTCAAAGGACTTTCTTGTTACACAGGGGAAATCCAGAAAATGTTAGTTCTTAGAAAGATTAATTTTAGAAAATATTGATTTAAAAAAAGATGGCAGGAGTGTTATGATGGTAGGAGGGGCTATTGTTAATGCCTTGGCCTTCTCTGGAAGCAATTATATGTTTAGTAAATTGAGGTCCGACGAAGAGAGAGAACGCCATACAAGGCAATGGAAGATTTAGCCAAGGCAAGAGACGCTTATGAGAAAGGCGAATTGCTCACTTAGACTTTATTAATAAAAGTTAAAGAGAACAGGGACATGCGAGCACACATTTACAGCGTTGATGAGGCAATGAATGAGTATTACTTAGTGACAGGAAAGAAGTTTCTAACAACGCCGCCGCCGAACTGTCTGACTTTTATGAACCATCAGAAGAACAGAAAATAGCAGAAATTGGTTTTATTGTGGGTGCTTTGGGAGCAATCTATATTCTTGCACAAACAATCTAAAAATTATAGTTAAAGTGAAATAAAAAGATATTTTAAAATATGGAATAAAATATATTATTCTCCTAAAGGATATTGGAAAGGAAAGACTGCAAATTAAAAAAACTGAGTAAAGCTGCTAGAGTGTCTGGAATCAAAATGCGAAAGACTGGCTTTCAAAACAGGCAATTTGGCAAATATATTTGCCTGCTCCCAAAAGAATAATAAGGCCTGATTTGTTAACTCAGTTCCAAATGACACCCCCCAGATGGACTTGCTGTATCTTCCACATGACAAAGTTAGAAGAAAAAAGTTTAAGTATGCTCTGACAGTTGTTGACATGGCTTCAAGATACAAGACGCTGAACCTTTAAACTGATAAAAGCTCAACTGCTGTGGTGTGGCTTTACAGCCAAAATATACATGCGAGGCCCGTTAAAGTACCCTAGAATGATTCAAGTTGATGATGGAAAAGAGTTTAAAGGCTCTGTAAACCAACTGTTTTAAAACATCATGTTACAGTTAAGAGAGGGATCCCAGGAAACCCATCGATCACAAGCCCTAGTAGAAAATTTAATAAGAATCTAGCTGAACGCCCTGTTTCCCTATCAATATCACAGAGAAATTATGGACAGAACGCGTAAACACAGAAGGGGTTTTAGGAGGTTGCCAGCAGTCTTCGCGCAATAAAACAATGAAGAATTTAAAGAAACAGGGTTGAACCCAGTAAACGCAATCAAATTAAAAAAAATTGCATTACTAAAGATTGTCGGGGGACTCAAAAACTCTTGCCTTTGGACAAAAAGTAAGATACTTGTATGCTCCTGGAGAGGCAGAGGGCGATGTTAGAATTAGAGCTACAGATCCTATATGGAGCGTAGATGTATATGAAGTTGAAAGAATCATGAAAACAGCCCTCCGGTGTATTATTTAAAGGGGAAACTCTTTTTCTAGCGGTGCTACTACTCTAAAAAGCCTGCCCTAAAAAACGTTTGTTCGTGAAGAGCTGCAAGTTGTCCCACCAAACACAGTGAGTTAACAAAAAAAATAGTATTTGCTAACTTATTTTTTGGTTTTTAAAACTTATTTTTTTGCTCTATTTTGGGCTTAACCGATCATGTGTTTGTTTTTCAATTTTTTTGTTTAATTGCATCAGTGTCTACCTGTTCGTGAGTAAACGTCTTTCGCCACTCCTTTTGAAGCTCAATTTTTGTCGTCTGAAATCTTCGCCGTCAGCCATAAGCTTATCAAATTCTTTCGTCCGTAATGTTTTCATCCTGTAATGATTTGCTTATTCTTAATCTTAATGAACAAAGTTTTGCGATGCTAGAGCCACAATGGCAGTGTGCTTTTGTAATTTAGGAGTTAATTTTTTTAAAAACAGAACTTACAATCATAGAAATAGCACCAAACCCTAAACCAAGGCCCCTAATGCTAAAGAGGCTGGAGCCCCAACCCCGGTAGCTAAAACGGCAACGCTAGATCCGGCGCTTACGCTAGCTACAGCCGATGAGCCAGTAATTACATAAGAAAGGGTATTTAAAGCTTTAGCATATTTTCTTTCTAGAAAATCCTATACTTATCCAGTCGCTTTCTATTTCCTTTTGAAGTTCAGTTATTTGCTTTAACCTAAACTGTTGAACATGCATTTTAAATAAGATTATTTTTTTAAAATTAATCTTGTACATGTCTTCTTATTAATCCTTCTGGCAGCAGTTCATTAACAGAGTAAAACGCAATAAAATCAAAACTTAATTAAAATAAAGTCAAAGTACTGTTAGTTTGTCTTTGTCAACCTCACAGTAACCTTGTCAGATGATACATGGGTGTTTTTTGTCTCCTTTTTTAGTAATTGAAATACCGAGTTAAGAGGGCATCCAAGTTTTCAGCCTTTTATTTGTATGCCTCTGATTAACGTATGTTCTGGAAACCCTAGTATCGCCCTCCTCGAAGTAATAAATAAGCGAAAAACATCGTCATTTGCCTAGGTAGTGGCAGTATCTTTGGGTTAAATTCTAAGCCAACAGTGTCACCTCCCGCTTCAGCGGACTTCTTTCTCTGTAGCATATATTCAGAACCATGCCAAGTTTTTTTTAATCTGTTTTTTCTGTTGTGTTCCTGGGACAAGGCTAACAAGAATGGGTCCTGCTTTTAAGGCTTTTCTAAAATTGTTTTCCTTATCAAAGTATACATTGGGACTTCGTGTTCAAACTTTTGATTCCAAGCAATTTCAGGAAGCAACGCCCAAGCATTCTCTTTTTTATGAAGTTTGTTTTTCATGTTTGCCAAAGTCGTTTGCTCTTAAATTTCTTATCTCTTCTAGGGTAGGATATTGCTGTAGTTTTTTTCTTCAATTGCTGTTCGTTTGTAAACCCCATCATCTGTGTATTCAAATCCAAAAAACATTTCCTGGCTCTCCTATTAGATAAAAATCGTTTGTGTCTGCTAGGTCTTTTAGCTCTACTGCAACGCATTTAGGCGCTAGCTCCGCTTTTGATTCTGGCCCCGAAAACATTCTTTTTTTATAAATAAAAATTATAATAAACAAATTGTTATAAGCAATCAATAAAAAACAAATTATAATATAAAAACGTATTGAAACTGGGGGGTCAGTCCGTAAGCATAGCTTAGCGTGCTTAGATTTTTCTAACTGCTCTTTTATTTTTTTTAGCTCATCTTTGTCCCTTATTATATAATTTTCACTTAAACATTCTTCAAAACTATCTTTGTCCTTAGTGTAAATAATACAACCGATTTTAACTGTGATTAAAGTCTTTTAAGACTGCATTGTATTTTTGAGTTAAGAGCCACACAGAAACTAAGGCTAGCTGTGACAGAGCTTTTCTTTTTTTTAACCCAATGTCTCGTTCAGCTGAGCAGTCATAAATAATAAACAGTGTTTCAGTTCCTCAAATAGTCTATTGTAATTTTTCAAAACAGTCGCTCTTTTGTCGCTAGGATCAACTAGAAATATTTTCCCGTCTGTCCAAATAAACTTCCTTTCTTTGTAAGATTTGGGTGGTGCTTAATGGTTGTGCAGAATATAAACAATGTGTTCGTAATGAAACCTGTATATTGTTTGTAACAAATCAAGTACGAAGACAGTTTTCCCACCCCCAGTAATCCCGCAGATAGAGAACAGTGCGGATCTTTAGGAAGAAACTTCAAGTATCCATCTGTTTTATGTAGATTATTTCTTCTGCATTTTATGAGCACGTCTTTTAGCTGTTTTCTTCAATGTTTAGCTGAGCATCACAAACCATAAAAACATGCATTTTTATTGGGGCGTCTCCGTTGCTTTCTTGTGAATATTTATTTTTTATACCATCTTGCCCCATTTCCCTTTTTCCACTTCCAAACAATCTGTTGTCAAATGTGGATCTAAAATCCCAGCCACAGCCCATATTTAGTTATTAAGTTGTCTTTGAGTTTACATCATAAAGGCGAAGTTTTTTAAATACACGACAACTGCAGGATTTCCCCTTTTCCTACCTCCAGCGAACAACCCTTTTTTATTTCTCGAAGTGTTGGTGAGGTAAAAGTCTGCGACCCGAATACAAACTGATCAGACTTCCCATTTATTACACAGTCAACCTTTTCAATTTTTGGATTATTAAAACGCTTCTGATTCTCTCTGAAAAAGGAGTTGTTCCTTCAGTAAACAAGAAAAAAAATTCCTTTTAAAAAACTTCAGAGCCTGATTTAGATGTATGTTCCAGAGAGTGTCTCGCTTGTTTTTATTTTCTGTAATGGCGTGCATAACGTTTTCATAATAAATAACCGGTTACCGTTTTACTTTTATACTGGGTTAAGATTGTTCTGGCCAGTCCCGGGTTAGTAACAACATCAAACTCAAGAGAAATGTCGCTAACTGTGTATTTAGCTAAGGGGTCTTCAGACAGAAACAACCGAATTTGCTAGGATTAAATGTCAGATCATAAGAAAGTTTTTCTTTAGTGCGCCTTGGTAAAAATGGCATATGGTTTTAACAACTCAAAATCTAGAGGGATGCAGAATCTGTTTCAAATGCTTCTGCTACTGCCTCATCTTTAACATCATTTTTGCATCCTCCACTTTAAGCCTGTGCTTGAGACCGTTTGGGCTTTGTATTCCCTGATAACTTTCTCTTTTCTTTCTTTTTTTAGGTAGCCATAGATCAGAATATAGGGCAAAAAATATCTGCCTCTCTTTTGTAAAAAGACTTCTCTGCCCTCTGTTTGATTGCTTTACGTTTAACGATAGCCCCGCCTAAATTAGCAACAACAGTAGCATTTGGATCTATCGATTTTTAAAATCTATTTTGAATGTTGGTTTAGCGGTGCCTGGCATTATAACATCGTCAGCGCCAAGATCAGGGAACTTGACTGATAAAGCTTGTCCAGGCTGAACTGTTGAAGGAGTAAATTTTCACTAATTACAGTCTGCCTTTTGCCTTTTACAACCGTGGGGTTCCTTCTCTTTTTTTGTATGGATCAAGGTCACAACCGTATGAGTTCATTTTTTATAAAACAAAAAAAAATATAAATAAAAATATGGATGAAGATTATGACGTGCCTGATCCTTCTGAAGAAGAAGAAGATGAACCACAATTGGGGCCTTCGTAGAGAAAGAAATTGAAGGAGTGGCAAGTAGGCCAAGGAGTAGGATTTAAGTCAAATACGATTGCTAGATAGAATTGGGAAACATTATATTTGACATATGGGTCGAGAGCAACCAGAAGCGCTTAGGTTTCCAAATTTTGAGATAGATAAAGATAATCATTTGACTTTTGAACCGTTTAAAGGGGACCTTATGCGGTTTACTAAAAACCAGACTCAACCCAGTTTTTAAAAACAAAAACAATTTTAGAAAACTCCCCGTTGCTGACAAAAGGAAAATTAACTTTAATGGAGATTTAAGCTCTGAGGCTGTTATGTTTACAAAACATGGTGCAAGAGTTTCCCAAAACGATCTGAAATAGAAATGACCTCTTTTCAAGATTTAGGGCAAGAATTTAAATGATGCAGCAACAGAAATTGAGACGAGTTTTAATGAGAAGACAGCAGAAAAACATTAGAAACAATTGGTGATTCTCCACTGCCTATGCGTGAAATCCTGGGGGTTAATGAGCGTTTAAAGTCAATAAGGGGGGAACTAACAAACAATTTAGCAAAACTTTGGGGAGTTGGATAGAGAGATAGAAGCAGAAAAAAAATAAACTGGCTGATGCAGATGAAAACAAATTTTTGGGCGAGAAGAAAAGGCTAGAATACAGCAGAAAATACAGAATTTTAAAGATAGAAAGGGCGGCTAGGTTAGGGCGGGTATCTACTAAAAGAGCGCAGCTAGCATCCCAAACAAGCAGAAACAGAGAAACTATAAACACAATACTTTATGAAAACACTACGCTAGCTGAAAGAATAAGGGCTCTGTTCAGAGAACAGGGGATTACAATAGTTAGTATATTAACAGCTGTTGGTTTGCTATCTCTACACTCGTTTATGCCTTAACGGCAGTGCCCAACAGGGTCAGTAACGGCCTCCAACGCCTCAACCTGGTAAAAATTGGATTAGAAAACAATTGCTTATCTAGCAAACCTATTAAAGAAGTTAGCGGCTAAAGCACTTGATGCCCTGCCTGGCATAAAGGCAGGGTTGTTTGTTGGGTTTTGTCTACTATAGGCCCAAAGTTGTGGTTATATGGCTGACCATCTGTGGACGTTAGGAGTGTTAGCTGCTGGATTAATTTTTAGTGAAATAAAGTATGGCTAATCCAGTAAAGGTTAAAAAACACAACAAGGGCTGTCTTTTCGTAGTGTGACTGTCTTGCGAGGTGATTAACAGGTGGTGTGCTTTCTGGGCTGCTTTCTGGCTGTGTGGGCGCTTTATAACTAGATCGCTTTTTAGGGCTGGTACTTTCTTTAAAATGGATGGTGCAGGCCTTGTGTTTAAGCCTTGATTGTGCCCTAAGTTTTGATCGTCTCCAGCTATGAGGATTCATTGTTATAATTCTGTATCATGCCAATTGTAGTCTAAGGTCAGAAGGTAGCATTTTATAATCCCTGACCCACAACAAAGTCAACCTTTGACCTAGCATGTGCAAAAACGTCTTGATACCTTTGTATGCTGGCAGGCAAATCAACAGCAGGATTAATAGCATCTTCTAAATTAGCTAAAAATGTTTTTCTAGCGTCAAACCCTGTAGACTGATCTACTATGCTAGACTTGGTCTGTGCTTGTGCTCCTAATAGACACCAAACATATGTCCGTAAAGGTGTCATTAAGTCTTTGCACTCCCGGCATTGTTAGGCCTTCACTTTCATCTAAGATAAATGTTGCCCAAGCTTTTGGGTGTTTTTGTTCTATGGATCCTAATCGAACTTGTTTGTCTGGTTGAAAAGATGTGTGGCCGGGCCAGTAGTCATAAGTATATTCTCTTTTTTTCGCCCACAAATACAGTGTGCCCAACCCATGATTGCGGTCTAACTTTTGTCTAAAATCAGTTGAAGGATTAATGTTAAATTCGTTGCAGATTCTTTCTTTTGCATTATTGTCCATTGAGCTATTGAATGGATTAAACGCGCTGTCGCTTGGGAGGGCTACTTGTAGTTCAGTTAGTATTCGTCTGTACTGGTAATAAAAATGAAGTTATATACTGACCCTTACTAAAAGATTAGGATGGTTTAAATGGTTTTGCATATGAACACCGCAGCATAGTTGCGCAATAAATGGCAAAATTTAATGGTTCTGGTAAAACACATAGGGCGGGAAAGACCATGCTGATGGTACTCTATCATTATTTATTGGCGGATTTAAATATCTAGTTAGTGGGTTTACAAGTCTAACTTGGAAGCCGTTATGATTCATCTACTGCAAAGGTTAGTAAACTGAAGTCCAAAGATTTGGGGTTATAAACGCTCCTATTTGTAAGTGGCGCTTTCATTAAATTAAATGGTTCAATTTTTTAAAAATTTGTTTTTTAAATAGTTATAAAAAGGATGTACATCTATATAACCAAGCAAAACGAGCGTGTGTTCTTAAAAGCACCCATATTGACAATAGGCGCGGGAGTTGTAGTATTGCTCTTAAAAAAATTGGCTTTTTAAAATTATGTGGGTTAACCTATTGAAGGGGGTCAAAATAACTGGATTAAAGTTAATGACGAGGTGGGGAATCAAGTAAGTCGTATAACAATAACCCCATGGTTACTACAACTTTTTTTTAAAAAAAGTACTTAGCGAATTTGGCAACTGATGAGAATTAACGAGGCAAACCTTAGAATTACTATGAATTTCCCACTAGAAGAAAAAAGAGAGTATACTTTCCTAAAGGGCTTGCTCGAATCTTGGGCTTTTATGACAGTGGTAAATCTTATTAGATTTAGTACAAGAGAAGGCGTTTATCAATTTGGGGTAATAAACCTTTGATTTTTCCGTGGAACCCAGTTTTTGTGTCCCCTTACAACAGTTAAAAAGATACTAATTTGTTTAACGGCTATCCATCTACAGTTCTACAAGTGCTGCCGGCAACTAAGGTAGGGTTTTGCGATTATCAGTTATATAGTTTTGGCGGAGACAGTGAATTTAAAGAATTAATTGAGGGGTCTACAAAATTTATTGGATGTAAAAATAACGAACCAAGACGGAAGGTCGGTTGATTGTTCTGATTTTTTAATAGTGCGGAAGTAGAAAATCATATTAGAAAAGTAGTAAGGGGGTCATTCCCGCGGACGTTAATAGCGCTTTCGTTATATTTAAAAGGTTCCATTTTTAAATAGTTATAAAAAAAAATGCAATCTATATAAACCAACAAAACAAAGTGTGTTCTTAACGCACCCAATTAACAATAGGCGCGGTAATTATAGGATTGCCCTTAAGAAATTGGTTTTAAAATAAAATGGATTAACATATCGAAAAAGCTAAGAATAACTGGGTTAGATGTTAAGGACGAACAAGCAATATAAAACGTTTAAAAATACCCGATGGCTACTAAACTTTTGTTCTTTAGAGAAGTATTTTAGCAATTTTTAAAATTTAGTTAAAATTAATGAGGCAAATCTTATAATTACTATGAATTTTCCAGAAGAAAAAGGGAGTACGTTTTTTCCCAAGAAGCCTTTTCTCGAATTTTAGGCTTTTATGACAGTGGTGAAACGTATCATATTAAAACACATATGCACTTAAAAAGTGGACTTTATGAGTATGTAGGCAGTAGACCAGCATTTTCTCATGTACCCGATTTGTATGTCTATTTAGAGAGTTAAAAAAAGACCGCCAATTTATTCATGGGGACAGCCCTCTACAGTTCTACGAGCACTGCCGGAAAATTAAGGCAGGGTTTTGCGATTATCAGGTATTCAGGTTTGGTGGAGACAGCCAATTTAAAGAATTATTAGCTTAGACATAAATCATTAAATATAAAATAATAATCAAGATGGAAGATAGTTGTTTGTTTAATTTATTAATAGTGCTAGAAGTAGAAGAGCGTACTGTAAGCCCTTAGATTTTTTGCTCTGGGAGAGAATGTAAATATGTTGGTTAAAAGATCGCCCATGTTATTCTGCACGGAAACCCCGTTTCAATGTGCTAATTTTGTCAATATTTGGCGGTTTTGAGGTGGTTTGTTTTTTTGTGAAACAGGTGTTAAATTTGGCCAAAATTGACATGTGATGGGCGTGATTTGTATGTGGGAAAAAGGGGGTTTTGTGCAAAATCACATGGGTGGTCTAGACCCGCTATTTACATCTCTGAACCTGCTCTCATTTAAATCTCACTTCTTGTTGTTGCCGTAGTAAACTCCACTGTATTTTCAAAACAATATCCCCGCATGCTATAACTTAGTCTTAGACAAAGGAAAACACCTCCATGGAGTAATCTAAAAATGGGACAAGTAAGCTTTGAAAATCCACAGTGTCTTTCCTGTTATGTTTCTTTATCCACATATGGTAAGAGTAGATAAGAATTTTATAGGTGACGTTCCAGTTACTGGGTGAAAAAAAGTGGAAAAAGTTTCACCGGGGGAAAAGCTGTGAAGATATGTGAATGCCTAAGTATCCATTACAGCACCCCCAACCAAATCACCATCTTTGAAGAATCCTCTGTTGGCAGGGGAGACCACCTGTTTGATTTGATTGTCTGAAGGCCACAGACCACATCTAGGAATATGCACTAAATAACATATAATCTTTTAAGTTTTGTTAGGCATTGAATAAAATTGTCAGAAAAAAAAAATACTGAACTTAATATAGATCAAGATGAACAACTCTGTCAATCATTTCACATTTTTTTTAGGGATTTCCACTGATGACATTACTCATATTTAGGGGAACCCAAAAAATTACACACAACTTGTCACTTTCGAGCGTTGGGACTCATCTGTGATCTGTCTTTGTTTCAGTTGGCTTTCCCAAATAGTCTCCATTCCTTGCACTTTAATCTGTTTGCTGGGAACCACCAAACATGAATGTTGATAAGAATATAGAGAAAAGACTTCCAGACTCAAATGAAATTTCTGAGTCCAGTTGTGCCTGTCTATAAACACTCAGTTCATTAAGCAAGACCTTGGAGTATGCATTTTTTGCGTTCAACCTGCAGACATTTTTGTATTCTAAGTATATGTTTAAGAAATTGTTCTTTTCTTCAGTACAACTTCTCGCTTGGATTCACCCAGGGCATAGCAATACCACATATCAACAAGGAGACCAAGGACATCATTGTTCAACATCTGTGGTCTTACAGTGATTGGGCATTATTTGGTATTTCCCTTTTTTAAATTTTCTAGTTTTCTGTTTATTCTTGCTTGTGTACATCTCGGAGCTGCCAAATACTATACTTTTTTCATAGCATGCTATGATTTTGTTCACAATGCTAAGATGCTACACTTTGTGACCAAGAGTGCTACCAAAATAGAAGATCAAAAGAGAAAAAAATAATGAAAATGTTTCGTTGACTTAGTGACAGCTTAAAAGAAACTGAAGTCATGTATATCTTTATACTGTAGATTTATTTTGTAAGGGGAAAAAAATCACCCACTTCGATACAGAGAGAAAGCAAAAAGCAGAAGAAAAATTGCTCAAGACAATCACGATTTAACAACCTTCTTGAATAGTTTTGTTGCCTGCCATTTTCGTTCAAAGCCATGTGATAACAAGGAAGATTTCAGACTGAAAGATCTTCCAGTGTGCTGTGTGCAAAGCAAAGTGCTACTGGGTCTGACTTGTCAGACATTGTGGACACTAAAGAGATGGTTTCAAAGAAGAAATCGCCATAAAAAAAGGGAAAAAAATTCCCACTACCTTTTCAGTGATATATCACATTGTCAGCAGTACGTAGTTATATGAGTGCTACCTTAGATTTGGAATGCAGCACTCAAAATATCAAAATGCTACATTTTGTGTTTTTGAGGCACTGGCACTCTGATATCTATGTGAATAGCCCACATATTGTTTTTCTTTCTGTTGTTTTCTTCATGTTTAATTTGAATGGCGCATAGATTATAAACCCCCTGTATAGTGCTGAATGTTCATTGAAATGATTTATGGATCATGATATTTTAAGGGTGTCTTCAGATTTGTTCTTATAGTCTAGGCTGATGTGGGAATCATCGTTCAGATCGTTACCATTCATGAAATTTGGCACACACCTAGCTTTTGATGCCCTCTTTCGATTAAGAGGATGACACACGTGATCGGACAAACGTTTTGAAGGTTAAATGTACACTGTTCAAACTTATTAAGCTTGTATTGAAATATCCTAAGTTATGAGAAAACAATCTGAGTTTTTACAACAAATAGTACACTATGTAATTGTGACATGCTATAAATGGTGTATAGGAACCATTTGTGCAATATGGTAATAACATGTAATCTTTTAAAGTATATACTACGCAAACAATTTTGTGCATCATTGGAATTTTATGCAATTTATTTGATGTCGAAACTATTGTTCTGTTTGGTATGATTTCGTCAAATTTGGTACACAAAGCAGCTTTTGGTGTCGTCTTTTGACTTAGAAAATGACACATGCGATCGAAATGTTTTGATGGCTATTATATACAAATTCTAAATGTATTAAGCATCTATGAAAATATCTTAAATTACGATAACATTCAAAACCCATATTGATTTAGTCTCTGTATGGCTACCATGATGAGGTCAGGGCGTGAAGTATCATGACAATGACTGTGCTTCTCTGTGAAAAGTGGCAGCAGAGCTTTTTTGGAGACAGGTCTTTCCACTTGCTGTGTGCTAGCATGAAACGCAGCCCATGAAATGAAGTCTTCCGCATCAAGACTGTCTTTACTTACCAAAGATTCAACATTTGATAACCATTTTCGTTTTCCTTTGCCATAGAAGTCATAAGGGCATCAGACTGAGCCTTCAGATCACCAACGGTTTTCCGGTGCATAACAGTCTCTGGTGACGCTAGCTTCTGGGAGATCATGTATTCTGCAGGCAGCAAGGTGACCTTTTTGCTTGCTCTGGAATGATCAGAGGTTTTCTCTTGGTTTGCCAGATTGTTGACTGTTGGAAGCTGCACAAGAGAGATGGCAGTGCCGTGAAAAAGAGTCTTTGGACCGCAGAGACGATGTGTTGTGGTCAAGATTATCCACAGCCGCAACAGTGAAGAGTCCTTCATTCAGCTTTGGTGGACACACACACTGCTCCTCCTCAAACCTTGAAGACACAGAGTTACCAAGCTGAGTGACAATTTCCATCGTTCTGCTGTAGAGATACACAGACCCAGTTCAGACAGTTTATCGATTGTTTCCCTCTGCCTTGTCGGAAGTATATTATCAGCTAATGTAGATAGCCATGGTGTTTCTCGTGGTTTGGGTGATATTGTTTTGAAGAAATGAATCTTGTTTCCAACATCTTCTTTTTTGTATTGAACATCATTAGCTCTGAGACAGACAAAACGGATTTTAATTTTGCACCATTGTGGGCACTTTCAGCTTCAACTGACCTCCATGCATAGCCATGCCAATAAAAGCACGAAGACTAGGTGGAACTACAGTTTCTGCTGCCTCTGAAGTAAATGTGCCATCAAAACTGTATTCTTTTGAGAGAATGCCCTCTGCGCACAATTTGTGCAGCTCATGCAATGTGCACAGCATTATTATCAGCTTGAGTGGCAGCACTGACTATGTTGCTCATGTCAGCATCAAAGAGCAGGAATTTTTCAGCATCAAAGAGTAGAACAACTTCCTTCCTGCCTCTGTGCTTGCAGATCTGGAATTTGACTAAGAAGTCTTTCTTTCAGTCTGGTTGGATTGACCTTTCTATCATATACGGGATCCAGATCAAGCATTCTGTTGTCATACATTTTGCAGAGTTCGGACAATTTGAAAAGTGAAAGATCTGAATTGTTTCTCTCTCTTCTTAAAATGAAGAAAACAAGTTCACTGAGAACTGTAGCTTCAAGACTCCGGTCAGGGGGAGCATTGCTACTACTCTGTTTCCTTAGATGAAGTCTGTAGCGGTTGTGTAAAGCAAGCTTACATTTGGAATGGTACTTAGCATCCAGTGCATGCATGCCCCCTTCTGAAAGTTTTTCTTGCAGAATCTCTGCATACTCACGTATCGTTTTAATCAACAGAAAATGAGCGAGCACTGAACAACTGTCCTGATCGATCACTTCTCCACAGAAAAAACAGCTTTGTGTTCTTTCAAGACTCCTGCCCCGACATCTTTCGAGTTTTAAACGGGACTTTTGTGATGCTCCTGTTTATGTTCACATTTCTGAGCTGCCTTCATTGCACGTTCTACCTTTTTTGGTTATCTATTTTATTTCGACAAGTTCTGTGCCACACAGCTTTTTTTTGCTTCACATGTAGTAAGCATATCAGGACCTTCATCCAAAAGCTGTTTTCTGATTGGAAGGGTCAGTCTGCCAAGTGCGTGAAGTTTGAAAATGTTTTCGACTGTATTTTTATATCCTGTCGCTACACCTGACTTCTTACTAAATTTGCTTCCATGTGAGGATCAATCACTTTTTCCTCTGTCAGTTTGACAGAAAACGCATAGATTCCAGTTCACATTCAATATTTCTGGTGAAACACTCGAACAACATGCATGATCCTGAAGTATAATAGTTTCTGTATGATCTGTTGTTTGCATGCTTGACTCCTCAGCAACAGTGCACACATTGTAGTCCATGGCGACACGTTGTTGTCTCCTGCTGTAGTTTTTCTTCAGGATGACAGGCAGGCGTCCTTGAAATTCCTCGGAACATCCGCTCTTTGACACTGGAAAAGTTTGTTCGCCGTTGTGCTGGGGTTCATCTTTGTAGATGTGTTGGGGCGACTTGAACCTGGTTGCCCTCGGGTTAAGTATACAAGAGTCTGAAGTAGGAAAATTATATTTGCATTAAAAGATAATGAGCATACTTCTGTAATATCCTATGGTCCTACTCTGCCCATCTCAACACACATACTACACATCGAAAAGAGAGAGAGAGAGAGAGAGAGAGAGAGAAGAGAGAGAGCGTGTTCACACACAGACAAAACACAGACATAGATACACACACACACACAAAACACCACGCACGCGCGCACAACAAACACACACACACACACCACACACACACACACACACACACACACACACACACAAAACACAACGCATGCACGCATCGCGCGCATGCACACACACACACACACACGCACACGCACACGCACACACACACACACACTAATAAAATTAAAGCTAGTAAAACAATTTAATATGGCTTACATTGTAGCAGTATACACGTTTCAAAAAGTATACATGGTGTGTGAACACACACACTCGCACATCTGAGCACTTCTTCCCCCCCCCCCCCCCTCCCTGCTCCCTGACATTTTGCATCCCCCATAAAACTACATTGTACAAAGCACAGTTAAAATCACTTAAAATAAAACCTTGAAAAGTTCAACAAAAGAAATCTTTCAGCATAATAAACGAGTGGCCAGGGCATTAAAACTCTCCTCCTCTCTCTCTCTCCTCACACACACACACACACACACACACACCCCACACCACACACACACACTATTTGTTTGGAGACTGGAACCAGCTCGATAATAACTTTGAACGTCCACTCTGGCTACTTGCAACAAATTCACAGAATGGGGACAAAAAAACAACAACGATTCTTTCCATCGAAGGCACACACACAAAAAGAAACAACGCTGTGCTTGCTATCTAATTGCCAAGCCATTGTCTCAAAACGTACGTTAAACGAAAAGTAAGCCATGTGTGGTCGTTCCAGTTTAGGACTCTTCCATTTCACATGGTTAGTTCATGACGTCAATGGAATGCACGCCAGTACGCGTTTATTGTTCAACCTAGCCCAACGCCCCTGCTCGTCAGTAGAATGGCCACTACCACTGCGCATGCCAGCATCCCGCTGCCAACGCCAGTCTGTCTGGATGGTGCAGCGTGTTCTCACAGAAACAGAAAAAAAATACACACACATACACTGATAATTACAAGTGTTAAATACCTTACCTGAGTAAATTATTGCAATTTATCCATCATCGAGCATCGTATGAACTGTCGTCTGCTTAGTTCGTGCTAGCTTGTGTTCTCGATGTCTGATTCGCTAATTCAGGTTTAGCCGGGTCAACGCATGAGCGATTACTACGCACTTTTTGCAACATTCGCAACATCATAGAGTCCTGTTTTGTTTCTTATTTTCATTATGAAAACAAACTCGGACAGCGGTGTGTCATCCCTTAATTAAAAAAGCATTTAACGAAGTATTCATCCTGTAAATTTCATAAAATGGTAACGAAGTGAACGATCGCTATAGTAAAGTTCCAACATCAGCCTAGACTATTAGTATGTTTGAGATGGCCAGGTAATGCATATCTGGACACATGCTCACATATACCACACACTTGCATACATACTTACACCGCTCTCTCTCTGTCCTTCTTTGTCTCTGTCTTTCTCCTTTTCTGTCTCCCCCTCCTCTTCTCTCTCATACTCTTGGACAAACATATACATTGCACACACAGAATGACAAACTGAAACCTTTTCTCTTTTTTCTGTAAACTGACCCTGGTTTATCTGGCACCAAGTTCTGTGCACAGCAGAGCAGAAGACCTGACTCCTGTACGCTGGCAGATGGTTTGTACAGGTTATGAATATGCTGTGGAAACTCTGCGGTCCGTGATCCTGTCCATGGCCCTCTTGAACCATCACATCAGTGTGGAAAAGGCCGTGGAGTTGGCAACACTGGAGAGCATCTTCCAGGTAGGTTGAGGGTAAACTCTGCACCAGAAATACTCTCAGCCCCTACCCTCAGCCCCTGTTCTGCTGCGCTCAGTATTTTTGCTTTTTAATCTTCTGTCTTTGCTTTCTGTCTTCCTGGTCCACTCGGTTGTATTGTTTCCCGAGTCACAGAGATTTTCTTTGCACTGCTCCACTCGAACAACCAGGTGGTATAATTTATGCATATTATGGGTACTGTTCACTCATTCTGAAGTTTTGGTAGTCTTTAGAGGCTTTTTTTCGTTTCTCTTTTGTTCCAGAACTTTGAGTCACTATTATTATTATTATTATTAATCATTATTATTATCATTATTGTTATTATTATCATTATTGTTATCAGTATTATCATCACACTGTTTTCCCCCCGAAGTCGGAGTGTGGCTGCCCATGTGGTGGGGTAATTAAAAACGGTCACAACGCGTAATGTTCTCATCCCCAGCTGATGCATTTGTACCATAGTGTTCAAGTACTTCGGCTGTTCGGATGATCCCTGGAGTCTTTAAAGCCAGGGTACGACAACAACAACAACAACAACAACAACAACAACAACAACAACAACAACATCATCACTGTTATTATTACTATTATTGTTATCAGTGTTGTTGTGTAATCCACAGGAAAAAGGTAAGCAAGTGAATGCATCCAGAGCTGCACAGAATTATCCGTCTATAGATGAATTTTACAACATTTCCCCGAAGATGGAGTATGCTGCCTTAATGGCGGGATAAAAAAGGGTCATACACACAAAACTCCACTGCCTGGCTATACAGGGAGTGTCCGCAGGAGTATCAGCCTGCGTACGCAGAAAGAAAGAAAGAAAATTTTACAACAGGGTAGTGTTAAATGGTACTAAAACACAGAGTATCAGTTGAAGAAATTAAATGAAAGGTGGACATCAGTGCCAGGTAATGTTACTGTTTTACACCCACTTGGAGAAGGAAAGAAGAGACATATGTAGCAACATCTTCAGTCACGTAAGTGATGTAAAATCAAACCATACAAAAAGAAACAATCTGTAATCAGAGGGCATTTACACTACACTGCACCACGTCTGCATAGAAGTGAAATAAGTGTTATGGCAGTGTAGATTCAGATAGGAGTTAACTGTCCAGGCATGGGGCAGTGTACTCTGCAGGATTCCCTGGTCCTATATGCTCACATATAACACTCAGACACTCAGCCCCCGCCGATGCACATATTTTGCAACTTTTGTGTTTGTTTTTGTGGTAGCTAGACAATATGAATAATTAGCAGTGTTGTGTTGGTATCACAGGAAAGAACAAATGGTGAAGTAAATTCTTATCATGGGTTTGAATCAGTATTTTCAATGTGTGAACACAATTGTCAATTAAAAATCATGGCTGACGGTTTAAAAAAAAAATCATTTTGTGTAAAATTTTCCTTCTTTTTTTTTGCAACACAAACTGGGAGAAAGGGGTTTGGGGGAAGACCCATACCCTGAAAAGTCCCAGACTATTTTTAATTTTAGTTTAAACCCCTTTTTCAAAAAAGCAACACAAATTCCCCACCCCCGTTTCACCTCAAAAGATATAATTTTTAAACATTAGAGCATAAAAAAGGGGCCCCACAACATGCTAGTGATGAGTGTAAAACCTCGCGGATGTCGGGGGGGAAAGGGACAAAGCGAAACACCCAAACACACTCACAGCTTTTTAAAAATTTCCTCATTCAAATATCATCCCTTTCGTCACATCAAACCACAAATTTAAATTAATAACTTTCCCAACACAGGACATAAAAAAAAAACTTCAAGGCATATGGAATCAAAAAAAAATAAAAAATTCTCTTTTTCCTGAACTTCAAAAAAATCATTTATCTAAAACACATTAACAAACCCCGGGGTAAAAAAAGATTTCTATTTTAACCCGGGCCCGGGTGATTTTTAAAATATTCACGAATCACGGCCTTTTTTTTTTCCCCTTTTTTTTTTTTCCTTTTCATTTTCCCAAAAACCGACACAACGCGGGCACGGGGTTTTGGGGTCTGCGGCCCACTGGCGGGGGCCCGGGGGTTCTGCTTGACGAATTGATGTTTCCCCGGGGTATGGGGGTTCAAACCCCCCCCGGTTCAGATGGAACTGACAATCAACAGGGGGTTCTTTTCCTCCTTTCCTTTTTTCCGGCATTAACCTTCCCTCCCCTTTTCTCTCTCTCCTTTTCTGCCTTTTTAAAATGGACTTTGTTTTTTTTTTCCCTTTTCTTTTTTTTTTTTTTCCTTTCTTTTATTTAGCAACTCTCCTCTCCCCCTTCCTTTTGGGCCCCCTTTCTGCAGATTTTCGGGTCAATGTTTAAAAACTTAAATCCTTTTTGGGCTTTTGCCTTTCTCCTGCAGGCCTACCCCCCAAACCTCTCTCCCCTCTCTGTCTCTTTCTTTCCCCCCAGGGGTTCCCCCCCCGTTCTCCCCCTTTCCCTTCCTATCCCTTCTTACCCGTTCCGATCTGCCCAAAAAGGGGCGAGTACCAGGGGTCAGTAGTTTACCCCTGATACCCGAAGTTACTCCCTCTAATTCCTTGGAAATATTCAAATCTTTGACATCACCCCTACACCCCTTACCCCTCTTGGTGGTTAAATTTGGGCCCATTTAATTTGATTGCTAGATTTCACCCCCCACCACCACCCCTTTCCCCCCTTTCCTATTTAACGGGGGCCCCGGGGGTTTTAAACCCGGGCACGGGTCACTCAAAATTTGGGCTAAGATCGGGCCCCAAAGGCACTAATCCGTCCGGGCAGACATCGGGGCCCCGGCCAAACGGCTTAGGCCTGTCGGTTTGGAAACCTCCCGGGTCTCCGGAACCCTCTCCGCTAAGTTTAAAGGCGGGCCCCGCCCGGGGGCCCCCGTCAACCTGGGGGGCCTAAAATTTTTGGGTTAACTTAGCCCCGAAAAAATTGGCTGGCGCCAAACCCACGACCTTTTTTGTGTTTTTTTTTGGACCTAACCAATTCCCCCCTTCAAAAGACTATGCCCCCGCTTGCCCTCAAACAACGGAAACAAAAAAAAGACAACCCGCCCCCAAAATTTGCTGACCCAGCTCCCACTGCAAAGTTTGAAAAAATCCTTCACAACAAAGGGTTTTTAAAACTATGGGATATTTTTTTTAAGGGGGAAACCGCCCCAAATGAGTTATCATTGATGTGCCTCTTGCTTTATTTCGACCCTTTTAAAACGACCTCTGTGCCCCAACCTATGCAATCCCCCTACCTGGGGGGTTTTGCCACATCTTCCTTCAAAAAATTTTCATGAAAAGCACAATAAATATGACCGTCCTACACTTCCTGGAATCTCCATCCTCACTTATTGCAAAAAATGCATCAAAAACCCCAAGGGCGACGGGAACCCCAAAGCTTTAACTACATTCCCCGTGAACAAGTCTGCCCAAAGAAAATATGAACAAGCCCTCACACAAAAAAGGGAACCCAACCCAACGGGGAATAAACCCCCAATCCCTCAACATAACTGAAAATCAACACATATTATCAACAAAAGCACCCCGGGATATAAGACTTCCCTGAGTTGCGCTTGCAGACACAGGGCTTAAATAGTCAGCCCCCGACTTTCCCTGTCGCCTGGGATGTACTGAAACTCGATACCTGTGGGGCTGCAGGGCCTTTGGGCCCAAAAACGCAAAAAACCCTGTTTTTTTTTCAGCGGTGCCTCCTGCAGGAATTTGAGTTTTTGGGGTGATCTGTCTCTATCAAAAACCCTTTTTCCCCATACAAGTATTTGTGGAACTTCTGAAACCCCCCCACACGACGCTAAACACCCCCTTTCCTCCACCTTTTGGCCCCCCTTTCTTCAATTTTGGGAAACTTCCTGCAGCAAAACCTCACAAAAATCCGACCCCTCGTCTCCCAACAATACTGCACCTACCCCCACCTGATGCATCTTCCGAAACAAAAGGGTTTTTGGGACATTTCGGGTACTAAAGAGGGGAGGGGAACCTTCTTTAAAAACACTGCCTGCAGTTTTGTTTCTGCAGCTCTGACCACTCGCCATTTTGTTTTTTTTCCCCTCCTTGACCAAATAAACTGAGAGGACTCTGTTTGCGGCGAAATTTGGAAAAAAAACTCCCTATAAACCCAATAAAACCTAAAAAGCCCCCCCCGGGACTTTTTTTTTGGGGCCCTGTGGGCCTCCTAAAATTCTTCATTTTCTCCCCCTTTCCCCCTTTCGGGCTGCTTTTGTGTGGGCCTCCGAAAAACAAAACCTGGGAAACCCTCCAGGCGGGGAAAACCAACCTGGAAACTTTTTTGGGTGGGGCGTGAATTGGCTTGTCTCCCCTTTTCTAAAACTGCTCCTAGCTCCTAAATATGCCCCTTTTTCCCTTTCTGGGATGCTATCAGAATGTAACCATAAGTTCCCCTTCGCCTTCCAACCCCGGGCAAAAATTTTCCTCATCATCCGAAAGGACTGCGGGTGGGGTTAAACCCCCCCAAAAAGGGAATAATTCGCCCCTGGAAAAAACCCCAAAAGTGGGAATGCGGTATTTCCTTTGGGGGTCCTCCCTCAAGCTATTTCCAGAAACCCCTTGGCCAAATCATCCTGGTAAAATTATTTCCCCTTTTGGTTTGGGGCATTTTAGCAAAAAGGTTTTTCCATTTGGGAAATGACCTCTGCACCCCCCTTTGGTAAACACTTTTCCCAGAACGTCTATGGGTCAACACAGAATCCGATGCTAAACCTGTTTTTTTTCCTCACAAAGGGACACGGGTGAAACTAAATACTTGATTTGGAGGGTTTAAAAATCCCCCCCAATTTTCCAACATCTTTTCTACCTCCTCCTCGATCACTTGTTTGGGGGCATATGGGATCGGGGGCTTTCACATTTAGGGGTTTTTGCTTTTTAACTCCCCCGTACTGTCCCCAAAATTGTCCTGCCGGGTTTATCAGTCGGGACCCCGAAAACTGTTCGGGGACCCCCTCAAAACTTCCCCTGTCTCCTACTGCCCTACCCTTCAACAGGACACACCCTGTATGCCCCTTTTTCCTCCGGGAAAACTCGGGAAACAAAATCTCCCCTTTTCCTGCGGGGCCCTTTTTCACCTCCAAAAATGTTTGCTGCTGCCCCAGGGGGCATCCACGCTAAAATATATTTGCGGAGCAAATTTGAAATGGAAAAGTTTTTTTTCCCCTTCCAAAAATCGATGGGTAGTCCTGATCTACCTTTCAATGAGGGTTTAAAATGGTCCCTTCCAATGCATCAGCAGCTGTTTGGGGTTTCCCTGGGGAACAGTAACAGGGCTTTATCCCCCACCTTGAGGAATTGCCCTTCCCCCCACCTTCCTGTCAATTTTCTTCTTCTGGGCGACCCAGCCTCCTGCAAACTCTCCCTTGCGACCTTTTAAATTTTCCTCTTAAACCTATTCGTAAGCCCCCCCCATACTGAAAGTGGTTTTTTACCGGCTTCCCGCTTTCCCGTTTTCCGGACCCCCACTCTTTGAGAATGCACCCTGGGCCCCGAACTGTCCGCCCATACCGCACTCAAAAGGCGAAAAAACCTGTGCTTTCCTGAGGGGGGGTTCCCCTTTGGCCAACATGCCGCTTGGGAAAAAAACGGTTTCCCCCCAAACTGCGGGCCCTTTCCTCCAGAGCTTCTTTAAAAATGCCCTTTTACAAAACCATTGAATCCTCCACCAAGCCATTTCAGGGGGGGGGATGGGGAGTTTTGAAGCTGTGGATCCCCAAACAGCCCGTTTGAAAAACCCCCCCTTTCCAAACACGCCTGAGGTTTAACTGTGACCCCCTGTCACTGAAAAATTTGTGCTGGCACAAACCCACGCGAGAAAAAGGGCTACCACCCTTCTGACCTGTTTCCCTATTTTACGCCTTTTTAATGCAAAATGCTTTCTGGGAAAATTGGGCGCGAGTCCACAAGGCAACAAATACCTGGCCCACCTTTGGAAAAAGGGGCGTTGGGCCAACAGATCAAAACCCCCTCCTGAATGGTGTGGCAAATTTAAAAAGGGGGGTTTTTTAAAGGCGCCTTCCTCTTCCCCCCCTCCCTTTTGGTGACCTTGACACAAAGTCACAAAGACTTTCAGAAACCTTTAAAGTCCGCCATTGGGTCCCCCCCCCCAATGAAAGTCCTCAAAGGGTTCGTCCCGCGGGTTTTGGGTGGGCCGAGATACCCCCATGAGCGACTGGACCCAAATGACATGACATGCCTTTAAACCCCCTGGTTTAACCCTAACTGAGTGGTTCCCCCTTTTCCTGGGCTTCCCCCCCTTTGGGGAACCACTCGGTAACAAAAAGCCCCCCTTTTTTACAAGAAATTCTGTCTCACCTTTCCCCTAACCTCCTGTTTTTTTCTCCACCTCTTGCCCCCCTCCCAAGACTTTTTCGACGAAGGGTCTTGTTCCTTCGCTCCCTAAACTCCCTCAGCGACACATTTTGCCCGACTTTTCCCTTTCTGGGAAAACCCAAAGGTTTAAACAACCTTTTCCCCTTCTTGCCCGGTTTTTTAAGCCTGCCCCCGTACCCCCCAACCCAAATCAGGATCCCCCTGGATCCCTTTCCCCTGGAATATTTTTCCCAAAATCCAAATTTTTGAAAAGGGGGTTTCTCCCTCACCAACGCAGACAACGGGGCCCGAGAAGTAAGGGGGACGTACTTTTATCTTAGCAACTGAAACTCCCTCACTGTGCCACGATTAGAGTAAAAGGTCTGGTTTTTCCCTGTCAAAATCCCCCTTTCCCCCCGACCAGCGTTGGGGTTTGTACTACCCCCCAAAAACAACCATGTCCGTAAAAAAAGTTCCCCCCTCTGCTGGGCCCAAACCACCCTTCCCTTCCCCGGGGAACGAAACCCCTCAGCCTAGGCCCTCCTCCCTGCAAATGACTGCTGTCCAGTGCACCATAGGCTGGGACTCCAAACCCCTTTTGACTGGGAATTTCCCCCTTTTTTCCACTCCGGTCTTTTCCCCCTTTACGGCCCTTATTTTCCCCCTCTGCAAGGCTGTGCCTTCCCGGGAAACCCCATGCCCACAAATCCCTCGCCACATGTCCCTTTTTGTGACAAAAAGAAACCCTAATGTCCCTTTTTTCCCTTTTCCTTTTTTGCCCCCCCGGGGTTTTGCAGACTTTTTCAGAAAACCCCCCCCTGGGGCCCTTGGGTCCTTTTCACTCTTTTCACCTGGCCTGGCACCTGTTTTTTTCCCTGCACCTTAGGGCCCAAAACCCTGCCTCCTTACACCTCTGCGAAATTCAGCAACTCTCCTGCTGTCCCTGGGTGTCTCTCCCTTTTAAATTTTGTTAACTCAGGGGCCCCAAAAACCCCACAAAATCTGCTCTTTTTTTTTAACTACTTCTTTCTTAAATTTAGCAAAACCCTTTTTTTGTACCACCAACCCAACCATTTCTCAAAAAAATGACTTGACCGGGGACCCCCAAAATGAGTTACTCTCACCCCGCTTGTAATTTAGCTGAAAAAAATTCCCTTTCCGAACCCCCCTCTTTAGGTCAAATCCTTTCATCAAAAAATTCCCTTTACAGCGCCCCAAAAACAACTGTTGTTTTTTGCCGGGGGCGCAGGGAAAAATTTTTAATGCCTTACCCTCATAAAAGCCGACAAAATTTAATTTCCCACTCTTCTGGGGGCCAACCCGGGCGTCGCAAACGGGTTTGAAACGACTGATGTTTGGGGATCAACGAATCCCGGGTTTTTTTCAAAAATTTTTGGGGGAACTTGGGGCGGGGAGCGTAACCCGCCCACAGAGTCACTGGAAAATGAACTAAAACCCCCCCCCGGTGTCCCCTTTTTTATTCCCCACTTCCTCTAACCTTTAATTTAAAACCCTTTAAAACTTTTCCCCTTTCCTGCTTTATTCTTCCGTCTCCTCCTTTCCCTTATTCCCTTTTGTTTCCTGCGCTTCCCTTTTTCTTTTTGTTTCCTTCCCTTTTTCCCCCACCTGATTTTCATTAACCCCGAATCCCCTTTAAAATTTTCTGTTTTCCCCCTGCTCTGGCTATTTCCCCGGCACGCGCTTCCGCCTTCATTTCCCTTTTCCCCTTTTGCTGGTTTTCCCCCGAATGCTCGCAACCTTCCCCCCCGAATACCAAATCACAGCGACCTCACAAGTTGTTCAATAGGGTGTTTTTTTTTCCTTTTTTGCCTTTTAAAACTTCTTTTTTTTTTTTTAACAAGATTTTTACTAAAGACACCAAACTTGGGGTTTCCCACACGTTAAGAATAGCACAACCCATGAATGTAATATTATTTGGGGACAACGTAATTAGTTTTTATAAGACGCCTAGCGCCTGCCCCAACTATGAAGCGAATTATAGGAAATCTGTGCAATGATACTCGGGGCGAAAGCCAACCAGTTTTAACTATCTGGAAGAAATGCAAGCCATTTTTTTAACTATTTTGGGGAACATACATAAACAACCCCTTGGTTTTTAGGATTAAATTTTGAACCCCACCCACTTCCCTCTGAGAATTTGAACAATATAAAACGGGGCCAGAAATCCTGGCAGGCTCGCCAAAAAAAAAAATTGCAACCTCGCGTGATGTCGGGGGGGAAGGACTAGCGCACGCCCAAACACACCACACTTCTTTCAACCTCATTCATATACATGCATTCGTCACACAAACCCTTAAAGTCAAACTTTACTACACATGATAAAGAACAAACACAATGCATAGGGAATCAAACAAAAAAAACCCTTTCTCTTTCCTGAACTTCACAAAATCATTTCTCTAAAACTCTTTAAACAACCCGGGATAAATAATTTCTATTTTTACCGGCCGGGGTGATTTTAACATTCCGAACCCATTTCCCTTTTCTTTCCTTTTTTTTCTTTCACGTCACTTTCACAAACCCACACAACGCTGGCACGGTATTGGTCTGCGGGCCACGGCGTTGGTCTGTGTTTGCTTGAGAAGTGACCTGCCGGTATGGCAAAACCCCCGGTTCAGAGGGAACAGTGACTACAACATCGATCGTTCCCTTTCCTTCTCCGCATTAACGCTTGCACTCTCTCTCTCTCTCCTGTCTGCTCTTTTAAAAATGGACAGGGTTGTTCTTTTCCTTTTTTTTTCTTTTTTTTTCTCTTCTTAGTTAGCAACTCTCTCTCTCCACATCCTCTTTGTCCTCCTCTGCAACATCTGGGCTAAAGCTTAAAATATCCCTCCCTCCCGCCTTTCTCCGCAGAGACTACACCCCAAACCCCTCCTCCTCTGTCCTCGTTCGTTTTTCCCCCTCGTTCTCCCGTTCTCTCACTCTCACATCCTCTTATCCCGTTCCGATCTGTCAAAAGGGGGGTACCATGGGCCTATTTTTAACCCCCGAAAACCCAATTACCCCCTAATTTCCTTGGATATCAATCATACAGTCACGCCTACCCCTTACTCCTGTGGGGGTCAATTTCATTTAATTATTTAATTAAAGGGGGGGTTTTTTTGGGGGGGGGGGGTTAACACCCCAAAATCTAATTCCCCCCCCACTAATCCCCCCGGGGCAACTCGGGCCGTCCTCAAAGGCTAGTTTTCTGGCCCGGACGAACCTCCGGAGCTCCGCGAAAGGGTTATTTTGGGGGCCCCTTGGAAACCCCCCCGGGGGGGCCCCCTATGGGGGCCCGGGGGGGCACCCCGGGCCCGGGGCCTAAAAAATTTTTTTTTGGGTTGGAAGCATTAAATTTTTTCCGAAAACAAAGTGGGGCCCCCCCCCGGGGGGGCCTTTTAACCAAAACCGGGGGCCTTTT
>CM031612.1:23376737-23380832 GCA_018398815.1 Conus ventricosus | reverse complement strand
AGTTGACTTAAACGAATCTACAAACATCTAAGAATGCTCAAGAAAGAACGAAAGCAGTTCAGCAACAGTTGAACAACAGTGCTCAGTGGTGTCAAGAAACGGGATCGTCCATCAACCCTACAAAAGCCCAGACATTAGTGTGCATTCCCAACAACAAGTCATCAGGGCAAGTACCTCACCAGTTTCTTTCAATGGAATACTGTGATGGATCGTTTCTCGTCCAGTCAGAAATTTTCATGCAACCGTGCTTACCGGAAGGTAGTTGTCCGGAAGCCGGTTGGAAAGTTTACCTGACTGCTGCTCACCTGCACATTGTTAAAAGCCGGGTGAGCTGAACCGGTTAGGCAGTCTCTGCAGTGATTCCGGCAACGCAACTATCCAGAAGGCCGAAGAGGGACTTCAGCTGTTTTTGGTGGCAGTCAGGTATTTATCACCACAATGTTTATTTATTAGCAAACCGAAACCGTATTCCCGGTTAGGAGCGACTGAAACTTCCTCAGCGCACTTGTGAAGGTTTTGTTTAAAAAAGAAAGTATTTGTTGTGTTCTGTTATCCTATGACTTGATAGGGTAGCAAAACGAAATTGTTTCGGAAAACATAAATAGATGAAGTGAGTGTTAAAGGAAGTGGTCTTCAGAAAAAAAAAATTGTTTAATCTGTGACTTAACTAGTTATGAATTCATGTTGAAAAAAAAGTTAATTATTCCAATGTGGTTTAGCTAGACTTTGCGAGAAGAGGGAGAGTTTTCATGCTATGGGTAATAAGCTCCCAGAGTGTGCAACATATATATGCTGTTTTGATTTTTGATGTGGATGAGTATTTAACTCACTCTTTATAGGAATATTGAATATTTGTGTGTTGGTGAACAAAAGTGTTGTGGAAATCTTTCCCTTGTATATATTGAAGTAGATGAATCTTTTTGAAAAGAAACCTTTTAAAAATCTGTGATTATATGAAACGAAATGAACATCCTTGTCGTGTTACAAGAAAAGAAATGAACATTTTGTGACATTCATAGTTTGATGGAAAGTAATCATTAATTGTGTGTAGTGAATTGTATTCATGGTTTAGTGAAGAGGGTCTAGGTGGAAACCCTTTCCCCAATTTGGAAAACTAGATTATCAAAGGTTTATATGGAAATCCTTTCCTGTGTAGTGTTGTGATTCCGGAAAAGGGAATGTTGTAGTGCTATGATTCCGGAAAGGGAATGTTGTAGTGTTATGATTCCGGAAAAGGGAATGTGGTAATGTTGAAGAAAGAATATGCTGATGTTTGTCTCAAGTTCTAGTGAAATAGGATGTGACTAATGAATATGAATGTAGTCGTGATTGTAATAAATAGTAGCCATGATAATCAAGGTAGTTAATCAGTTCCCCCAGGTAGAAGTGTTCCCTGGACTGAGGGGGACTGGCTGCCATTGTCTGAGGGTCAGAGCCGTAGCTGAGTCTAGCCCCTTGTTCTCCACCCTGTGTCGGTGTCGAGAGGCTGGCCTGAGTGCCAACAACCACCCTACATGCCACTGCGCCCGGGACTGACTACCCGCTGAGCCAGTTGGGCTGGAGACGCTGCTGCTGCCAAGCGAGAGCGCCGCTCCTGAGTTTGAACCAGCGACCTGTTGGCTAGGCCGTCGCTGCGTTGTGTTTGTGTGTGAGCCACAGCTCCTGTGTGAGACTGTCACCTTGCCGCCGGCAGAGTCGACGTGAGTGTGGTAGAGATTTTTGAGCCACAGCTCTGAAGTTCTTTAAGTCCTGTGTCGGACTTGACTTGACGCTGTAGTCGTCATCTTCGTCATCTTCGTCGTCTTCGTCTTCTCCATCGTCTCGTTGTCTTCATCGTTTTCGTCGTCGTCGTCGTCTTCGTCGTCGTTGGACCCAGCAGCGCTAGTTGATAGCCGTTATATATAGACATATTTTGTGTGTACGCCTAATGGTTGGCGTGCCAACCTATTAGCGTCCTTGCGTTTGTTGTATTATATGTTTGTCTGATGGCTCGGGCAGCATAAAGCAAAAGAAGTGTTGTTCTGTTGCCTGGCTGTCAATGTTCGGGTGAGTGTGTGTGTGTATGTGCATTTGAAAAGTCGTGCGTGCATCCGTAATTTCTGAGTGAGAGTCAGACAATCAGACACCTGCAGACACACCCATACCATCCGTAACAAATACAAATTGAATCAACTAATAGCCTACGCTATTTGGGTGTAGGTTTTTGACAGAATGCTAACCTTTAGAAAGCATGTTGAGAATATTGTTCTTAAATACAAAAAAGGCCTATCTGTCATGAAAGCAATGACAGCTAAAGGCATTGAACAGCGCCATCTCTACCGACTGTAGCACGCTCTTGTACTCAGTGTGATAGATTATGGGTTAGGGTTTACAACACTGTCCAACAGCAACCTTCTCAAATTCGAAAGAATTCAAAATGAAGCAATGAGATTGATCCTGGGAACCACAAAGGACACACCAGTTGAAACTATGCGATACCTGCTCGACTTTTCTTCAATGCAAACAAGACACAAGCTGGAACAGGTGAAGGCATATTTCAGAGCCCTTGAAAATCCCCAGAACCCACTTCACACGCGGCGGTCAAGGAAACAAAAGGCACTCGGCTAGAACGTGGAAAGTCATGGATGGGACAGGCAGAAGACAGCATACAGCTTGTATGCCAGTTAGCATAACTCAAAGAAACCAAGGAATGGGAGAAGTATCCAGGCCACTTGAAGCACCTCTACCAAATTGCCATCGCTCCAGAACTTGGAAGACATTGTCGAGAATGGCCAGAAGGCAAAACCAACGCAGAAAGTTAGATGCTGGTAGAAGATCTTTGCACAAAAGATGGTATTTTGATAGACACTGACGGTTCTGTCACCAAAGGTAAGTCAGGCTGGGTATACACAGTGGCGCAAAATGGCCTAACTATCCAGGAGGACAATGATGCGCACAGTTCAACAACTTCAAGTCTACCAATGGAGATAGAAGCAGCGACACAAGCACTCTACTGGTTTATATCCACAAGCCAGTTTCAAACTCAACAAGCCATGATACTGACCGACTCCATGAACCTAACTCAGAAAGTAAGAAGTGGAATGGGAAGCCCTGCTTGGAATGAACTAATGCGCAGCCTTCCATTGGAGAGACTCGTATGGATGTACTGCCCTGGACATGCTGGAGTTAAAGGAAACGAGAGAGCAGACACACTGGCTGGCAAGGCAACGATAAGAACTGGATTACAGCTTGGCCGATATGATGTGATAAGAAACCTAACGAATCACTTAAGCAAACAAGAGCAAAGCCACTATACCATAGACCATCTTTCAGATCTGAACATCTAGAGAGGAAATGGCCGCACATTCAAACTGAAGGGAAGAGCAAGAAACATCACCAATCAAACAGACATTGGAATAATCTCGAGGCCAACATTGCGAACACTCCTAGAGATTGGCGCAAACTCAAACTGGGCCTTTCTAATATCAGACACAAAATATGAAACACATGTCAACTGGGATAAGACTTTGAATATCTCAGGGCCCCCTGCGCATACTGTAGACGTGTGTAGGCGCTGGTGTGTGTTCATCAGTGGGGTGATGCCAGCGTGTTAGAGGTCCATGGACATCATGAGTATGCAAGCGTTGGTGTGTGGTGTGTGTGTGTGAGAGAGAGAGTAAGTTGCTGGAACGGTGCGGTACTTATCCTGGGAATTTATTAGTTTGTTGTATTTTAGTCCCTTGCGGATTCATTCCAAGAACTGGCCCTCAGCACTTGTGTCTTAGAGGATATCTTTTTATATTTTCTACTTTTCACAAGAAAATGTAGCTTGTTTTTCTCTTTTATGATTTTCTTTTGCTTCTTAGATGGCACCTTTGGTTGGTTTTTTGAAAACTCAACAAACATACTACGGTATTGCACACCAACCTTTTTTTGGGATTGCATTCTTCTTAAAACTGAAAAAGCAGAGGAGTCAAATTACCACTTTCCCCGGTCACTGAGGAGAAACCACCAAGTTTCGAAATATCGGTATATGACCAGGAGTTATATGTAAGTGAGTTTCCCTCCCTATTGGAGGATGTCTCCCCCTTGGAGAATAAGCTTGCTGAAGGCTCA
>CM031612.1:23334966-23368237 GCA_018398815.1 Conus ventricosus | reverse complement strand
TTGGCAATGTTGTGAAAATTTTCGTGAGGCATTCGTTCATGAGAAGAATCTAGCAAGACTTTTTTCAATTAATTCGTAACTTGATTTACTCTCAGTGTGAGAGAGAGAGAGAGAGAGAGAGAGAGAAGAGGGGAGAGAGGAGTAGAGAGAGAGGAGAGAGGAGAGAGAGGACAGTGGAGAGAGAGAGAGAGAGAGAGAGAGAAAGAAACATGTATAGAATTTGTTGACAACCACTGGAGTGTGATGAACATAGTCGGAATTGTTCAATTCATTTAGTAAGTGTTTTCCCCGGAGGAGAGGGGGAGAAGAAAAAAACATTTGTAGTGCGCCTTTTGGTTGACTGGAGGGATTGCGTGTGCATATGGAATAAATACTGTCATGAATGCGTGTGTGCAAGAATGACAGTTTGACAGTGGTGACCCCAACGTAGCTACGATTGTTTTTTGTTCCCCCCTGGAAAAAAGGAAAGATTTCTATTTGTCCCTCGGGGGCCTAAAAAAAGGAAGAGATGTATTTTTATTTGGGAAAAAAAACGATTTTGATTTGTACCCTCAAGGGTTGAGGGAGGAAAAAAAGAATTTAGTTTAATCATTTATTCCATACAATATTTGCATTTGTTTTCTTTTCTATTTGTGTGTGTGAGTGAATTTGTTTTCAGTGTGAGTGAGGACTTTTCTCTGCTTTCTGACTCTGAGTTTTGCTAGTGTGTGTGTGTGTGTGTGTGTGTGGGGTTTATTTTTGTCCTATATTTCTCCCGATGGTAAGCCCACCGCTTTTTTCTACATTGAGCGTTTTAGTTCCAAGAGTGGGAGCAGCCGTGATCACTCCCCCCCCCCAACCCACCCCTTATTAGGTTTATTTTGTTGTTGTTTCTTTCTCTGTCCTACCGTTTCATTTCAAATAGTCCAGTCTTCCCAGAGTTCGAACCCGACCTTGCCTCCTTCTACATGACACAGGTTGACAAGTGTGAGGAAAACTTCTCGTAATAAATATTTTCTTTTGATTATTTTATTTTATGTGTGTGTGTTGTGTGTGTGTGTGGTGTGTGTGTGTGTGTGTGTGTGTGTGGTGTGTGTGTGTGTGTTTTGTGTGTGTGTGTGTGGTGTGTGTGTGTGGTGTGTGTGTGTGTGTGTTGATAGTTTCTTTGCGTTTGGGGTGATTGTGCATTTAATGATTGGTTGTAGAGAATGTAAATATGTTGGTTCAAGACCACCCATCTTATTTAGCACGAAAAACCCCCCTTTTCACATACAAATCACGTCCATCACTGTCAGTTTTGGCCAAATTTAACACCTGTTTTACAAACAAATTAACACCTCAAAACCGCCAAATATTGACGTAATTAGCACATTGAAACGGGGGTTTCCATGCAGAATTAATATGGGGTGATCGTGAACCAACATATTTACATTCTCTCCGAGAACATAAAATCAACTAAAAATTTTATGGTTTGGCAGTCCTGTTTGTTCACAACCTGCCGGGCCGCCAGGCTGGCTGCAATTAATATTGAACGTCACCATTGTTTTTTGCATGCTCCGCTGCAAAGGAGCGCGCGTCCAACCAATCGGCAGGGAGTATGACGTCATTTTGGCCGGGAAGCTTTGGGTTGCTACAGCCGGCAGAGCTACCACCATTCACCTTGTGAGAGGCGTACTGTGCAGGCTTGTGAGAGGATTGTATTTGCAGGCGTGCTAGAGAAGTGATTTTACCAGAAAATTTATATCTCAAGACAGCATTTCTTTAGATAAGAGAGAGAATTTCTGGAATCGCAATTGCTCATCAAAAATCTATTAGATTTCTCAACACAGCCATCAACTTTAATTCTACCTGACATGGATCAAGCTTCTACTTTTCAACAAGCTCAAAATCTCCCGTACCACCGCCAACACCGGCGGAATTGTGGACAGAGAAGAAATGGTTATTTTGCAAGAGAATCAAGACTACTTAAAAAAAATGACAGAATAATTGAAAAGATTAAAAGGGAAGGACACAGGATTTGCCAAAGAAGCCTAAAAGAAAGCTTGAGCAATTGTTAAAAGAAAAGAAAGGAGACAAAAAAGGAGAACAGATCTTTCAACGCCACAAGAATTACATAACTATCTTATGGCAAATCAGGCTGACATTAAATCAGCTATTCCAGAGAAGCTTTTACTGATCAGATATTTTCCAAACAACAAATGAAGCTGAAATTGTAGAAAGACTACAAAAAGGGATGAGAAATTTGAGGAGGCAAGATGCACAGTCCTTGCTAATTTACGTTCAGTTCGGCAACTTCTTGATTTTGTGTAAAACAATGGCATGAAAATGAAAGGAAAGAAGGGAGAGTGAAGGAAACATGGACTGTTTGGTTGAAAGCAAAAACGGGTATTCTGATGTTTACGCACGAAAATTACGTGCTGTTGCGAGCGTTCGTTTTGGTTACCCAGGGTTTTATGTTGTAGGCCTTCCCTTTCGTTTTATTTCTGGCAAGCTGAATGAAATCAAAGCCATGCTGCAAGTGCCGGAATTTGCACAGCACTGGAGGCGAGATCCGCACATAGCAAGTACAAGCGAGCTTCAGCAATCCCAGTAATCGTTAACGGCGGATGGCAACCGTTGAATTACAGCCTAAAAATAGAACCGATAGCGCGTTAACAGTGACCTACTTGCTGGCATTCTCACTCCTGTTCATGGCTTTGCTGTTGTGGTTGGCTGCTTCAACGTTCCAACTATTCATCGCTTCAATTCACCTGCTTAAAGGCTGTCTCAGACAGCCGCTGAGAGAACTTTGAAGAGATCTTGTGATTATTGATTCAGGACTCTGATAAGCGCTTTTTAGCGGCTGTCTCGAATTTACGACGCTCAAGTTCGAACCACAAAAAGCCCCCTTCACACTCCCTGCAAATACCCCCTATCTATTGTGTGCGTGTGTGTGTGAATGAGAGAGGGGGGGAGAGAGACAGACAGACAGACAAAGAAGTAAACAGACAGACAGACAGACAGACAGACGAGATGTGGGAGTGAATGAGGGGAGAGAGATGTGTGAATGAGAGAGGAGAGAGAAAACTGATTACTTAATTTTTTTAATTGTCGTTATATTCCGGTTTAAAAAATGAAGGCCGAGAATTAGCCACAGAGCTTATTAATATACTTTACGAGTTGGTTGGGAGAGGGAGGGCGATAAAGATCAGTTAAAGAACAGGTTTGAAGAATTAATTACTGATCTTTTTAATCGCATAGACATGCGGAAAGTGTATTGGATAGCTGTCAGTAATATACCAGATTCTTGGGACCACCAGTAGTAAAGTTGTTTGCTATATTACTAGATAATATGACTCCTGAAGATGCTAATCTGACTGTTTCTACTAGCCCTGAAGGAGTAGCTATTCGCTTTAATGAAGATTATGTTTTGCGATTAGAAAAGACTATGAATAACAGTTGAATTTACAATTATTTTTTATTTATTTTATATTAAAAATGGCTGCCGAACTCAGTGAATCTGATTTAAAGAATTGTAATGAACTATTTGACGAAACAATGAAATTATTAAACATTGATTTTAGTGAATTTGGGTTTGATGAATGATGTAAACAATATAATAAAAGATAATAGTGAACTATTTAACGAAACAATTAAAGTGATAAAAATTGACTGTAGCGATTCAGAAAAGCTAAAATTATTGGCAGGTGTTATTGTACGGTTACGTGTCTTGAAGTGTTGCGATGTTTGGGCGAAGAATAAAAGAGCGTTTTACTTACTTTTATATACATTTATTTTTTTAATCTACGTAAATATTGTGGCTTTAAAAATGACGACCACAAGTAAATTCGAGGACGGAAAATATATACGATGGAAGAAATATTTAGCAGTGACAAACAATTAAGCCAATATGTCAGTGAAGTAGACATGAATATTATTAAACTCTACAAACGTTCATGAAAGCGTAGCACATGCTATCTCTAAATCCCAGAGTCTCTTCAGATGGAGCCGCCAGTAAAAGTGCTGCTGTTGACCGTTCTGATTGATTATATAATGCCTGATGATAGTATCATGGCAGTCTGGGTTTCAACTAAACAGAAAGAAGTAACCAGCTATCACGACTTTAACTCTAACTGGGCTGACTACATGCTTACACAGTTTAACCATGCAAGTGAGGAGGCAAAGTTAAGGGGTTCTGGCTGGTCTGAAGGAACAGTCCTTGAATCAAATTGAGACAAACAAAGTTCTATCCTATAGTTGGCAGTTCTTACCTTCCTCTCCCAAAAGAGGTATGTCTTAAAACGAGCAGTCTTAAACATACATATTCTGACAACATGTGTTTTATGTGGTGTGTTTTAGTGCATTTACACCCTGTTAAAAATCATGCGAACAGAGTCTCCAATTATGAAGCATACAAAGATAGCCTGAACTTGATAACATAACCTATCCAGTAAGCATAGAAAGCATATCTCAGTTTGAAGAACAAAACAAACCAATAACTGTAAACGTATACACATGGTATGTAAAAGCCGATCTAGTACCTTTAAGCTTCTCCAACGCTCTACTTTAGGCGAATCACTTGACAAGCATGTAGACTTGATACTGTTTGCAGATAGTACAAAGAGGCATTATGTATTAATCAGAACAATAAGCAGACTTATGGCCTATACATCAAAGCATCTAGCTAAGAAAGAGGTTTGTAGAAGGTGTTTGCTTAGAATCCTAATATAAAAGCAGCTGCCGAACATAGAACTCGTTGTAAAAGTATTGTAGACTGTGAAACCAAACTCCTCACACCTAAACCAGGGTCTAAATTTTAGTTTTAAGAATATACACAAAATGCAAATGAGTCCGTACGTGGTTTATGCTGACTTTGAATCGCTCTTACCGCAGTACTATGGCCCACAACAGCAAGAACAAAAAACAACGTTATTAACCCACCATCGATCTGCTCGTTATGCGTTTATTGTTGTTAGGTCAGACGTCAACACACAACACCTGAGATTTACAGAGGCCCCAACGCAGCTAGTAGATTTCTAGAGCAGATGAAACAACTTCGCAATCAGTTATCCAACCAACTAAATCTTTCAGACATTGCTATGACTCCTGAAGACCAGAACGTTATGACTCATCTACACACTGTTGGATTGCAATAAAGAATTATTAGGCAACGCAGTAGAGACCACGATCACATTACTGGAAAGTTCAGAGGGGCTGCGCACAACAATTGTAATCTTCAACTTAAGGTTGATCCTAAGACATGGAAACTGCCTATCTTCTTTCATAACTTACGAGGCTACGATTCTCATTTTATCATGCAAGCAGTGACTTCTGAATATAAGAGGGTTACCTGCATTGCACAGTCTTCAGAAAAGTACATGACTTTTACTCTTGACAGTTTATCCTTTTATGACTCAGCACAACATCTGATGGCTAGTTTGGATAAGTTAGCGGGATCTCTACAAGACTTTCCAATCACTAAACAATACTTTGACCCCTCTTTAGTGCGTAAAGGAGTTTATCCTTATAATTACATGAACTCGTGGGATAGGTTTGACGAAGACTCGCTTCCTCCTAAAGGTGCTTTCTTTTCTAGTCTTAGAGGCAAAGACATAACTGACACTGAATATGAATACGCACAGAAAGCCTGGACAGAATTACACTGTGAAACGATGGGCGACTATCACGATCAATATTTATTGGCTGACGTGGTGTTTATTGGCAGATGTCTTTCAGAATTACAGATCTACTTGCATGAAACATTACAACTTAGACTCCTCACATTACATCTCTGCCCAGGTCTTTCTTGGGACGCTTTCTTAAAGTCTACAAACATCCAGATTGACTTAATATCTGATCTACCCACACTACAGATGATTGAAGACGGTGAGGGAGGCATTAGCATGGCCTCACATCCTTACTGTAAAGCCAACAACAAGTATTTAGACGATTATGATCCCACTAAACCATTCCAACTATATAATGTACTTAGACGCTAACAATCTGTATGGATGGGCCATGAGTCAGCCGCTCCCACTGAGAAACTTTAAAAATGATAAAAGGGCCTCACGATGTTAACACTGTGTTAGGCATGTTGTCACAGCTTACGCCCGATAATCCAGCAGGACTAATCTTGGAAGTAGACTTAGATATCCTAAAGAATTACACGATCTCCACAACGATTACCCCTAGCGCAGAAAGATTAAAGATGAGCCCTATTGAACCGCCTAAACTTGTTCCCAATCTTCGCCACAAACCTAAGTATGTTTGTCATTACAGACTGTTACAGTTTTACCTACGACACGGATTAAGCTGACAGCTGTTCACAGAATAATTATCTGTGACCAAGAGCCTTTTATGAGACCATACATCAAGAAGAATACTGATCTTAGAACCCAAGCCACTGATGCTTCAGAAAAAGACTTTTTTTAAACTGATGAACAACAGCTGTTTTGGCAAAACTATGGAGAACGTACACAATCGCAAAGTGTGAAATTAGTTACAAAAGAAAACCAAGCAATTAAGTTTGCCTCTAAACCCAACTATCAAGACTTTAGAAGATTTAACGACAGCCTGGTCGGCATTATGATGAAGAAAAAGGATGTTAAGTTGGACAAGCCGGTGTTTATCGGCTTTACCGTATTAGAGTTGTCAAAGTTATTAATGTTAGAATTCTGTACGACTACTTTAAACCACTGTACCAGAAGCAATGAGTACTTTACACAGACACTGACTCTTTATTCTAGACGTCCCCACAGAAGGACTTTTACAAAGACTTAGAAACAGAAGTGGCTAAAGAGTTGATGGGTGGTACGACACATGCGACTATCCCAAAGACAGTCCTTTACATTCAACTGTGAACAAGAAAGTAATTGGGAAGATGAAGGATGAACTTAATAATAATAATAATAATAACGTACATTTATAGAGCGCCCTTTCTCACTAGAGCTCACAGCGCTTTACAATGTTTAACTATAAACATGTCAAAAACAAACATCACTATACAAAACCATAAACCCAGTCACCTCATCAATTATGACAATGAACACAGCAAGGAAAGGGGGGGGGGGGGGGGGGGGCTAGCCAACCAACATTAACACCACACACACACACACACACACACACACACATACACACGCCGCGCGCACGCGCACTGTCAGTTTTCAAGTGTAACACTTCCAACACGTAACCATGACACACCCAATAACAGGACAAAATGTTTTCTATAGAAAAAATTCCTTGAACAGATGGGTTTTTGAGAGCAGAGCGGAAAGCAGAGTCAGTTTTGGCAGAGCGGATCGAAAGTGGGAGAGAGTTCCAAACGGAAGGGGCTGCAAAAAAGAAGGAACGTTCACCATAGGTTTTTGTTGAAACGCGTGGCTTGCAAAGTGTGAGAGTGTCAGATGATGAGCGGAGTGTTCTTGCGGTGTGTATATGCTAACCAGGTGAGAAAGATAGACAGGGCCAGATCCATTGACGGCGCGAAAACACATGCATGCAATTTTGTATCTAATGCGTGCTGCTATGGGGAGCCAGTGCAGAGTGTAGATGCGGGGTGATGTGGTCTCTACGGGGAACCCTCAAGACAGGCGTGCTGCAGTATTTTGTAATCTCTGAATTCGTTGTATAAGATCTTAATGGGACAGTTATAAAGAATATGTGGTTTGCGGTCAAAGATGTATAGCGTTGCCAGCCAAACTTCTGTAATGAAGAAAGCTAAAGGCATAAGTAAAGAAGTTGTCAAAAAATATAACTCACGATAACTACAAGCAAGCCCTCTTTGAAAAACAAAGTATTTCATCACACAAATGTTAATCTACGCTCTACTCTTCATCAAGTAAACACAACTGCTGTTAACAAAAAATCACTAGTCTCTAACAATAACAAAAGAACTTACGTCAATCTGAGTTTTCATATGCTGTAGGACATTGGAGAACTTTAAAAGATTAACTTGACTAACTTAGCTTGTACTTAACTTAAGAACCTAACCAGTACTTACTTAAGAACCTAACAATGAACTTAACTTAAGACATAACAAGAACTTAACTTAGGAACCTAACTATTACTTACTTAAGAACTTAACAAGAACTTAACAAGAACTTAAACTTAAGAACTAACTAGAACTTAATTTACTTGCACTTAACTTATAATTTACTTGCACTTAACTTAAAAAAGTACTTTTTATAACTAACTTAACTTGTACTTATCTAGTTCTTAACTTGAATTATCTAGTTCTTAAAAACTATTACAGAGAAAATGGATCTACTGCAGGAGGTTGCTCTTTTTTTGCGAAAGGGGGTTCTTCTTCTTTTATGTGGGGCTTGCGGCTTTGTTGTTAGATATGGTGTAGGTATTTGTATGCTAAAAAACACCCCCAGCAACAACAGCAGCGCCCAACGCATAATGATACGTCTTATTGTTTGATTGTGATTGTGTTGTTGTTAATTGTGTTGTGGTGGTGGAGATGATGTATTATTATCTAATAATTTTTGTTTTGCGGATTGGTTTGATTTTCTCAGTCTGTTCCATTCAGCCAGTTTACGCCCAGCCTCACACAGTCCAGGATTTTTTAGCCTTAGTAACATTACTCACTTGGGGTACATTCTGCTCCTGCGGTACATTCACTTGTGAACGCATTCACTTGCTCCTGTGGACTGACCTGCTGCGTCTTCTTCTGCTGATCGCTCATTTTTTTATTGCGATTAAATTTAATATGATCAAAATTAATATGATTAAAGTAATTAACCCATGATGAATGGACATAGCATAGTCCAAATCTGTAATACATGTCACATGCGAGAGTTTCTAGGGACTTGTTTAAAACCGGATCTTGTGATAAGTCGTATTTTAAATCTTCTTCTGAATCAACCGGCGCATCTTACTTACTAACTTAGCATATAGGCTATCATTGTCTGACCACTGATCTAACCATTTTTGACCCTAGCTGCGCTTCATACCTGGCGTAGTACTTTTCAATGTCTGATGTGGACAATTGTTGGATCTGTTCAATACTTAGTTCAGTGCCTAAATACTGTTTAGTTTTTCCGCACGCAGCTAGAGAATATAATCTTTCTTTATGGCAGTGGCCTACGGAGTAGTCTGCTTGCTCCTCACACTTTAATAGTTCGTCACAATCCATTTTTAAAACAATAAAAATAATATAATACTTTTAAAACCATGAGTTTAAAGTTGGTTAATTATGCAGTGCTATCGTTGGTGTTATAGTTTATTCAACCCTTGCAAAATGTTTGTTAGGAATAAAACCGCCACATGGGAAGATAGAAGATTCGCCAAAACTAGTTGCAACTTTATTTTTAGCTTTAACAACAAAAGATTATCTGATTAAAAAGCACTAGACAGCCTTTCGTATTATGATTATTTTAATTATTTTTTTAGTTGATAAAAAGATGAGTGAAAAAAAGATTAATCAATACGATTTACCACTCTACTGTAATTAGCGGCCTTAGTATAGGCTATAGCGTGTTAGCAAAAAACATGTTTAAAATGAAGCAGCAGATCTAGGAAGGTTAGACATTGAGGATGTTGTTAAGGTTATAGTTGTAATTACTGCAGGGATTGCGTCAAAAGACTTTCTTGTTACACAGGGGTTATACCAGAAAATTTAGTTCATAGAAGATTAATTCATAAGAAAATAATTTATAAAAAGATGGCGGGAGTAGTTATGATGGTAGGAGGAGCTATTGTTAATGCTTTGGCCTTCTCTGGAAGCAATTATATGTTTAGTAAATTGCGGTCCGATGAAGAGAGAGAACGCCATAACAAGGCAATAGATAGATTTAGCCAAGGCAAGAGACGCTTATGAGAAAAGACGAATTGCTCACTTAGACTTTATTAATAAAAAGTTAAGAGAACAGGGACATGCAGAGCACACATTTACAGACGTTGATGAGGCAATGAATGGAGTATTACTTAGTGACAGGAAAGAAGTTTCTAACATCGCCACGCCAGAACTGTCTGACTTTTACGAACCGTCGAAAGAACGAAAATAGCAGAAATTGGTTTTATTGTGGGTGACTATGGGAGCAATCTGTATTCTTGCACAAACAATCTAAAAATTATAGTTAAAGTGTAATAAAAAGATAGTTAAAATATGGATAAAATATATTATTCTCCTAAAGGGTATTGGAAAGGAAAGACTGCTATTGAAAAATGAGTAAAGCTGCTAGAGTGTCTGAATCAGATGCGAATAAGACTGGCTTTCAAAAACAGGCAATTTGGCAAATATATCTGCCTGCCCCAAAAGAATAATAAGGCCTAGATTTGTTAACTCAGTTCCAAATGACACCCACCGACGGACTTGCTGTATCTTCCACATGACAAAGTTAGAAGAAAAAAGTTTAAGTATGCTCTGACAGTTGTTGACATGGCTTCAAGATACAAAGACGCTGAACCTTTAACAGATAAAAGCTCAACTGCTGTGGCTGTGGCTTTACAACAAATATACATGCGAGGCCCATTAAAGTATCCTAGGATGATCAGGTTGATGATGGAAAAGAGTTTAAAGGCTCTGTAAACCAAACTGTTTTTAAAACATCATGTTACAGTTAAGAGAGGGATCCCAGGCAACCATCGATCACAGGCCCTAGTAGAAAACTTTAATAAGAATCTAGCTGAACGCCTGTTTACCTATCAATATCACAGAGAAATTATGGATAGAACGCGTAACACAGAATGGGTTAGGAGATTGCCAGCAGTCTTACGTGCCATGAACAATGAAGAATTTAAAGCAACAGGCCTTAAGCCAGTAAACGCAATCAAATTAAAAAAATTTAGCATTACTGAAGACATCCAAGGTAATCAAAAACTCTTGCCGTTTGGACTAAAGTAAGATACTTGTATGCTCTGGAGAGGCAGAGGCGATGTTAGAATTAGAGCTACAGATCCTATATGGAGCGTAGATGTATATGAAGTTGAGCGAATTATGAAAACGACCCACCCGTATATTATTTAAGAGAAACCCTCTCGTCTAAAAAGCCTGCCCTAAAAGATCCTTTGTTCGTGAAGTGTTGCAGTTGTCCTGCCAAACACAGTGAGTTAACCAAAAAATAGTATTTATTTTTTGTTTAAACTTATTTTTTTGCTCTATTTTGGGTTTAACGATCATGTGTTTGTTTTTCATGTTCTGTTTAATTGCATCAGTGTCTACCTGTCGTGAAGTAAAAGTCTTCTCCACTCCTTTTGTAGTTCAATTTTCTGTCGCTATAATCCTCACCATCAGCATAAGCTTATCAAATTCTTCGTCTGTAATGTTTTCATCCTGTAATGATTTGCTTATTCTTAATCTTAATGAACAAAGTTTTGCTGATGCTAGGGCAACAATGGCAGTGTGCTTTTGTAATTTAGGAGTTAATTTTTTTAAAACAGCACTTACAATCATTGAAATAGCACCTAACCTAAACCAAGGCCCCTAATGCTAAAGAGGCTGGAGCCCCATCTCCGGTAGCTAAAACGGCAACGCTAGACCCGCACTTACGCTAGCTACAGCTGAGGAGCCAGTAATTACTAAGAAAGAGTATTTAAAGCTTTAGCATATTTCTTTCTAGTAACCCTATACTTATCCAAGTCACTTTCTATTTCCTTTTGAAGTTCAGTTATTTGCTTTAGCCTAAACTGTTGAACATGCATTTTTAAATAAGATTATTTTATTAATTATCTTGTACATGTCTTCTTATTAATCCTTCTGGCAGCACTTCATTAAGAGAGTAAAACGCAATAAAATCAACATACTTAATGAAAATAAAGTCGAAGTACTGTTAGTTTGTCTTTGTCAACCATCACAGTAAACCTTGTCAGATGATACATGGGTGTTTATTTTGTCTCCGTTTTAGTAATTGCAATACCGAGCTTAAGAGGAGCATCCAAGTTTTCAGCTTTATTTGTATGCCTCTAATAAACGTATGTTCTGGCAAACTAGTATCGCCCTCCCGAGGAGTAATAAATAAGCGAAAATCATCGTCATTTGCCTAGGTAGTGACGGTATCGTTGGGTTAAATTCTAGCCGACAGTGTCACCTCCCACTTCAGCTAAGGACCTCTTTCTCTGTAGCATATATTCAGAACCCTGCCAAGTTATTTTAATCTGTTTTTTCTGTTGTGTTCCTGGAACCAGGCTAACAAGATAGGGCCCTGCATTTAAGGCTTTTCTGAAATTGTAATTTAGGAGTTACAATTCTTCGTTCGCCGCCATCAGTCACCCCATTTTTTCGCCTGAAGAAGACCCAAGTGGTTGGAAATGCATCGTGTCTTGTCATGTGCTTTGTTTGTCTATGTCATTGGCGGTAATTTCTAAACAAACTCTATTCCTAATTTTGCTTCGTTCGCCGCCATCAGTCACCCATTTTGAATTTTTTCTGAAATTGTTTTCCTTATCAAAGTATACATTAGGGCTTCGTAGTTCAAACTTTAGATTCCAAGCAACTTCAGGAAGCAACGCCCAGGCACTCTCTCTTTTATGAAGTTTGTATTCGTGTTTGCCAAATCGTTTGTCCTTAAATTTCTTATCTCTTCTAGGTAGGATACTGCTGTCGTTTTTTGTCTTCATTTCTGTTCGTTTGTAAACCCCGTCATCTGTGTATTCAAATCATAAACATTTCCTGGCACTCCTATTAGATCAAACTCGTTTGTGTCTGCTAGGTCTTTTAACTCTACTGCAACGCATTTAGGAGCTAGATCGCTTTTGATTCTGGCCCCCGAGAATTCTTTTTATGATATAAAAATTATAATAAACAAATTGTTATAAGCAATCAATAATAAACAATCTACAATAACAAACGTATTGAACTGGGGGATCAGTCCGTAAGCATAGCTTAGCGTGCTTAGATTTTTCTAACTGCTCTTTTATTTTTTTTAACTCATCTTTGTCCCTTATTATGTAATTTTCACTTAAACATTCTTCAAAACTATCTTTGTCCTTAGTGTAAAATAATACAACCGATTTTAACTGCGATCTAAAGTCTTTTAAGACAGCATTATATTTTTGAGTTAAGAGCCACACAGAAACTAAGGCGTGGCGTCCGCTAAAGGCTAGCTTTGACAGAGCTTTTTTTTTTTAACAATGTCTCGTTCAGCTGAACAGTCATCATAATAAACAGCGTTTCAGTTCCTCAAAAAGTCTATAGTAATGTTCTAAACAGTCGCTCAGTTTGTCGCTAGGATCAACTAGAATATATTATCGTCTGTCCAAATAAACTTTCTTTCTTTATAAGACTTGTTGTGCTTAATGGTGGTGCAGAATATAACAATGTGCTCGTAATGAAACCTGTATATTTGTTTGTAACAAATCAAGTACGAAGACAGTTTTCCACACCCAGTAATCCCGCAGATAAGAGAACAGTGCGGATCTTTAGGAAGAAACTTCAAATATCCATCTGTTTTTATTAGAATATTTCTTCTGCATTTTAAAGGGCCACGTCTTTTAGCCTGTTTTCTTCAATGTTTAACTGAGGATCACAAACCATAAAAACATGCATTTGTATTGGGGCGTTTCCATCTGCTTTCTTGCGATTATTATTTTATACCATCTTGCCCTATCCTTTCTCCACTTCAAAACAATCTGTTGTCAAATGTAGATCTAAATCCAGCCACAGTCATATTTGGTTATTAAGTAGTCTTCGAGTCTTACATCATAAAGGCGAAGTTTTTTACATACACGATCAACTGTAGGATCTCCTTGCCTACTCCAAGCGAACAACTTTCTTATTTCATCAAAGTGTGGTGAGGTAAAAGTCCGCGACCCGAATACAACTGATCAGACTTGCCATTTATTACACAGTCAACCTTCTCAATTTTTGGGTTATAAAAGCTTTGATTCTCTCTGAAAAGGAGTTGTTCCTTCAGTAAACAAGAACAAAATTCCTTTTAAAGACTTCAAAGCCTGATTTAGATGTATGTTCCAGAGAGTGTCTCGCTTGTTTTTATTTTCTGTAATGACGTGCATAACCATTTCATAATAAATAACTGTTTTACTTTTATACTGGGTTAATATTGTTCTAGCCAGTCCGGGGTTAGTAACAACATCAAACTCAAGAGAAATGTCGCTAACTGTGTATTTAGCTAAGGGGTCTTCAGACAGAACAACAGAATCGCTAGGATTAAATGTCAGATCATAAGAAAGTTTTTCTTTTAGTGCGCCTTGGTAATATGGCATATGCGTCTTTAACAGCTCAAAATCTTGAGGAATGCAGAATCTGTTGCCAAATGCTTCTGCTACTGCCTCATCTTTAACATCATTCTTTGCATCCTCCGCTTTAAGCCTGTGCTTGAGACCATTTGGGCTTTATATTCCCTGATAGACTTTCTCTTTCCTTTCTTTTTTAGGCAGCCATAGATCAGAATAGAGGGTAAAAATATCTGACTCTCTTAGTACAAAGACTTCTCTGCCCTCCAGTTTAATTGCTATACGATTAACGATGGCCCTGCCCAAATTAGCAACAACAGTAGCATTAGGATCTTCCGATTTTAATATCTATTTTGCATGATAGTTTAGCAGTGCCTGGCATTATAACATCATCAGCGCCAAGATCAGGAAACTTGACTGTTAAAGCTTGTCCTGGCTGAACTGTTGATGGAGTATTTACACTAATTACAGTCTGCCTTACACCTTTTACGCCATGGGGTCCCTTCTCTTTCTATATGGATCGAGGTCGCAACCGTATGAGTTCATTTTTTATAAAACAAAAAAGAATATAAATAAAAAATATGGATGAAGATTGTGACGTGCCTGATCTTCTGAAGAAGAAGAAGATGAAACACAATTGGGGCCTTCAGTAGATGAAGAAATTGAAGGAGTGGCAGTAGGCCAAGGAGTAGGATTAAGTCAAATACGATTGCTAGATAGAATTGAATCATTATATAGACATATGGGTCGAGAGCAACCAGAAGCGCTTAGGTTTTCCAATTTTGAGATAGATAAAGATAATCATTTTGACTTATAGAACCAGTAAAGGGGACCTTATGCGGTTTACTAAAAAAACCAGACCCAGCCCAGTTTTTAAAAACAAGCACATTCTTAGAAAACTCCCCGTGCTGACAAAAGGAAATTGAACTTTATTGGAGATTTAAGCTCTGAGGCTGTTAGTCGTTTACAAAACATGGTGCAAGAGTTGCCAACACGATCTGAAATAGAAATGACCTCTTTTCAAGATTTAGGGCCAAGAATAAATGATGCAGCAATGTCACGGACAAAAAAAATGAAACAACCTAACTTGGGGGAAACAACCTAACTTGGGGTGTCGCCAGCCATTTGTTCGGACCTAAGTCCAAACTCAAACATTCTAGGCGTCAGAAAGACGGGCCCATAGGTCGGGTCGGCCAATTAAGCTTAGTGGAGAGGCTTCAGGAAGACGGTCTGTCCGGCTATACGGCTAAGCAGCTTTGACCGACGCCTCGATGTCTAGCGAGACGAGTCGCAGAGCCGAGCTCAAGCTCATCTAGCACTTTGTGGAACCAACGCCATTGTTACTCGGACGTCGTGGTGCCTACCCAGACTCAGCTGGCCAATTTAGATTGACCAGTGTCCACCACTTAAGCCACACCGCGCCAGTGAAGTAGGGAAGGGGGAAGGTAGTGTGTGGTGGGGGTGAAATCTGGCTAATCAATTAAATGACCAATTGACCACCACAGAGAGTAAGGCGTGTAGACGGGACTGTCATGATTTGAACGTCCAATGGAATTAGAGGGAGACAACTTCGGGGATCAAGGGTAAAAATACTGACCAATGGTACTGGCCCTTGGACACGGGGTTAGAGCATAAAGGAATATGTGTGAGTGAGAGAAAGGAGAAGACGAACAGACAGAGAGAGAGAGAGGGAGGAGTTCGGGAGTAGGCTCTCGCCTACAGGAAGGCAGGGAGATGAGAACGAACAGAGACAGAGAGATGAGGAGGTTTTAGGTGTAGTCTCTGCATGAGGGAAAAGGCAGAGAGATGAAGAGAGGGGAGAACGAGGGAAGAACGAACAGAGAGAGAGAGGGAGAGAGAGGTTCTGAGTGGAGCTCTGCAGGAGAGAAGGGCAGAGAGAGAGAGGAGATGAGGGGAGGAGAGAAGAGAACCAAGTTGAGAGATTAGCATGAGATAGTCTGCAGAGGAAGACTGAGGAGAGATGTGGAGAGAGAGAGAGAGTTGCTAATTTATGAAGAAGAAAAGAAAGAAAAGAAAAAAGAAAAGAAAGCAACCATGTCCAATTTGATAAGAGCAGACTAGAAGAGGAGAGAGAGAGAGAGTGCAATGCGTTAATGCAGGAAGAAAGAAAGGAGAACAGATCGATGTGATAGTCACTGTTCTACCCTAACCGGGGGTTCGACCTCACACCTGGCAGCGTCACTTCGCCAAGCAGAACCACAGACAACGCCAACAGTCTCACCACCCCAGGCGCCATCAGACCAACACCAGTGCCGGCAGTTGTGTCGTGTTGTGAAAGTGACAGTGAAAAGAAAAAGAAAAGAAAAGAAAAGACAGTGATTCGTGAATAGTTAAGATCACCTGGCCAGGTAAAGTAGAAATCTGTTTATACCCGGGTTAGTTAATGATGTTTTAGATAAATGATTTTGTGAAGCTTCAGGAAAGAGAGAATGTTTTATTTGTTTGATTCTATATGCATTGATGTTCTTTCTATGATCATGTATAGTAAAGTTATAGACTTTACTAGTGGTTTGATGTGACGAATGCATGATATATGAATGAGATTGTAAGCAAGCTGTGAGTGTGTTTGGCTGTGCGCTAGTCCTTCCTCCATCGACATTACACCGAGGTTGACAATTTATTGGCGAGCCTGCCAGGATATTCTGGCCCATTTTATTATAATGTTCAACTTCTCAGAGAGAAGCTGGGTGGGATTCAAGTGTTGTAATCCTAAGACAAGGGGTGTCTTACTGTATGTTCCCAAGATAGTTAAATACTAGGCTTGGCATGGCTTCCAAGATAGTTAATACTAGGCTTGGCATTTCAGCCCCAGAGTACTCATTTCGCACAGATTTCCTATAATTCGCTCTCATAGTTGGGTCAGGCGCTGGGCGTCTTATAAAACTAATTACGTTGTCCCAAGCTAATATTATCATTCATAGGATTGTGCTATTACGTCACTCGTGTCGGAAACCACCAGTTTGGCTGTCGTAGTAATAAAATCTTGTTCAAAAAAAAAAAAAAAAAGAGATATAACGGCGGAAGAAAAGAACACCCCTATTGAACAACAATTAGAGTTGAGTGGTACGAAGAAGGAGTTCGTTGAATGAAAGAGCTAGTTATGAAAGAACAGATTTTGTCAGGTTGCGACCCTGAGTTAACCATACATTGAAAGAGAGACAGCAGAGACAGCAGGAGAGTTGTTGAAGTTCGCAGAGGTGTATAGAGAGGCACGTTTGGGCACTAAGGTGCAGGAGAAACAGGTGCTAGGCACAGGTGAGAAGAGTGCAAGGAGACCAGGGGAGTTTTCTGCAAAGTCTGCAAACCCAGTGGTGGGCAGAAGGAAGGCAAAGGGACATTAGGTGTTTCATTTGTCACAAGAGGGGACATGTGGCGAGGGATTGTCGCATGAGGTTCCAGAAGGCAGCAGCCTTGCAAGAGGTGGGATAAGGGTCGTCAAGGGAAACGACCTGCAGTGGAACCAAAAGGGATTCAGTCGGAAGAGGGTAAGTGAGCCTATGGCTTAGCAACTGGACAGCAGTCAGTGTCAGGGATGGAGGGCACTAGGCTGAGTGGTTCGTTACCAGTGGAAGAAGAGGTGGATTGGCCAGCAGAGGGTGAAAGTGTTACGAGAACTGGTTGTTCATGCGGTGTAGTACGAACAACGCTGGTCGATAAAGGGATTTGACAGGGCAAATCCAGACCTGTACTCATAATCGATGGCACTGTGAGGGAGTTTCCAGTTGCTAAGATAGAAGTACGTACCCCTTACTTCTCAGGCGGGTTGTCTGCGTTGGTGATGGAGAAACCCCTTCACGATCTGATCATTGGAAATATTCCAGGTGCAAGGGATCCAGGGGATCCTGAGTTGTTGACTGCTACAGGGGCAGCAGTTCAGACACGGAGCAAGAAGAGGAAAAGGTTGTTAAACCGTTAGTTGTTCCAGGAAGAAGTCGGGCATAGACGTGTCGCCTGATGAGTTTAGGGCTGCACAGGAACAGACCCTTCGCTCGTGAAGTCTTGGAGTTGGCAAGAGGTGGAAGAAACAGGAGGTTAGAGGAGGTGAGACAGAATTTCTTGTGAAAGGCGGGCTGTTGTACCGAGTGTTCACCAAGGGGAAGACAGGTAAGGTGACCACTCAGTTAGTAGGTACCAGCATGTTATCGTGACACTGTCATGTCAGTGGGTCACGAGTCGCTCATGGCGAGTCATCTCGGCACCGGTAAAAACGGCTGACCGAGTCTTTGATGATTTTTATAGGCGCAGCAGCAATCATTGATGAGGTGAAAGAGACCCAGCAGAGAAGGGAGATTTTGTTGCCTAAGTTTCCAGAAGAGTCATACAGGGACGTGTCACTGTATGAAGGGTTAGACAGTAGGAGTTCCTAGGTTTTGTTGTCGGAGGCGACACAAAGCAGCCAGAAAGGGGAAAGGTGGAGAAGGAGTGTTTAGCTGTTGTGTGGGCCGTGCAGAAGTTCCACAAATACTTGTATGGGAAAGAGTTCGTGATCGAGACGGATCATCAACCACTCAAATTCCTGCAAGAGGTGCAGTTGAAAAACAGCAGGTTCTGCGTTGGGCAATGGCACTGCAGCCCTACAGGTATCGAGTGCAGTACATTCCAGGTCGACAGAATGTCGGAGCTGACTATTTAAGTCGTGTAGTCTAGCAAGCTGCAACTCAGAGGAAGTCAGTCATATCCAGGGTGCTTTGTTGATAATATGTGTTGATTCCAGTTATGTTGATTGGATATGGGTTCATTCCCAGTTGGCTATGGTTCATATTTTTTTTTGTGTGAGACTTGTTCATATTTTCTTTGTGAGACTTGTTCATGTGGATGTAGTTATGCTTGGAGCATACAGTCGCTTGTGTAGTGATGCATTATTTGCATAAGCGAGGATGGAGATTCCTCAGTGAAGTGTCATGGATCGCGATCATATTATATTGTGCTTTTCATAAGAATTGTGAAAAGGAGAGATGGCAAATCCGCAGGTAGGGGAATTGCATAAGTGCGCACAGAGGTCGTTATAGAATGAGTTGAAATAAGCAAGAGCGCACGTCAATGATAACTCATTGGAGTGGTATTCACTAATTGTATATTTTATAACTTATAACCGTTGGTTGTAAAGTATTTTCCAAACTTTGCGCGTGTAGCTGTGTGTCAGCAAATTCGGTTGTTGTCCTTTTTGTACCGTTGTTTTGAGACAATGCGGAGCATGGTCTTTGCAAGGGGGAAATTGTCACGGACAAAAAAAATGAAACAACCTAACTTGGGGGAAACAACCTAACTTGGGGTGCGCCAGCCAATTGTTCGGACCTAAGTCCAAACTCAAACATTCTAGGCGTCAGAAAGACGGGCCCATAGTCGGGTCCGGCCAATTAAGCTTAGTGGAGAGGCTTCAGGAAGACGGTCTGTCCGGCTATACGGGCTAAGCAGCTTTGACCGACGCCTCGATGTCTAGCGAGACGAGTCGCAGAGCCGAGCTCAAGCTCATCTAGCCACTTTGTGGAACCACGCCATTGTTACTCGGACGTCGTGGTGCCTACCCAGACTCAGCTGGCCAATTTTAGATTGACCAGTGTCCACCACTTAAGCCACACCGCGCAGTGAAGTAGGGAAGGGGGGAAGGTAGTGTGTGGTGGGGGTGAAATCTGGCTAATCAATTAAATGACCAATTGACCACCACAGAGAGTAAGGCGTGTAGACGGGACTGTCATGATTTGAACGTCCAATGGAATTAGAGGGAGACAACTTCGGGGATCAAGGGTAAAAATACTGACCAATGGTACTGGCCCTTGGACACGGGGTTAGAGCATAAAGGAATATGTGTGAGTGAGAGAAAGGAAGAAGACGAACAGACAGAGAGAGAGAGAGGGAGGAGTTCGGGAGTAGGCTCTCGCCTACAGGAAGGCAGGGAGATGAGAACGACAGAGACAGAGAGATGAGGAGGTTTTAGGTGTAGTCTCTGCATGAGGAGAAAGGCAGAGAGATGAAGAGAGGGGGAGAACGAGGGGAAGAACGAACAGAGAGAGAGAGGGAGAGAGAGGTTCTGAGTGGAGCTCTGCAGGAAGAGAAGGGCAGAGAGAGAGAGAGATGAGGGGAGGAGAGAAGAGAACCAAGTTGAGAGATTAGCATGAGATAGTCTGCAGAGGAAGGACTGAGGAGAGATGTGGAGAGAGAGAGAGAGTTGCTAATTTATGAAGAAGAAAAGAAAGAAAAGAAAAAAGAAAAGAAAAGCAACCATGTCCAATTGATAAGAGCAGACTAGAAGAGGGAGAGAGAGAGAGAGTGCAATGCGTTAATGCAGGAAGAAAGAAAGGAGAACAGATCGATGTTGATAGTCACTGTTCTACCCTAACCGGGGTTCGACCTCACACCTGGCAGCGTCACTTCGCCAAGCAGAACCACAGACCAACGCCAACAGTCTCACCCGACCAGGCGCCATCAGACCAACCCAGTGCCGGCAGTTGTGTCGTGTTGTGAAAGTGACAGTGAAAAGAAAAAGAAAAGAAAAGAAAAGACAGTGATTCGTAAATAGTTAAGATCACCTGGCCAGGTAAAGTAGAACCCTGTTTTTTACCCGGTTAGTTAATGATGTTTTTAGAAAAATTGATTTTGTGAAGCTTCAGGAAAGAGAGAATGTTTTATTTTGTTTGATTCTATATGCATTGATGTTCTTTCTATGATAATGTATAGTAAGTTATAGACTTTACTAGTGGTTTGATGTGACAAATGCATGATATATGAATGAGATTGTAAGCAAGCTGTGAGTGGGGTTTGGGCTGTGCGCTAGTCCTTCCTCCATCGACATTACACCGAGGTTGACAAGCAACAGACATTGAGACGGTTTTAATGGGGAGACAGTCAGAAAAACTGAAAAAATTTGGGGATTCTCCACTGCCTATGCGTGAAATCCTGGGCAAATGAGCGTCTAAAGTCAAAAAGGGGGTGACTAAAAACAATTTAGCAAAACTTGGTTGAGCTGGATAGAGAGATTGAAGAAGAAAAAAATAAACTGGCTGATGCAGATGATAAAAATTTTTGGGGCAAGAAGAAAAGGCTAGAATACAGCAAAAATACAGGATTTAATGCTACAAAGGGCGCCAGATTAGAAGTGCTGTCTACAAACAGAACGCGGCTAGCATCCAAAACAAACAGAATAAGAAAACTATTAAACAGAATACTTTATGAAATACAACGCTAGCAGAAAGAATAAGGACTCTGTTAAAGGAACAAGGGTTACAATAGTTAGTATATTAACGGCCGTTGGGTTTGCTATCTCTACACTCGTTTATGCTTTAACGGGCAGTGCGCCAACAGGGCCAGTAGCCTCCAACGCCTCAGCCTGGTAAAGTTGGATTAGAAAACAATTACATCATCTGGCAACCCTATTAAAGAAGTTAGCTGCAAAGCGCTTGATGCTCTGCCTGGCATAATAGGGAGTGTTGTTAGTTGGGTTTTGTCTACTATAGGTAAGGTAGCGGGTTTTATGGCCGACCTTCGTGGACGTTAGGAGTGGATTAATTTTTAGTGAAATAAAGTATAGCTAATCCAGTAAAAGTAAAATACAACAAGGCTGTCTTTTCGCTAGTGTGGCTGTCAGTGTGAGGGAGATTAACAGGTGGGGTGCTTCTGGGGTGCTTTCTGGCTGTGGAGGGCTTTAACTGGATCGCTTTCTTCAGGGCTAGGTACTTTTTTTTAAAAAGGATGGGGGCGGGCCTTGTGTTTAAGCTTTTATTGTGCCCTAAGTTTTGATCGTCTCAAGCTATGAGGATTTCAATTGTTATAATTCTGTATCATGCCAATCTGTAGTCTAAGGTCAGAGGGGAGCATGTATAATCCAGGGCCTAAAACAAAGTCAACCTTTGACCTAGCTGGCAAGAACGCGATACCTCTCTTTCTGGCAGCAAATCAACACAGAGTTAATAGATTTCTGTTTAGTAAAAATTTGTTTTCTGGCATAAAAGCTGAAATTTGATAACATGCTGATTTGGTCTGTGTTGGGCCCTAATAGCCCCCAAACGTATTTCGAGGAGTCTTTAATCTTTGCCCCCCGGGCTTTGTTAAGCCTTCATTTTCTCTAAAAAAAATTTCCCCAAAGCATTGGATGTTTTTTTTTCTAGGACCCAAAACGAACTTGTTTTTTGGTTGAAAAAAAAGTATGCCCCAGGCCATACCCTAAGTTATTCTTTTTTTTGCCCCCACAAATACAATGTCCCTAACCCATATTCGGTCTAATTTTTGTCTAAAGTCATTAAAGGATTAAGTTTAAATTCGTTGCAGATCTTTCATATGCATTTTTTTGCCCCATTGGCTGTTAATGGTTTAAAAAACCGCTGTCGCTTGGGAAAGGGACTACTTGTAGTTCATTTTAGTATTGTCTGAAGGGTAATTGTCAGGATCGTAGCCGGACGTAAAAAAAAAAAAACCCCCCACAACTAACCCATTAAACATAAACACGTCCAAAGAACGACAATAAAAAAATTTTTATTCCCGAACAACAATCAATGCCGGAATCTTCTATATATCGTCCGGACCCCACCGAAACACACGGCCCAAACGGCCCAAAGGGCCCCACAACTTTTTTGACCCTTTTCCAGTCACGGTTGCAGTTTTTCCCAGTCCGCAGATTACACATACATAATCAACTTTTTTTTTTCCAAATCCAATTCCCCCCCCCCAAAAAAAAAAAAAAAAAAAAAAAAACAACCCAATATAAAAAACTTCATTAACATATTCATTTTAGCTAAAATTTTCACTGCGCACATTCACCCCTTCATCATACCCTTTTTAAAAAATCCATCCTTCATTACGCACACCCAAACCCAAAGTCTTGGGTGTTTCAAGTCCACACACAAAAAAAAACAAAAAAAAAAAAAAAACCATGCCACACAGACAACGTTGACTGTCTCCGACGACGACAGGACGGTGACGGGACCAGACGAACCCCGCCCGCCGAAGACGAAAGACACAACATAAACACACCGCTTTCACAACAGTGGAGTCCAGAACGGGAAAACAGCAGTGGTACACCTAACGGCGACACGACGCACGCCCCTGACAGTGACACATGGCTTTTCACATCATGGGGTCACACGACGGCACAAGACGACAGCGACCAGTGACTGACACACGGTTTACAACAGTGGAGCACAGCACCGGCGATAAAAACCGCGGTGAACAACCGGGGACAAGACGCGGCGAGTAAAGGGGCCCACGGAACAGTGGCACCCGACGGGACAGCAACGGGCCCGGGTGTAAAGGGCCCCGGTCGGATGGAGGGAAAAATAAAGGGGTTGCACCGGACGGGTAATGCTGGGGCAAAACCCTCCGGCACACGCAGGGGGGGGATGGCAGGAAGGGACTTGCGGGGACCTGCGACGACCACCGGGACAGTCAAGGACGGAAAGCCCGCAATTGGGCCCTCCACAGCACCCCCCCCCAAGCTGCCCGATCCGCCGGTGTCCGGGCCACAATGGGGGAATTCCCCCACCTCCCAACACCGAACGAGACAACAAACCCGCGGCTGGCCACCCCAGCACCCAAACCCCAGGGTCGCAGCACACAGAACACAGTGACTTGCACGGCCAAAGCAACAGCCCCGAGGCCGCTACCATGTCGGGTCGGGGCCCACACACAAACGCTGGCACCAAGACAAAAGCCCCAAATGTCTTCACCAAGGGGGTTTGACCAGTGTAGCCACCCGGCCCCCCCAAACTTTAAAGCCTGGTGACTCCCACTCACTCCTTGCCGAGTTCTGACCTCTACAAAACTGCACGTGCAACGGGACTCCACACGACACAAAACAGGAGACGGAAGGCAAAACCCCCTCTCTCCCCACACTTATCTTTCCCTACCTGTGCATGGTAGCAAACGGACACCCAGCAGTAAAAAAAAAGGAACATACAGGTATCCAACACCCCCACCATCCTTCCTGAACCCAACAACTACCAATAAATGGCCCGGTAAGCCTACACCCCCATCGTGGAATTAATGCTACGAATCGATACAGAGCCGTCGGCGCGCCCTGTATGAATTTCCACGCTGATACAGATCGGTGAAAAATACCCCCCTGCCAAAGATTTTAACCACAAACTTGTTAAAATCAACAAATCACGACTACACCGATCGAACTATTAACCATCCTGCAAAGGGCCACATCGCTCAACCTGTTAAAACCCCAGCGCGATACCCAACGAACTTTCCCTCTCCAATACACCAGCACCCAAAATCACCTCGATTCCGGGAAATCAACTTGGAACCCCTCAATATCACTTAAGAAAATCACCGCGACATTTTCACGACCTGGATTGCCTGCACTGTGAACTGAAAGGGCTGAAGCTGCAATGCCCACCTAGATCCTTCCACTGGCAGACTTAAATCTCTCTAAAAACTGAAGAGGCGAGTGGTCTGTCGTACCCAAACGGAAACCCCATACGGGTAGGATTGAAACTTTTTGGATACCCCACACCATGGCCAAGAAACTCTTTCCACAGTGGGGTAGTTCATTTTCCCCCGCCTGGTTCAGTTTCCTGCGGGCACATGCTACCGGCCGGTTTCCGTCCTCATTTTGCTGTCCAAGCATCGCACCAAGCCCAGTTCCAGACGCGTCTTCTGCAACACAAACTCTTTCCCTGGTACTGGCAAACTGCAAACAGGTGGCTCAAAAAACCTGTCTTTCAGTGTCCGAAAACGCTCCTTCACACTGATCGTTCCACTTCCACACGTCTGGGTTTATTTCCCTTGGTCAAGTCGTCGGGGGTTTCGCTATATCAGCGAAATGGGGCACAAATCGCCGAATACCCCACTAAACCCAGGAAACTCCGCACCTGTTTTTGGTCATGGGCCGTGATGCCTCCCTGATACGTCCCATCTTATCCTCCTCCGGCCTGATCTTCCTCCACCAATATGTGACCCAGATACACAACCCTCGTGACCTCCCAACCACACTTAGACGGCCCTGGCTGTGAGTGAACACTCCTGAAAATCGCTGGAACACTTTCATCACGTCTGGATATGCTGTCCCGGCCCTTCAGTGGCCACCAAATGTCATCGATGAATTTGTCTACACCCCTGGCACTCTAATGGCAGCAGCAGCTTCCTCATCATTCTGGTGAACACAGCACCAGATGTGCACAGCCCGAAGGGCATCACCCCGCCATTGAAAATGCCCTTTCTGGCATAGAGAATGCTGTCTTAGGGCGATCGCTTTGCCCATAGGAATCTGCCAATACCCTTTTGCCAAGTCGATCTTGCTGAATATCTGCTTTTCACCCAACTTGGCAAACAAGTATTCAACATCTGGCACGGCTCTGCGTCGAACTCCAGGGACCTTATTCAAGCGCCCGGAAATCTACGCAGAAACGGATTCTTCCGTCCTTTTTTTTCACCAAACGATCGGCGAACAAAAATGGTGACACTGATGGCTCGATAACCCCCATTTCTAGCATAGCCCTGACTTCCTCTCGAACGGTCTCCCTTTGAGCGAAAGGACTGGGTACGGTTTTTGCCCTTACAGGTGTATCAGTGTTCAACTTGATCTGACATGCCTCCAAGGGTGTACAACCTGGCACGTCTGTCAGCACTTGACTAAACTTCTCACCACTGCCCGAAGCTGTGAGGCAAATCCGGACGGTACGAGTACGACCACACCCTTTTGGGTCCCTCTGTAGCGACCAAGGGAAAATGGGGGAAGATCCCGACCACAAAACCCGGGGTCACCATCTCCTGTTGGGGTCCCTCCTCAATTACCACAGCTGACGCCGTCACCTGACTTCCTGAGATATCTCGCTCCCTCAACTGCTTCAAAAGGGTTTAAGCGTGGTACAGTTTCGTCTTTGCCCCCACAGCAATTCTGTAGTCCACCTCTCCCACGTCGCTCTAGCACTGGATAAGGCCCCTTTGCCAGCAACTCAAGCTTGTTGTTCTTAGTAGGCCGAAGGATTAACACCCGGATCCGGGCCTGAACACCCTTGGTTTAGCCTTGACGTCGAAATGACGCTTGTACCTTGCTGCTGCCGACGACAAGTTCTCCTGGCAATCGCACACGATTCTGCAATCCGTTGCGCAAGGACACCACATACTCTCCAACCGCCCTCAGTTCCTGGCGCTCTGGTTGAACCCATATGTCCCTAGCACCCTAATAGGCCCCCCTGACTCGCCGTCCAAAACAATAACTCAAAGGGGTGAGAATCCTGTACTCTCCTGGGCACCTCTCGATAAGCGAATAAGAGTGCGGAATCCACCGGCCCCATTCCATAGGCTTTTCCCTGAGCTAGGCGACGCAACAAAACTCTTGGGGGTGCCATTGAACCGCTCAACCAAAACGTTGAAACTGCGCAGGGTAGGGTGTCGTCCGAAGGCCTCTGACTGACAGCAGCCGATACACTTCACTCATAACCTGACCATAAACTGCGTCCCCCTGTCCGTCAGTACAGTTTCAGGGATTCCCCGCCTTGTCCACAGGTTGAAAGTTGCTTCTGCTACGACCTCAGCCGAAATTTGACGCACGGCACCGCCTCTGGATACCGAGTTGCAAAGTCCACCATCACAAATATATACCGATATCCGTTGTTGGATGCCGGAACAACAGGACCGATGATTTTCTATTGCCACCTTCTCAAATGGTTCCTTAGCTAGTGGCATCTTAACCAGAGGAACTTTCGGGACTCTCCCCTTGGGTCTACCGTCCTCTGACACGCCAAACAAGACTGGCAGTAACGACGGATATCAGCGCACATTCCTGGCCAGTAAAAATTCCCGAAAAACCCGATCCTTGGTCTTTGCTGCTCCCAGGTGACCAGACATCGGATGTCGTGCCCCAGAGCCACCCATGGACACCCGTAACTCACCGGGTACGAAACACCTGGGTGACGTTTTCCCGTGGCCCTTGATACCTCCTCATCAGCACTCCAGCCTTCCTGAAGTATTTAAACCTGACCATACATTGGCCCTGGAAAACGGTGCCCTGCTGGCAAGCCTCTCTCGCCTTACTGAGCGGGGTTCATCCCTGTCCCTGCAACGGGTCAACTTCTCTGGTGTGACATCCAACACCGCCTCCTTCACCAGTAGAGGAAGCACCCCTTGCTGTTCCTTTTTCCTCTGGGCCCTGGTCACTACAGCACTGACCAGTGTGGGATCACATACAGGGGAACTCTCGTCCATCCCGAATCTCCTTCCTGCCTGGCAAAGTTCCCTATCAGCACCTCCTCCACAGGGCTGACCATGACCAATACCTCTATCCGGGCCCTGGAAACGGGGTGACAACATCCAGACGGCCACTGGCAACAAACTCTGGCACTTAGACGACGCCAAGACTACCGGTACAGACTCTCCTGTGTAAGCATCTCTCGAGACCAGCCCTCAGCAACGAGGGTAAATCCTGCCCGGTGTCGCGTAATGCATTGGCAGGAACCCCATTGACCGTAACCACACACCGAGGTTGTACTCTTGGTTAGCACAAGGTCCACATAAGGTGGGCACGCCTGACCCGTGCTAATCCCTCCTACTCCCAACAGCGTGTAACCCACTGGGTTCAGGACACCTCCTAGCGACATGCCCGGGCTTCCGCAGTTGAACACACCGCAGAGACCTGGGGTTTTTGCGGCCTATTCCTCTCCCGCCATTTCTTGACTGCTGGGCGTCTGACCTGGGGGTGGGATCCCTCCTTGACTTTCTTTGGGTCCATCAGCTGTATCCTCTCCTCGGGACCGATCCGACTTAGCCTCCTGCCCATGCTTTTTTGGCCTCAGCCAGCACAGGGCTTCTCTAGCTACCTCATCTGTCGTCTGAGGACAGGGTCCGCTTCACCTCCACCGTGAACTCTGGATTAAGGAGCTGGAAGAATTGCTCCTGTAGGATCAGATCCTTGACATCCTCCACATCGTTCTCATCCTTCCTGCTGCTGTGCACCACAAGGAAAACCAGCGCCTCATTTTGCTAGCAGCTGACCAAAAGTCTCAGCAGCATCCTTCCCGCCGACCGAAACTTCTTCCTATAGGCCTCGGCGCCAGGCGAAAGTGTTTAAAACCCAGAGCGCTTTTAACCGCCGAAGGCCCTAACTCCTCCGCACTGAGTCGCATGACCGCTTCCCTTGCCTTCCCTCGAAGTACTGCGATCAGACGAGGGGGCCACGACGTCTGGGACCATTTGCACAGCTCAGCGACTCGCTCAAAGTGTGCAATAAACGTATCCACATCGTCTCCATCGCCCTAAAGGATCTAGGTGGACGTGCTTGGTCTCCTTAACCTCGATGAGACGCTCACGGTACGTTGCCTCGCCTACAACCTGAAGCTCTCCAGGTAAACTCCCTCTTCCTGGGCTCCCTTTTCTTCCTGATCCAACCGCCTCTGTCGAATCCTCTCCTCCTCCTCCCTCTCCTTTTGCCTAGCTGCCTCCGCAACCTTCAGGTCCAATTCGAACTCTCGGGCTCTTACTCCTCCTCATCCTTCTGCTGCGTCCCGGGCCCTCTCTTCCTCATCCTTCTGTTGCTGTCGAATTCTCGCCTCCTCACGGGCCATCCCTCTCTTCCTCATCCTTCTGTTGCTTCGAATTCTCGCCTCCTCACGGGCCATCCTCTCTCCTCATCCTTCTGTTGCTGTCGAATTCTCTCTTCCTCATCCTTCTGTTGCAGCCTAGCCATCTGCTGCTCAGTAGCTTCTCCCCTCTTGTTCAACCTTAACCGAGCCCCAAACAAACCGAGCCAGAGCATCCCCTGCCAGTCCCCATTTCTGAACCTATCCTGCCAAACTGGTGAAACACTCAGTCACAATCCCTGTCAGCCCCCTGATACAGTGCCCCTAGCGTTTTTTCTCAGGCTTGACTTCCCGAGCTGCCATGACTCCTCTGGGTTTTTACTGAGGGGTTTGCCCTAGTATGACGAGGCATGACGTACCAAACCCCACCATCACCACGACACAATCCAACACCCTTAAGACAATCGATCAACCTGACTCACCTCCGCTGGCTCCAACTCTTTAAAGAGGAACCTCCTCTCAAAGGTATGGGCAAAACTCCAACCTGTCAACACCTGACAACTCCAGTAGATTCTAAAGCCCCACAACAGCGGATAACCAGGCGAACACTTGGGCCAAACCGCTATCCAACCCCTGGGAAAAACTGGTTTCTTTGCAGTCACCACCCTTGATAACCGCCCAAACGCCGCACTAAATCCCCTGGACAATTTTTTTTAAAACCAACACTAAGCACCACTATCTAAACACACAGCACCAACACTTACTACCACATTTAAATGCCCTGTCCTAAAGCCTGGAAAACATATTGCTAGACAGGAACACTAACGTACCGACCTCCCTGTATAGGGGTACGCGCCCTCCAACCTCCCACTGCTACCAAGCAACCGACACAGACATGGGCTAAAACACCCCCTTCCAACCCTGCCTACACTAAACCCTTTCCCCCTACCCAACACAAACTCCCAAGGGGTACCCCGCATCTCCACCATATTGCACGGAAGCTAAGCCGACATAAAAAAAAACCCCTCCCACAACTAACCCATTAAACATAAACACGCCACACAAAAAAACTTTACAAGAAAACAATTTTATTCCCAACAAAAACGTGCAATGAGCAGAATCTATGTATTCGTCTCAGACCCCAGCCTGAAAAAACACGGTTCCTACGCCTAGACAGCCACAACAAGTTATTTAAACCCCATTCCTAGTTACGGTGTGCCGTGTTTCTCAGACCAGCAGTTACACATAGCATAATACAAATCATTTTTTTCCCAAAACCAATTACCCCCAAAAAAAAACAACAACAACCAAACTATACTAAATTCCACATAACTATGTTCTTTTTGCATATAATTCACTGCGCACAATCTCCCCTCAGTCATACCTTTTTTAATCAACATCCATCCTTCATGATGCACATCCAAACCCAATGTCTTCAGGGGTTTCAATGTCACAAACAAAAAACACACACAAAAAAAAACCCAGCCACACGACGACAACGTTTGACAGTCCACGACGACGACAGCGACGGGGACGGTGACCAGACGAACCTGCCCGCCGAAGACGAGAAGACAGATAATAGTAAACACACCGGCTTTCACAGCACCAGCTAATTTACCGCCACCGCCCACACAACAGCGACAGTGACGACTGCCACCAAACCCCAGTGACAAATCACTCAGGGCGGCGACGACACCCTTCACTGGCGGCAGTCACCGAGTGAGGAATCGGTAATACGGGGAATCAGCAGCAGCGGCGACAAACCCTCAACGATGCCAACTGCAACGAAGATAACAGCAATGGGGCCACAGCAACGGCGACACAGCAACGGCACTAGCAGCATCAATGGGAAACCCGCAATGGCGCCAGCACTACAGTGACACCCAGCAACGGCGACACCAACGGTGACGTTACTGGCCAGGCGTGAAAACCCCGTCGGGATGGGGAGGAAAGGGAAAAGGGTTGTAGCATCGGGCGGGGGAAGGACTGGACAACAGTCCGGCACAGCAGGATGGGGAGTGCAGGTGGGGTAACTGCAGGCACCTGCGACGAACGCCGGACAGTCAGGGACAGGGAAAGCCAGCACTGGCCGTCCACAGCTCCCCCACTACAACGGCCCTACCCGCCTGGTGTACCGGGCCACAGGATGGTGGGAATGCGCCCTCACCTGCTACAACACAGAACGACGACAACTGCGGCTGGCCACCCCAGCACCTGAACCTCAGGGTCGCAGCACACCGAAACACCGACGACTGCACGACCAAGAGCAAAAACGCTCACGAGGCCGGCCACCATGTCGACCGAAGTCAAAACCCACAGCACAAACGCGGCATCAGAACAAAGCCCAACTGCTCTTCACCAAGGATTTGACCGAAGTGCTAACCACCCGGCCCCCACCAAACTTTAAAAACTGATGACTCAGCACTCACTCCTTGCCGGGGTTCCCGACCTCTAAAAACTGCACGTGCAACGGGTCTCCACACGACACAAAACAGGCGACGGAAGGCTAACCCCCTCTCTCCCCACACTTATTCTTTCCCTGCCTGTGCATGGTACAAACCGCACACCCACATGTGAATGAACATACAGGTATCCAACACCCCCACCATCCTTCCTGAACCCAACAACTACCATATATGGCCCGGTAAGCCTACACCCCCATCGGGGGAATGATGCTACGAATCGATACAGAGCCGTCGGCGCGTCTGTATGATTTCCACGCTGATACAGATCGGTTTACACAAGCTTGGGGTGAGTGTGATGTGAAAGAGGAGTGAGTGTTATAAATATATATATATATAAATATATATAAATATATAAATATAATATATATATAATAAAAATATATATATATATATAAATATATATACCATAAATATTGTACAAGTCTTAGCCACTCACAATTCTTGGGTTATTGAACAACAGAGCGACACTCAGACTGTTCCATATCTTTGATCTCCGCTTGCATCCTTGAATGGATTCTCAGCATGGCCAAAGATTGTCCCCTACATTTTAATACTGTTTGAATAATGCTTTTAGTTTTTCCCCAACTTTTTTCCTCTCCACACTTTTGCTTTGTTCCATTTTACTACCCCTTCGTTGGCTGCTTTGAGGGGGCGTTGGGTTCTTTTTGAACCCTTGTGGGGAGGAACACCACAGATTAGGACTGGTTGTCTCTAATTTTACACCGAACACAGACACACTCAGCTGTGTCTCCCTGATGAGTCCGAATCCAGCGGACGAAAGGGCCCAGGAGGCAGGCAATACAAATAAAGTCCCGAGAGGATCCACAAGGTTCCCTCAGCACTAGTGAAGGCTTCTCATATTTATAATATATCCCCCCATTTCTTCATCTTCAATTATTTTTATTTTTTTTTTTTTAATTTAAACGTTCCCAAATCTTTGCCAAGGTCATACTAAAACGACTGAAGAAATTGTTAACCTGCACTTGTTTTCCCCACTACTTAATTGTATCAGCATTCAATTGTTTGGCAACCCGTGGGAGATTGCATCTCTTAGGGATCAAAGTAATGGGTTGTTCTGTCAATTCTTAGCCACTCCAATGCTTGGGTTTATTGAACAGCAAGTCGACCACTCAGACTGTTCCATATCTTTTGACTCCCCTTTCATCCCTTGAATGGATTCCCAAGCATGGCTCAAAGATTGTCCCCAACATTTTATACTGTTGAATAATGCTTTATTTTTCAGCAACTTTTTCCTCTCCAACTTTTTGCTTTGTTCCATTTTACTACCCTTCGCTGGCTGCTTTGAGGGTGCGTTGGATTTTTATTTGAACCCCTTGTGGTGAGAACAACACAAATTAATGGAACTGTGGGTGTCTCTATTTACACCCGAGCACAGACCACAATCACTGTGTCTCCCTGATGAGTCTGATCCAGCGAACGAAAGCCTAGGAGCAGCAATACAAATAAATTCCTTCGAGAGGATTACAAGGTTTCCCTCAGGCAGCCCAGGAAAGGCTTCTCATATTTATAATATATCCTCCCCCTTTCTCTCTTCAATTATGTTATTTTTTTCTAATTTTTATTTTTAAAGTTCAATCTTGCCAAGTCATACTATAAGCCTGAAGATGTTAACCTGCACTTTTTTTCCCCCACTACTTAAATATCCTTTCCCCCACTCTGTTCAATCTGAGGATAATAACATCGTCCAGACAGTAAAGTCTGGAATTGGGTAAGTCATTATTTGTGAAGACCTCCATCTCTCCAAGGGAAAACTTTGGCTGCAGCTGAGCTCAACTTCATTGTGTGTTTAATCGTGTTCACAGTGGTTACTGAAATGGATTTAATTTTCAGCTAAATAAGGCAGAGTGTATTCATTTTTCCTAGGAAAAGATCTCAGGTCTTAGAACCGCTATCATTTTCAATGGTCAGGTAATTAAGTTTTCCAAACAAGTGAAATTTTTGGGGTTATTTTTGATAATAAGCTTTCTTTTTGCCTCACATTAAGTACATTAAACAATCTTGCCAGTCAGGTTGAATGTTTTGAAGGTTATTAGTCACACTGATTGAGGTGCAGACAAGCGAACTTTGTTGCGATTGTATCGGGCTTTGGTGAGACCAAAGCTAGATTATGGGTGTGTGGTATATGGTTCTGCACGAAAGTCTTACCTCAAAGCTCTTGATCCCAATTCATCATCAAGGACTGCGGATTGCCCTGGGAGCACTTCGCACATCTCCAAA